>CM070615.1:12053596-12360653 GCA_036346395.1 Hsuehochloa calcarea | reverse complement strand
TGCTTTAGTTCATAAAAATTATGTTCTTTCTACTGTAAAAATTTGAGAACTTTTTGCTGAGTTTTGCTGTTGCATCTTTTGATATTTCTCGCCTTATTGGTTCTTGTTGGTTCTTTCGATAGGTTGCATAATATTGATCATATCGAGAGTGATCCTCTGCAAAGCAAAACAATGAAGCTTCAGCAAGGCAAGATATTTGACCATAAATGTCCCATTACTTTCAAAGTCTAATATCTTGTTTACAAACTATATGTATGCATTGCTTTTGTGTCCAATTATTTTTGCCCTGTTTAGAGGTAGCTATTCCTAATGCATTGTTGCCATTAAAATGTTATCCTCGCCACAACCATAAGTTATTATCATCACTGTGAATTAGAGCCCGTGATTTAATTATGCTCTTTACTCGCCTTTTGCGATGTCATGCTTAGAAATGCTTAGCTACCGGTAGAATTGGGCTGTTATCGACCTAGTCGATGACCTTGATCACACAAATCATTTTGTTTATTTTTGGTTCAGCACCTTATGCTTTTGTTTTGTAAAACCAAAATGAAACAAAATGGTTTGACTTGGGCACAATGGCATGTTGGTGTGATTGTTGGGTGTGACAAGGAAAGGTGCCTGTGTCCCTAAGGACCGAGTTACTTGTGTCACTAAGCCAAGCGCTTTTATGCGTACTAACCACATGAGGGTTATATGGGACCCTCTTGACCTAGTACTTTGGAGTGTGTTATCTCCGAGTCGCAGGAGGAGCGTTGTGTGTGTTGTGTGAAAAGGAATTGTGTTCTTGTGTTTGGGTGTGCGGTGGTGGAGTTTCCGGATGGACTCTCCACCTCGAGGGCGCCGCAGCTTGTCCGAGGCTTTACCCGTGAGGGGTAGTTGTCCGAGGTCGGGCCACGACCCCGACACAACGTATGGGTTTCTATCCATATGGGCGACTCGGGTTAATACATAAGATTGGAAACGTCTCAGAGGACTTAGCCGTCTTGCATACCAAAGGAAGTGTGCTTAATCATGTGGCAAAAAGGCGGTCCGCATGTGGGTAAGTTGGTACACCCCGCAGGATAAAACTATTCAATAGCCTCGCCCTAGGTTATGGACATGCTTGGTAAGGTCGCAAGAACTAGACTACAACCTTTTAAATTAAAATTTGATATGGTTGGCATGAATGGGTAATTCATGCTATTGTTGTGGTGACTAATGGTTTAGTCACTACCAGACTGCTTTTATCGTTGTTGATACTTGTTTACTATTGCTTTTGTCAAATAAAATCAGATTGCAAAATTGCCTTCAATCTATTACATTATTGCAAATAAAACTTGCTTTATGCTTGCAAACTTAAGTCCTATCTCGCCCACTTAAATACGCTTGCATATTGTTATCGTATAGATCTGTTATCATTCTTATATATCTTAAGTAGTACATTCAGTACTCACCCACTTTTTGTCGGGTCGCTTTTGTTTGCAGAGGAAGAAGGTGAGCCCCAAGGGCTTCACTTCGTGAGATGTGCCGCGGTTCGACGGCTAGTCATGCCACAGTCGGTTGCCTTGTGGGTAAAAGGCACACCGTTGGGCTCTTTTGTTTATCGCCATCTTATGGCACTTTTGCTTCCGCTGTTCTGTAATATTTATCTGTTGGCCGGTTGGCCTCTTTATTGTAATTACTCTTGAATATTATTATGTATGTCTTTATTTTGTTCTGTGCTTTCGGTTCTATGTGATTGAGTGGAATTGATGCATGAACTTTTGTGAGAGGGGTGTATATCGCACTGGAAGTATACATTCCTCGGCCACGAGTTATTATGCTTATGATGATAGGGTCAAGTGGTGACTGATCATTATGTTTAATAATCCCGGGCGCCACAAGAGGTTGGTATCGAGCCATATCGACCATAGAAGCCGCTAGCTTGGTCGTCTTTAGGATGTTTGGAAAAACCCTATTTTCGAAGTATGAAACGATTTGTGAAAGCTTAAGGAGTTCTCAGATTTTACTCCTTACCTATCTTAGCTTTCTCATCTCATCTTGCTCTAATTTGAGTTTTAAAAGTTGTTTTCCTCTCATCTCCTCTTCAAAGGTAGTGTTATCGATTAAATGGGTTTGGGAACCACTGAGTTTGGCAAATTGAAGTGTGCCAGATTTTGAAGTTTCTAGAATTGGAAGACTTCAATTTCGAAGCTTGATGCAAAATCGCTAGAATGGAAGAACCTCAATTTCCTGACAAAGAAGCTCGATGGTTTCTAGTGGGGTAGAAAATGAGAGTTTAATCAACAAAAATTTGTGGGGCTAAAAGGGTAAGAAGTGATATCCTATATCTTGTGACTAATGCCTCTCTAAGTTGGTTTTTACCCCGAATTTTCCATGCAATAAGCTTTTGGTAGTGTTCTGAAATTTTCTTCTCAAAACGACTACTTGTTCATTCAATACAAGTTAGTCGCATCGAGAAGTTGGATCTTGTGTCTTATGAGTTTTGCATGGATCTTATGCCTCTTTGCAACTAGTTGGAGTTCGCTTTATTGCGGGTTATGTGTTTACAAGAGGCTTAGGTTGTAGGCACTAATCCCTAGTGGATAGCTTATCTTTGCTATCCCTTCGCTATAGCTCTCAGTTTATGCTTCTAACTCGCCTTGATGCAACAGATGGCTGGTCGTACTCAGAGCGCCCGGGGGCAGCCAGAGGATCGGGATGAGGAACTTCCACCTCCTCCGACCATGGTCGAGGTTCTCGCCGATCGAGCGGAACCGTATGGACCGCACACGGATCCCGGAGGTGATTGCACCAACACCTCCAACATCTCCTGCCTCGGATCGTGGGAGGAGGTGGCCACCCGCAGAGGGGAGGACTCTGAGTTCCTTCGCACTCACCACCCACCTTCTCGAGGTCCGAGGACCCACTCGACGCGATGATCGGTCGCGCCTCGCTGAGCGGAAGCTCAACATCGCCGCGCTGTGATCACGAGAAGGCACCGCTCGCCTCCCATCACCGGAGGGGCGGCACTCTCATGGTGGGAGAACTTCCTTGCCATGCAAAGACGAGGGCGGGCTATCACTTGGGCGGAGTTCCGCGCCGCCGGAGGGCTCATGTCCTCGCTGGATTGATGAAGTTGAAGAAGAAGGAATTTCGCGCAAGCGGGCGCAAATCGCCATCGAGTACCTCCATGAGTTCAACCATCTTTCTCAGATGCTCCCGAGGATGTGCCTACAGATGAGGCAAAGCAGAGAAGTTCATGGATGGCTTGTCCGAGGAGCTTCGTGACAAGCTATCTATTGTTGACTTCCCGACTTCCGCACCTTGGTCGACAAGGCCATCATCGCCGAGCATAAGGCGAGGGCACTTGGCGACTCGCAAGCGTAAGTGGGAGGCCCGAAGGCATCCAGGTCGTTGCTCCTCGTCCGTATGGCGGACCAGCCCGGCAAGGCGTCCCTCCCGATCGCAAAGACCACCGAGGGCACCGGCGCTCGTTCCACGCCCACCGCAGCCGTGCCCTGATCCACGCACCGCGGACAGCCAGAGGCATCCGCAACCCCGCCGCGGATGTCGATGTTTCTTCTGCCACGACAAGGGCATTATGCTAATAATTGCCCTAAGAAGATCGAACGCCCTCGCCCTAATGGAGGACGCGGCAAGGGAGTGGTCGTGATCGAAGGCCCCAATGTGGGAAGCGGCCGAGTCAACCTTATCTCGCCGAGGAAGCTCAGATGCACCCGACGCCGTGTTGGGTACACTTTTCGCTAACTCTCCGTGCTACGCTTTATTTGATTCCGGCTTCTCACGCTTATATCGGAGTCTTTTGCTGCACTTAGTGATCTTTCAGCTGATCCCCTGCATGTTCCTTTGATTATTCATTCTCCGGGGTCGGTAATGAGAGCCGAAAATGAATGCCGGGGTGTTTTGATTGAGATTGGAGGAGTGAGATTTTGGCAAATCTTATTCTCCTCAATGTAAAGTTGGATGTGATACTTGGCATGGATTGGTTGTCTCAACATAGGGGACAAATCGATTGCGCTGTAAGGTTCATTTCTCACGAGCCCGTCTGACGGTCAAGTGGGAATTTTTCCGAAGTTGCAAGAACCACACCTATATGCACTTGAAGCCAAGCCAACCATGGAGATTCATGAAGTCCCCGTGGTGTGTGAGTTCAGCGATGTGTTTCCCGAAGATCTGCCCGGGATGCCTCCCGTGAGAGACATCGAATTCGTCATTGAGTTGCTTCCCGGTACCGCCCCTATTTCAAAGAGGTCAGATTTAATGCCTCCAAATGAATTGGAGGAGTCAAGAAGCAGCTTGGCGAGGCTTCAAGAGAAGGGTTTTATTCGCCCGAGCTCATCACCGTGGGGTTGTCCTGTTATCTTTGTGAAGAAGAAAGACAAGACTCTGCGGATGTGTGTTGATTACCGTCCGTTGAATGCCGTGACGGTGAAGAACAAGTATCCCCTGCCTCGGATTGATGACCTCTTCGATCAATTGACCGTGCTCGTATTCTCCAAGATTGATCCGAGGTTGGGCTATCATCAAGTCCGAATCGATCGAAGACATTCAAGACGGCTTTCTACTCGCTATGGATTATACGAGTATACCGTTATGTCCTTCGGTTTGACCAATGCTCCTGCTCTTTTCATGAATCTTATGAACATGGTATTCATGGAGTATTTGGACAAGTTCGTGGTTGTCTTTATCGATGATATCCTCATCTATTCGAGGGATGTTGAGGAGCATGTCAACATCCGGTTAGTGTTGGGGAAACTTCGCGAGCATCAACTTTATGCGGTTCAGAAGTGCGAAGTTTTGGTTGAAGGAAGTGGCATTCTTGGGTCATGTTCTTTCAAAGATCCGTGTCGCCGCTGATCCTAGCAAGGTCAATGATGTGCTATCATGGGTCCAAATTGAAGTCACCATCAAGTGAGGAGTTTTCTGCTTAGCGGATACTATCGCCGCTTATTGAGAACTTCTCCAAAATTGCCAAGCCAATGACCGAGTTACTCCGCATGACAGACGTATGTGTGGTCTATCGATTGCGAGAAGAGCTTTCAAGAACTCAAGAGGAGGTTGACCACGCCCAGCTTCTTGTTCTTCCCGATGTCCACCGGCTTCGATGTCTATTGCGACGCTTCTCGCCAGGCCTTGGTTGTGTTCTTATGCAAGAGGGCCGTGGTGGCTTATGCATCGAGGCGCTTGCGGCCTCATGAGCTTAATTATCCGACCCATGACTTGGAGTTAGCCGCAGTGATCCATGCACTAAAGATTTGGCGGCATTACCTCATCGGTAATCGCTATGGCATATTCAGATCACAAGAGTCCAAGTACTTGTTCACCCAACCGATCTGAACCTTAGGCAAAGAAGGTGGTTGGAATTGATCAAGGATTATGATATGGGTCTTCAATATCATCCGAAAGGCAAATGTTGTGGCCGATGCTCTCACCGCAAGGTTCATTGCAATTCCTTAATGGTCTTGGAGCAAGAACACCCTTCATGAAGAATTTCAGCGGCTCAACTTGGGAGTGGTTGAGCAGGTTCTCTCGCCGCTTTGGTTGTGCAACCAACCTTGAGGACCAAATCAAGGCCGCACAACAATGATGTCGGTGTGAGTCACATCAAGGAAAATATCGAGTGGCTCCGCTAAGTGCTTTTCTCGAGGACGACCATGGGGTCATTTGGTTCGATCACGCCGTTGTTCAAGATCGTGGAATTGCGGAACTTGATTCTCCGCAAGCTCATGACTCTCCGCTGTCTATTCATCCCGGGCCACGAAGATGTATCAAGACCTCCGCAAAGATTCCGTGGACCCGAATGAAGCGGAAATCGCAAGGTTCGCTGCCGAGCGCGACGATGTCGTCGTGTCAAAGCCGAGCATCGGCCCAGCCAGGATCGCCACCTTTGCCTATTCCTCGAATGGAAGTGGATTCGATCGGATGGATTTTATCACCGGTCCGCCTCGCACATCCAAGGGCAATGATGCCATCCGGGTTGTCATTGATCGGCTAACTAAGGTGGCGACTTCCTTCCACCAAGACGGATCTCCGTAGGTCTTTTGGCGGATCTCTACATTGCCCGCATCGTGAGCTTACATGGTGTACCCAAGACAATTGTCTCGGATCGGGTTCTCTTTTCACCTCTCGCTTTTGGCAAAGTGTGCAAGAGGCGATGGGAACCCATTCACCTTCAAGACCGCATATCATCCCCAAACCGATGGCTGACCGAAAGAGTCAACCAAGTATTGGAAGACATGCTCCGTGCTTGTGTTCTCTCCTATGGAAAGCATTGGGAGAAATGTTTGCCATTCGCCGAGTTCTCCTACAATAACAGCTTCAAGCTAGTCTTGGAATGGCACCTTCGAGGCTTTGTATGGCGTAAAATGCAACACCGCCGAATTGGGCGTAAACCGTGAAAGACCATTCTTTGGCCTGCACTCAATCAATGAAGCCGAGAGCCGTGTTCAGCTTGATTCGAGATCGCTTGCGCATGTACCCCTGCAAAAGAGCTATGCGATCGTCGTCGCCGTGAGTTGAGCTTTGAGCCGAATGACTTTGTTTATCTCAAAGTCTCTCCTTTGAGGGGTCATCGATTCGGCCAAGGGCAAGTTGGCTCTCGATATGTCGGTCCATACCGAGTCATCGAGAAGAAGGAGCCGTCGCCACAAGTTGGAGTTGCTCACGCACTTGAGGGGTGCATGATGTGTTCCATGTATCCCACCAAGAAGTGCCTCCGCGTCCAACCGAGGAAGCTCCGCTGGAAACTCTTGATGTGCGTGAAGATTTGACCTACAAGGAGCACCCCGCCGCATCCTTGAAGAGGTCGAACGAAGAACGAGGAATCGTGCCATCAAGTTCCTCAAAGTTCAAGTGGTCGAACCATTCTCAAGATGAAGCCACTTGGGAAAGGGAAGATCGCCCATGCGTGCGCACTACCCTCTTTCTTTGCTGAGTGAGTCAAATCTCTGGCGAGATTTCGTAAGGGGGAGGTTTTGTAACATCCCAAATTGGGTTTATGTTTCAAATGTAATAAAAATGAGGATAAATTAAAACTTTTGTCGCCTCATGTGTTGTTACAGTTGTTTGAAACCTCTTTCCTTTAATTGGTGGAAATTAAAACTCAAAATTTCCCAATTAAATTCAAGTCATAAATCTCCTCAATGGAAACCTCGTGCCCAACCCTCAAAATAATTTTCATTGACCTAGGAGAGATGTTTAACACCTCGTAATTATTTCATAATTTTCAGAAATTATTTGATAATTTTTGAGGCAAGTCAAACATTAGTCAAACTCCTAAAATAGCCTTCTGGAATTTTTAGAGAAAATGCAGTGCATAAAAGTCTCTGAAAATTTTATATAAGGTTCTTCCCACTCGTTAGCAATCTCCAGCTAAAATTTCATAAATTTTGGAGTTTGTTTGCTACCCCAAATAATTCCTCCAAAGATCGCTTATTCAATTTCAAACCCTAACCGGCCACCGCTCCTGTTCGATCGACTCGGGCTCGAGCCACTTGATTTGGTTCACCAACTAAACGATCGGCTCGATCGCTTGGCGCGAAAGCGCAGCGCCGTTGATCGGCATCGAACGGCTCACGATCGCGAACGCTCGACCGTCCGAACGCCGCGCAACGTGAACCGTAGGATCCAAATCAACGGCCGCGATGGAAGGGGATGTTCGACCGTCCGAGAGGTGCGGCCGATAACCAACGTTGATCTTGATCGTGAGGTCGACAAGCGATGGAACGGTCGGGCCACCAAACTCAATAGCCGAACGCTTGAGCGCGATAGCCGCACGATTGGAATCCTATGCAATCTAACGGCCGCCCTCTTTTCGTGTTTCTCTCGCCGCGGCCGACGGTCAACAAAGAGGGTTGAAAATCGCAGAGCATGGGCAGCGCGGGTCACCTCAAGCTTCGCCAACGCCTTTGAGCATTGAGTGCTAGTGCTACCGAATTTCTAGTCGCCTTCTACCTCGCACTCGCCTCATCCTTCGCCGCCGACAAAGCAAGCTTTTGACCGAAAGTTGCATTGCTTCCTCCTTTGTTCTCTCGGCCTATATAAGCTTCTTCATTGCTTCCTTAGCCTCCTTTGAGCACCACCGAGCTTTAGCATCAGATCGAAGGTCCATTTGAGCTTTATCGCCTCGCTTCTTTGTCTGTCGCCATTGCCGCCATTGCCGAAGTTTCAAGCTTTTCTGAAGGCGCACCATTGGGCTTCATCCTTTCATTCTTGCTCCTCTCGATTCCTCTCACCTCGGTGATCAAGAACCCTTAATCAATTTGGGTTTCTCCCGCAGAATCTTATCAATTTGGTTTTTCCTCTTTCGCCTAAAAATTGGTTATTGTCTTCTCCACCCCTAAGTCCATCTCGCCCAATTCCTTGCTTCAAGAGGTACTCCATGCTATTGCGATCATCGTAGTAGTTTTAGATTTCGCTATTTTTTTCTTGAGTCGCCGCGCATCGTCGGGCTTTGCCTCTGCCTTTGTCGATCTTCGTTGTTCGACGAAAAATGTAGAGTTTTCTGCTATCGCTGAGTTTGAGCCGTAGGATTTTAGATCAATCGCCGATTCTTGTGGCGTGATCGGACGCGCGCTAGGTCATCGCGCGGGCCGTCCGATTTTCGATCAACGATCCAGATTCGAGGAACGCTCGACCGTCCGAACGGTTCAATCCGCGTGGACCGCTGGATCCAAGATCAACGGTTCACGACGCAGAACGCTCGACCGCCGAACATCCTGGCATCCGCGCGCTCATCTTTCATCCAACGGCCGATGCTTAGGGTTGGCGCGTTCGCTCTGTTGCTGCGCGTGTGGGCTGTTGGATCAATGATCTTCGCCCATGTTCTTCCACGCCGCTTATCCGAGTTATATTTCTGTAGAGTTATTTATCAACCAAAAATAGTTTTATCTTCCAAAATTCATAAGTAATTTTCAGAATTTCAAAAATGATAAAACCAAAGGCCATTATTTTTCATTCTTAGTAAACTTATTTCCAGATAGGTTGCTCATTTGTCGCAGAGCGTAAAAGATTTATTTTAAAAGTAAGCTTTAAACCGATTATCTTTACAATGTAAAAATAGTGGATCTTAGAAAACTCATAACTAATTATTGCAAGCTCCAAATGAGATGAATCCAGTGGGGCTGTTCATCTTATGAGGTGCTTGATTTATCATAAAATTTCAGTAGCCGTGTCATTCTAGAAAATTTCACTAAAATCATTGCTTAGGTGAATAGTGATGTTTTTCCTTTTCCGCCGACTGAAATTGTTTTGGCCATAACTTTTGCATTGAGAATCCAAATCAATTGGTTCTTGTTGCTTTAGTTCATAAAAATTATGTTCTTTCTACTGTAAAAATTTGAGAACTTTTTGCTGAGTTTTGCTGTTGCATCTTTTGATATTTCTCGCCTTTTTGGTTCTTGTTGGTTCTTTCGATAGGTTGCATAATATTGATCATATCGAGAGTGATCCTCTGCAGCAAAACAGCGAAGCTTCAGCAAGGCAAGATATTTGACCATAAATGTCCCATTACTTTCAAAGTCTAATATCTTGTTTACAAACTATATGTATGCATTGCTTTTGTGTCCAATTATTTTTGCCTGCTTAGAGGTAGCTATTCCTAATGCATTGTTGCCATTAAAATGTTATCCTCGCCACAACCATAAGTTATTATCATCACTGGTGAATTAGAGCCCGTGATTTAATTATGCTCTTTACTTGCCTTTTGCGATGTCATGCTTAGAAATGCTTAGCTACCAGAGAATTGGGCGGTTATCGACCTAGTCGATGACCTTGATCACACAAATCATTTTGTTTATTTTTGGTTCAGCACCTTATGCTTTTGTTTTGTAAAACCAAAATGAAACAAAATGGTTTGACTTGGGCACAATGGCATGTTGGTGTGATTGTTGGGTGTGACAAGGAAGGTGCCTGTGTCCCTAAGGACCGAGTTACTTGTGTCACTAAGCCAAGCGCTTTTATGCACTAACCACATGAGGGTTATATGGGACCCTCTTGACCTAGTACTTTGGAGTGTGTTATCTCCGAGTCGCAGGAGGAGCGTTGTGTGTGTTGTGTGAAAAGGAATTGTGTTCTTGTGTTTGGGTGTGCGTGGTGGAGTTTCCGGATGGACTCTCCACCT
Organism: Hsuehochloa calcarea; assembly: GCA_036346395.1. NCBI lineage: Eukaryota > Viridiplantae > Streptophyta > Magnoliopsida > Poales > Poaceae > Hsuehochloa > Hsuehochloa calcarea. The sequence continues at coordinate 12,350,551 of CM070615.1, read as the reverse complement.
CGAGGGGCGCCGCAGCTTGTCCGAGGCTTTACCCGTGAGGGGTAGTTGTCCGAGGTCGGGCCACGACCCCGACACAACGTATGGGTTTCTATCCATATGGGCGACTGGGTTAATACATAAGATTGGAAAAGTCTCAGAGGACTTAGCCGTGCTTGCATACCTAAGGAAGTGTGCTTAATCATGTGGCAAAAGGCGGTCCGACATGTGGGTAAGTTGGTACACCCCGCAGGATAAAACTATTCGAATAGCCTCGCCCTAGGTTATGGACATGCTTGGTAAGGTCGTGCAAGAACTAGACTACAACCTTTTAAATTAAAATTTGATATGGTTGGCATGAATGGGTAATTCATGCTATTGTGGTGACTATTGGTTTAGTCACTACCAGACTGCTTTTATCGTTGTTGATACTTGTTTACTATTGTTTTGTCAAATAAAATCAGATTGCAAAATTGCCTTCAATCTATTACATTATTGCAAATAAAACTTGCTTTATGCTTGCAAACTTCAGTCCTAGCTCGCCCACTTAAATACGCTTGCATATTGTTATCGTATAGATCTGTTATCATTCTTATATATCTTAAGTAGTACATTCAGTACTCACCCACCTTTTGTCGGGTCGCTTTTGTTTGCAGAGGAAGAAGGTGAGCCCCAAGGGCTTCACTGTGAGATGTGTCATGGTTCGACGGCTAGTCATACCGGTCGGTTGCCTTGTGGGTAAAAGGCACACCGCTGGGCTCTTTTGTTTATCGCCATCTTATGGCACTTTTGCTTCACTGCTCGTAATTTTTATCTGCTGGCGGTTGGCCTCTTTATTGTAATTACTCTTGAATATTATTATGTATGTCTTTATTTTGTTCTCGGCTTTCGGTTCTATGTGATTGAGTGGAATTGATGCATGAACTTTTGTGAGAGGGGTGTATATCGCACTGGGAAGTATACATTCTCTACACACGAGTTATTATGCTTATGATGATAGGGTCAAGTGGTGACTGATCATTATAAGCTTAATAATCCCGGGGGCGTCACAACTTCGTTGTGTGCTTCGAAGACTTATTTGATCTATTCAACCTCGACGCCCTCGACGCCTCACTTCTATGATGTTGGACACTGTAAGTGTATACAATCAATGTAATACCTCGGAATTGGATCGGGTAATTAGAAAAGGAGCCGGGGAGGGAAAAGACAAATAAGAACTGGAATTTCCTGGATCGGTGGGTGGTTTTTAGCGAACTTCTGGCAACCTGGACCTGGGCCGCAGCCCAGGAGGGGCCCATGAGGAGGGGCCGGCCAAGAGGGGTTCCCCCTCCCCCAACCCTAGCCTCTCCCCTCTCTCTCCCCACTCACCTCCCCAAGCCGCCACACACCCCCTCCCCATCTCCAACCGACCGCCACCTCCTCCCTACCCTTGGCGCCTCCCCTGCTACACCTGGTGCTGCTCCTCCCCGCCATTGGTGCTGCTGCTCCTTGCCCTTGTTGCTGCACACCTGTTGCCGGCCTTCGCGAGGACGAGGGGAGGAGGACAACACCTGTTCAGCCATTGAAGGGAGGAAGAAGAGAAGAGAGGAAGTTCTTCGGGAGGTGGATCAACATCTCCCTGCGGGTCTTCAAGGGTAACAAAGGATCTAACTCGCTGTTTGATAATGTTTGGAGGAGAAATTGATGATTGGGATTGAACCGGTGTGCTGTAATACAATTTCCAAAAAATGTCCAGTATATTGCGTGGTCTGTTTCGACCTGTTAGAGACCGATCTGGAGGTTCTTTCCTCCTAGAGAATTGTAGCCACGGTTGTTAGCTTTCCATATCCACCAAGATCACCAAAATCTGATCTGTGGTTTAAAAGTGGTGATAAATTCCTTATTACTGTCCTGAGAACCCTGACGAGTACTGTCAGTTTAGTTGTTTTGTGAAATATGAATTATTTAGGGTCCGATTCAGACTTGTCACCCCAAAAGTTTTATGTAGATAATTTGATTATATTTCCAGATTGATAAAGAACACTCAAATTGGACTCATAGAGTAAAAGTTATGTTATATTCTTCACTGCTGTTCCGATTGTCTGGACAGATGTCTGTCAGACATTTTCAACTTCTGTTTACTCAAATGTTTTGGCATAGTTAGGAAGTCTGGTCAACTAGAGTTTTGTAGGTCTGCTCGTTAAGTTTCATTGGGCACTAGATTAATGTCATTCCGAGTTCCAGATCTTTAATAATGAATTTTTCCGTGTCGCTGTCCAGAATTGTTTTAAATGGGTGAATTGTATATTTTCAGTTCGGGTCTATTCGTTGTATTGGGTAGTCAAGGGAGTTTGGTAGACCACCGGTAGCATCGTCTTACCTTGTGTTTTTATTTCTATACACATTCGTGTAGCCGGCGAGGCGGCGAGTGTAGGAGCACCTTCATTGCCTCCTAGCACGTCACATCGCCGAAGGCAAGTACAATGTGTTAAGACATAATGATTTCTGTTGAATGTTGTTGATGCGATGTTACTTCTATGATCCCTGTTCATGCCTCATGTTTTACTGTTGAATATTTTTTATGCGATGTTATTTCTATGATCCATGATTCAAACTTCATGATATTTATTCGTTCTTAGTTGATAATCCATGTGAATGAAAGAGGTGACACTCATTGCATATATTCATTCCATTCTTGCATTGTTCGTGTTCCGTCCACGGGAGTAGAATTTTTAAGACCCATCAATTCCAGTATGGGCACGTAAGACCCACCATTCCAATGTGGGCAATTTCGAACACCCGTATGAAACGTTCTTCATACGGTGATTTGATCTCCGGACTTTGTTAAGTACGGACTTAAGTGAGCACCGACGGGTGTGTCACTCGCTATACCAGTATGAGCATGTATACAGTCCCTTCCTTTCAATGCATCCATTCATACTCATAAGTGTTCAGAGATAAGTTCAGATTTTGTATTGAGATAGATTTGTTCATAACCTTGTATGTTCAATTGTTTATCAGATTTACCGAAGTTTCACTCATTCTAATTTTCTCAGATTTATTTAGGTGATCGCTGATGATGACTCGATGGGAGGGAGTAGACCAAAGACGCTTCACACAGCTTCACTATAATTTACTCTCATTAGTAATGTCGTTTATGTCTTTTATTTGTTAACCGAGGAACTGTAATAAATAAGTTTACTATTGCATGATATTTCCCTTTCTGTTAGGTTTTTCTTGTTAAATGATGCTAGTGGTTCACTTTAATTATTCCTTTATTATGTTTAATGAATTCAGTCTTTATTCCTACTATGTTGCTATTAAAGTGGTCTCTACATATGATTAGAAGAGATTCAGTTTAAATTCTTCCGCAATTTGGTTATATGTTAGTTCATTAGGTAGCATCTTGGCTTCCGAATAGTCAGGGTGTTATAATCAAGTTCTACATTCGTGCAATACCGATAAATGTTATAACTCATTGCTTATGTATAGATACATGATGCAAGAAGCCCAGCGGTCGCAACAACCGGTGGGTTTCCTCGACCCACATTTGATCTCAGGGCAATGTATCCGCAAAGACGCAAACTACGTAGAGAAGTACATAATGAAGGGTTGCATACTCACCGCGACAAGGACTACAAACTAGTGCCCTACAACCAGGGGTAAGTGCTTCACTACTTGCTATACAAATTTCATTTGTTCTTTGTACGCAATACGAACTTAGGTTTAATGAATAAAATGACATATATGAGTAGGTGGCACTGGATCCTTTTAGTCATTGTACCGAAGTAGAACAAGATAATATACCTTGATTGCCTAGTCAATAACAACCACGGCTTCACCCTTGTGCAAAAAATACTCAACAGGTATGCTCATTTCCTCTATACGTAACTCTATTGTAGTCTTCCTTCTTTTGAAATATCCGAGGATAACTTTTTGGAATCACGTAAGTCGTTTAGGGCCTATGTTGCCGAGGGAGGGACACACAATGAACCGGCCGCCACACTACGACACAGGACGCGATTTTGGGTACTTGCTACAGCACAATAATCCTATATCACACTTGTAACCTGGCCTCTCAAACTGACTATACCCATATCCTATATCACACTTCTATTTTTGCAGTGCCGCCAGCAACTATGTCAAGGCAACATATGTGTACTCTATGTTTATCGTTATATGCTGAAAATCACGAGTACTAAGACGAAGGATCCTGAGATTTGTCAGCCAATTTCTTAATAATTATTTCATAATTATGAAGTTAAATATATGTGCTTACTACTTTACTCTTGCTAGCGACAGGGCATGAAAATACCAGAGAGTAGCTTCCATTTGGACTTACTCGTGGAAGTTCGAGGACAGCTCGTCACCTTCATCACAGGGGATATCATTAAAGAGAGGGAAAGTTTTACTCCGACGACTCTGATTTATTGTAATTCACTTTGAGTTGTAATCAAATCACTTTGTAATTAATGTTGAGTTTGCAAATATCTTTGAGTTGTTATACATCAAATCAATTGTGATATATCTGTTTTCTACTTGTTTGTTTTCAGATGGCATGGCTAGCATTACCTAAGGCTAGCCAGAAAATCAAAATATATTTAGGTATAGAACAAACTATCACAGACGATTTTGTAAAATAAACCGTCTGTGAATGATACTTACAGACGGCTACTACCAACAACCGTTTGTGATATGTATACAATCCCAAACGGCTACTACTAACACACGTCTGTAATATGTATACAATCACAGATGGCTACCACCAACAACCGTTTGTGATATGTCGCCTATCACAGACGGCTACTACCAAAAATAGTCTGTGATATGTAGGATATCACATACTATTTTTGGTAGAAACCGTCTGTGATAGTAGGACTTCACAGACGGTTTCCACAAATAACTGTCTGTGATATCTCACATATCACAGACAGTTTTTTGTGGAAATCGTCTGTAATAGTAAGCCTTCACATACGGATATCACAGACGATTTTTTTAATCCGTCTATGAAGGCCTACTATCACAAACGGTTTCTACCAAAAACAGTATGTGTTGTGACTTTCACAAACAGCTCACAAACCGTCTGTGATAACCGCCTGTTATCACAGACACGTAAATTCAGACGGTTCAAAAACCGTCTGTGGTAACCCTCTCTGTAGTAGTGGGAGGTCGGGCGGCGGTGTAGACCGAGACGACGTCGGCGTGGGAGGAGGTCGGGGCGGCACCGGTCGAAGGACGGAGGCAGTGTCGATCGGAGGTGGGAACCAGGGGAGGAGGAGTCGAGGGTGGCGTCGGTCGAAAGAGGGAGCCGGGGGACGTAGAGTCAGGCGGGCGCGGGGCGTGCGGGCTCTTGTCGTCGCTAGGGTTCGCTCGCGGGAGCGAAATGTGTAGCCAACTGGTGAGGAATGGGGTTTGGGGTTTGGGGTTTGGGAATATATACATGGTAGGAAAGGGCAAATTTCTTCAAATTCATAGGCAAACTAGGAACTCTATCCCGCCAAAGCCGTGTGAAACTGCCCCAGGGGCTTCTGGCTTCCCTACGTTTAAAATGACTTCCGACTTTTCCAAAAACGGCTAGAGAAAGCCATCAATTTAGGACAACTGCCGACTTTTCCACCTCACTCCTTAATGGAAAGCAATCTTCAACATAAACCAATCTCCTTTTTCCCCTGTCTGGATTGAGCTCTCAATCTTTAAGCAAGTGACTAGTCGCCATCCACACATTAAAATTTTTAAAGCAAGACAGAGATGGGATGAGGAGGCTGCTACGGCACAAGAGTATATCACAAGGCAAATGTTGGCCGGCCGCCAGGGCTCCAAGTGTTAATTAACTCCAGCTATATTTTTAAGTTTCAACATTGTACTGATTAACAAACCTCCTTTTGTCCTTACTTAAACGATTTATAGTTGGGAGAAAGAAAAAAAGTGCCCAATTCAACGAAAGCACCTCCACATGGAGAATATTAATGCTATATATACTATATTCCGGCCTTTACAAATAAGTGTACACCAGTAGGTGAATGGACATGGTACTTGTCTCGCTGTGAACCAGCTAGCTACCTAGTTTTCCTACCTTTTCTAGTGGAATTTTGCTTGAAAATGTCGTTTCGATGCAAGTCGGTAGCCTAGCGGGAGCCGCTTTATCCAGTGTTTATGTGTAGACTCGGAACTAAGCAATATATAGTGTCACAAATGTACGTGAAATTAATTCATAAATTACAATAGTGACATAGAAGACGTATATTTTTTAAAAGGAAAAAGACCCTGATTTATATTAAGTTGTTGTACAGTGCACAGTCCCTGATATTACAGAGAGGTCCAGCAAACAAAGAAAATTATAACCAAGTCCATCTAGGCTAACCTGCAAACTACACTTCATCGTCACGCACTGAAAACTACGCCGGAGTTACAGATGGCAGCCTACACTGACCAGGGGGTGATGAAGTCGCTGGAGGTGAAGTCGACGGCCGACGAAAACCTTCTGAAGCTCCTACTGGGCGGGATTATATACCTGACAAGTCCGTGAAGGAGCTATGTCTACGACAGCTGGTTCTTTTAACGAAATAATTGGTCAATTGTCCTAAAGAAGGAGGTCAGATTTGAGCGTATTTGTCACACTATTTGTTGGCACTTCAAAATTTATAACTCGATGTCTCATTGACATAGTAACCGTAATCTACTCCCTCCGTTTGTGTAATATCTGGTCAAACTCAATGCATGTCGTACCTGGATTTTTTTAATCCAGAATTCTCTGTGATTAGCCTGCGCTACTCTCTGAATCAGTGGGTAGCGCTCACGGTTCACATTACTGAATCATTTCATACATCGCGGAACATTCCGAACATGATATTACATCCACACGGTTAAATAGACCACGTCGGGTCGAGTTTACAAAAGTGGGCCGACCAGGCCAAATAAGTTCATTACATAACTTAAAGAAACAGGCGCGAAGCAAAAGGGCAACACGACTCCGCAGTAAGCGACATGCACCTTGTGTACCACCGATATTATCCAAGGACTTGGGGAATATTGGCCATACACATGTGCCAGCGGAGCCAACTAGACTGTGGTGAGCCCTAGCCTACGGAACTAACTACCCCTCGCCCTAGTCTTGACCGTCGAATCCTAGCTCCTCGTAGTAGGCGTAATCGTCCTGCTCAGCGGATTCTGGGGTTTGGCGGAAATAGCGAGAGTGAGCACAACAACCGTGCTCGCGGGCTAACACAACATATGCAAAAATATACATGTAAGGCTAAACAAGGATGGCTCGGGTTCTTTTATTTGCGCAAAGCAATCTTTATAAATATCATAATTACAAATTCCTATGACTTAGCATTTTAAACAAATTGCATTTCATTAGGAAAGATAATTACAATATTAAATAACAGTAGAGATTCCCTCCATCGGAGATTCTACAAATGCTTACTTTAATTGGAGCTACCTCCAAACATTAACCATACTGGATACGATGATCCAGGGAAAATACCCAAACCTCAAGCTAGATGAGCCGACCTGGTTTTTTTTTTATTCCACCCACCAAGATTTTTGAAATAGAACTACCTCAAGTTAAGTTCTCATGTCCGCCTATGACCGTAGGCGCGGCTGTTTAAACAGTTTTAACTCTGCAGAGTTTGTACACTGTACCCATAAGAGACAATCATACTCGTTACCCTACATGATTCCGTAGTAATGTAGTTGAGCGATCGTCACAATAACCTTTCGAACTACCTTGCCCCTTCCGCCATCTCACCCATATGGGGTTACGCCCATACGCAGCGGATGTTCACCTCAATGATCGGAGTAGTTGAACACGGAGTCAACCTACCCCTCAGCGACTGGCAAACTTCACCTTTCCTCGGTGTCCCTTTCAAGCCGGAACGCATCCTGCCACTTGCACATTCCCTCTCTCCCACCATGGGAGATGACATTCAGAGTTTGATAATTTTACTAAGCCAAGTTGCACTTTGCAGACTTGTGGTTGTACTTATTTTACACGGGAGATCATGACAAGATTAAGTCCTTAATCCATCCAAAGTGCTTCATACCACATACCAACCATTCTCGTGCACGACGGCACCCACCACTCTTACCATCCGTCCAGATGTGGTATTAGCAAGTTTTAGGGTTTTGGAGAAGTGTAAAACAAATTAACTCAACCATTTCAGTCATTTATCCCAATGACTGCCCAACACAATCTTTATGCTTAAAGGATGGTGATTGGGGTGATTAGCACCCCGGTACTCAAGTAAGGCTAGCATGGCACTTGAGTACAGACTATAACTAGTAAGTTACCATATAATTACTAGGGTGACAAGGATCATGGAATTCAATTATCAAGGACAAGGTATAATAATTACTTAATAATCAAATTGGCATTTAGCTACCTTAGGACCATTTAACATATATTTGCATAAAAACTAAAGCATGCAGTTTGCTATTTTAAAAGAACATAATTTGCATAAAATATAGGTTCAACATGATCAAAGTGTTGACTCGCCTAGGTCAAAGGTTGAAAAATCTAGGTAGCCTTGAGCGTGGTCGAAGTTGGGGTCACCGGCTTTTTCGTACTCTACTCGGGCGATCGCACCGGAAATAAAAGACAAGCAAACAAGGCAAATAAATACAACATCCATAATAAATGAATTCAAAAATAAATCAAACCAAGACCATAATATAGGTTTTCAAATTATAAATTTTTGGGCACAAGTTTCATAATTTTTGAAGTTATAATGAAAATATATTAATTTTTAAAACTTTAAAATGATTTTTCAATTAAACATAAAATCGAAAAATTCCCGCGCCGACACGTGGCCTCCGGTTTACAAAGACAAAGGTCGTGGACCGGTCCACGACGGCGCCGCTGGTCCGCAAAAAAGGATCGCGGGCCCACTCACAACCGCGCGTGGATAGAGCCGAGCGACGCGTTCTTTCGAACGCGTCGCATGAGGCGGGTTGGGGAAGATGAAGGGGCGGGCGGCTTAAATAGCGGCGGGGAGAGATGAGTGGAGGAGGTGGCCTCGGGAAAGAGCCGATGGCGAGCTACTGAGGATGGGCACGGCAGGCATGGGCGCGGGGCGGCACCGAGGGGCGCCGGAGAGGGGCGACTACGCGAGGAGGAGGCGTGGTTCAGCCGCGGCGGGCAAAGCCGCGGCAGCGCCACCGGAGAGGAGAGAGAGAGGGCGCGCAGCCACAGGGCGCGGCGACCAAGGAGCGGGCGACGAGGCCGAGGCGAACATCACATGGGTTGCGCGGCCGCGGAGATGGGCGCTGGGCGGGCGGCCGGAGCGCGGGAGCCGAGTCACGGGCACGGCCGGAGGAAGACGGGCCGAGCGGGGCCCCAAGTCCGTAAGAACCCTAAACCAAGTTCCAAATTTTGAAATAGAATAATTAGATCTTTGGGAAGTTTTGAAATTGAAACCGGTTGTTCTTGATTTACATAAAATGGATGTTGCAATGCACATGCACGTGGACAAAGTAAATGTACACCAACTCTAAGAAAATAGGCAATGATACAGGACCATGCATGCATACCCCTACTTAATAGTATACCGCAACTACTAAGAAACGCAGGAGGGGTAATTAATTAACTTGAACTACCTTTATTAGTTTTTTACCCAGGTGATTAAACTGGATTGTTATCAGTTGTGCTACAACTACATCTGGCTATCGTTAACAAAGTAACGTGGGAAAGGAACAAATTAAGGACAAGGGTTAAGCAGTTCAATAACACGGTCAACGCATGTCTGTTGGGCGGGCATGGCTAGATAACTCTAGCTAGCTGGCGCTTTGCATGCATGGGATCTTGCAGAAGCCAATCGAGAGGAAGGTATAAGTTGTTTAAGCCTTTCAAGGTGGACGGTTGCTGTTGAGTGAGCAAGTGATTAGTTAAATGATAGTGCTTTTTGTTCTCCACGAGAAGAAGATGCTGCTCCTTCTCTCTCTCTCTCTCTCTCTCTCGCCCTAGCACAGCATTGATATATGGGGCCGGATCATTGCCCATGGTGTTTGCAGTAATTACAAACATTGTCCTTGATTAAGCATGTGCTACCACTATAGTATAGGCCCTGTTTAATTAGCTGGGCGCCATGCATGGAGTTATAGACAGAATTAACCAGAGAATAGCTGTAATTCGGCCAACTAATTAGAGGACGTCGATTAATTGTGAGATCATTTAGAGCTCTTGAATGATTAATCGCATGGTTTTCTATTTAATTGTCGGAAGAGTTTGTTATACTAATTTATTACAATCCATTAGTCCCTCCGCATGGTGTCCAAGAAAACGTGCAATCAAATTTTTTCTAACTTTGAGTAATAATATATATATATATAACTATATTTAGATTTGTCATTACATAATAGTATCATTAGATTTGTCATAATAAATATTTTCATAATATAATAGTTTTTATTTTTTTTAATAACTTAATTATATAGAAAGTAATAATCAAAGTTGGACGTTGGAGATCGTGCTAATATCCAAATCATCATACCTTCTTGAACAGTAGGAGTACTTTATAATATTGTGCGTTCGGTCAATGGCATACCATTTTTACAACATTAGAACCGGTAATCCCTACAGTAAAATAATAATAATAATCCACGCTATAGTGCGTGCAATCAAACCATTTTAGCATTGATTGACAACACTGTTTTTTAGGATATTTAGATTGTCCATATGACAATTAATTATATAATTAGATTTGTCTTGATTTTTAATAATATCATGATTTTATTAGGTTCCACAAATATAAGTGGATCTACCATTCCATGGAATGCCCCCAAATTTTGGAATTTGCATGCAAGTCCATGAAAATTTGAAGGAAAATCCTTAATTTTGCAGAGAAACAAGAAAGTGAAGCTATCCTCGTTTGGTTAATTTGACAGCTCCAACTTCAACTTATTCGGTACTAGAAACCATGTGCGTAACCAAACAGCTAATTAAGCACAGGTTCAACTTATAACTTGTGTACAGATGTGTATGATCAGCTATAGTAAGAATTAAGTGGCTCTACCTAGGTAATCATTGCGCTGACCTAACCATTTGTCTCTCTCTCTCCCCTCAGAAATGCAATCGATCGAGTTAATTTGGTCATGAAACTTTGCAGGGTCATATAACATCTCTCCCCGAACATTCACATATAATTAGAGAATTTTTAAAGACTCGCACACTTTAATTCTCACGAGGCTCTCACTGAGAAGTGACTCTTAATCACTCCCTCCGTTGAGAAATATAGGTATAGGGCGTATTTTGACTTTGCACAAGGATTAAGAATGTGGTGAAATTGAGATTTGTAGAAGAGAAATGACTTAGGTGCCCCTCATAATTGTCCTGGAAAGATGAGATAGAGTGGTAATAGAGAGAAAATCTACATGTAAGCCTTGTATTTATCAACAAAAACCTTTCAAACTATATAAGTCTTATATTTCTCGACGGAGCGAGTATTAATTTCTCTAAGCAAACCCTCCTTAATTGTCTGAAAAAAAAAACATGTTGTTCCAATCTTGGAATAGTCCAGAAGGTATACGTGTCATGCTAGACGCAACTTGGTTTCATGCGGTCGATAGAGTTTATCTTGTGATGAACGATTACATATACGTGGAAGAGAAGCAAATTCGAAAGAGAGGAACGGAAAAGGATATATGTTTGGTGAGACGAACGACGTGACCAACCATATACGTGCTGGTCAAGTATTTCGTTTTTTAGGTTCCTATCCGCGCGCGGCCTGTGCACCTAAAACCAGAAGTCGCTAGGTTACCTTTACCGTTGTATAACCGAAACTCAAATCAGACGGTCAATATCTATCTGGCTGTGAGAGAGAGAAACTATGACAAATATGTAGTCATCTCATAAGTTTTTTTAGAGTCATAAGCAATTAATCATGCATGAATTTCTCGATTTTTCCTATCCCAATAGGTAATTTAATTCTGGCCCAAATAAAGTGAGAAACACGGTAATTGATTTGAAAAGCTAGCAACGAAACAGGACAAATTATCTCATTTCGACGTTCCGTTTGCTTATATCATGATCCGATCGAGGCCTTGCGGCTGTGGCAACCGATTTGATCCATCAAATCACATAATTGATGGTTAACATACGTGCACTAGGGCACTCAATAAAAGCTAGAAATAACTACATCCTTAAAATTCTAGGTTATTGGACAATAATTTAACAAGTATTTTCACAAATGACACACAGCGTAATCAATTTCTTTCACACAATCATATGAGTTAAATCACACAACTATCTCTTCCCAATTATTTTTATAAAAATCTACTCCTCGTGTGAAATCTCCGAGCATATCTATGACCGCAGACGTGGCTATTCGAATAGATTTATTAACACTCTACATAGGTTTGTACACTTTACCCACAAGATATAACCAGTGTAGCTAGCATTAATCATAACAAAACCTTTCTGAAACTTCATCTTGTCAATTGATCATCCCGTTGTGCATATTGATGGCACCAACCCCCATACAGGTTGTTTGTCCATCCCACACCGTTGGACCTGGATATGGCAAACCACTCATAAATATGAATCGCCACATAGACAGAATCACACATCCACTCTAGCGCATAGCTTAACCTATTTGCCTGAGTAATCAATGTGAAGACTCCGTGGCTTACTAAGTTAGGCATGTCTCATACCAAGCATGTGGTCGTACAGTTATGATTTAATTCAATAGCGCATAAAGTTAAGTCCTTAATTGACCAAGGCAAGACTGCCAAACTACTACTAACTGTCACATTCATATTTTCCTCAACGCACAATGCTCCACCGTATCACAATTCCACCCCCTTGCCTCGGTCTAAATCTTTTCTCACCCTATTGGTTAAGTGTAACAGATGCCATAAACGAGTGACAACATACTGCACACAGCTTTTTCATAAAGTTGTTCCATACTTACTTAGTTAAGTTTAGATTTGTAACTCAAAATGATATCAATAACCCATTGCATGGCTAAGCAGACTATTCGTACCTAAATAGCTCACGTTGGTGCTATAATTATACCAACTAATAATTAACCAAGCTAGGGTGACAAAAGATCGGGGTAATACAATGAGCAAGGTGGATATAAACAAGTAGGTGTATAGTTAATCCCAAAGTATTTAAAGAATTAAATACTTGAAGTGATATGAAATAATTTGAATCAAAGTGGTTTTATATATTAAAAAAACTGGGTTCAATATGGTCAAAGGTATAACTTCCCTTGAAACAAGTCTTGGTACTAATCTTGATCTTGATCAACTTCTCCTTCCACAAAAGCTCCCGAAGTATCAACGTGTAGTCGCAAACGAAAGCAAAAACCTAAGTAAATACAAAAAAAAAAAGTAAACTCCAAAAATTAAGTAAAAATCTTATAAGGTGGGGCTTTAATTTAGATAAATTTAGAAACTTGAATGGGTTCAATCGGCGTTCGTATGAGGAAGAACGGGCTCTCGGAAGATTTAAATCTAAGCAAAAGAGAAAGAAAATACTATTTTTGAATTTTTAGAATTTTATATCTGGAGGAAATTCTGAAATATTGTGTCGGCATGACGTCAACAATGAATTTAGGAATTAAAAGAAAATCTAAAAAATATGAAATAGAGGCTGACAGGTAGTACCCCACAGTCTATGAACCGGGTCCATAGCTCTGGTCTATTGGTCTATGGCTCACGGTGCATGGAATAGTGGTCCTGACATGTGGGGCTCACATGTCAGAGAAACGACTTACAATAGACTAGGTTTAGGGTTAGGATTTTGGTACGAATGGATCTGACATGGCGCACATGTGACACACACATGGTGACACGGAGGCAGTGATGAGGCTGGCACATAGGCGGCCACGTCGACAAGATCGACCACAGCAACGGCTAGACGACGGCAACAACGAGCAGCGGCGACTAGCGGCGAAAGGAAGGCATCACCAACATGCTAGAGATCCAGCGAACACATCCCTCGGCTCAGATGTGATAGTAATGGTCAGCAAGAGGCTCAATGGCGACGAGGACGATAGCGAAGGCTCGGGTCAGCGACTAATCGGCGGCGAAGGGCTCCGAGGGTCATGGACACGCACAAAAGAATAGCAAGGACAAGGCAATGTGGCGAGGTCATGCGTGGCGATGGTGAAGCGAAGCAGCGACATGGCCTCAACGGCGCTATGGTGATCCTCTGATGACATGATGGTGCCCACCCAGTAGAACACAAGAATGCGAACCTGATGGTTTAGTTGATGACGACATGGGATCACTGGTGGTGATGGAATCGAAGAAATCCCTATACGGCGGTGCTATGTTTAGATCTCCAAATCCGGTGAAACAGCAGCGATCGAGGGCTTCGAGCTTTGAGGATCTGGTGGCGGAGGTCGAGGCAAGGGGTTTGACACGCGCATTGAAGGCTTTTATAGCCTGTAGCAGGGGCTAAGGGAGTGTCCAAGGGTGACACGGTGGTCGAGTCCAGCGTGTGCACGACGGGGGCAATGAACAATGATGCAAGGAGGTCCCACATGTCAGTATGTCAGTGGCGGTGGCAAGGGAGTGTTTGTGTCGCACACGCCTCGTGTGTGACTAACAGACGGGACGAGGTGTGGCGGCGGGAGAGAGAGAATGGGCTGCGCGCTTGATTGGGTCAGCGGAATTGCGCTAGGCTGAGAGAAATGGGCCGGGGAAATTAGGAATTCAGCCCTAGGATTTTTTTTTCTAACATTTTAATTAGTTTTTCAATTTTAGAAATACCAGAAAAATCCAAATGGCAAATTAAAAATAGTGAATGAACTCGAAAAAATTTTAGAAAAATCTAAAAAATATTTCCAAGCTCAAAAAAGTCAAATAAAATAGTTTTAAATTTAATTGATGTTCAAATTGGTCATATTAAATTGTTTTGACTTTAAAAATCCCAATTAAGCTTTATTAAATTCAAATAAAATTTGGTAAAAATTTTCAAAGAACTAAACTACTCAAAAAGGGTTTTGAACTCAGAAAGTTGGGATGTTACATCCTTCAACATCACCAACATTTACACCCCTCCTGTACTTTCCACAAACCAGAATTCCTTAATGAACTTCGCTCCCTCCCTGCTCTCATTCAAGGCCCCTGGATGCTCCTCGGGGATTTCAATCTCACTCGCCACCCTAATGACAAAAAGAACTCCAACTTAAACTCCACACTTGCAGCTGATTTCAATATAAGCCCTAAACGCTATGTGTCTTTTTGAAATCCCCCTTCTAGATAGGCTCTATACTCGGTCTACGAAAATATACATCCCGACTCTCTCACACATCGATGGAGTCTTCTTCAACCAAGCATGGGATATCGCCCTTCCCAACTCTAGCCTCTCCTCCCAAACACACTCCACCTCTGACCATGTCCCCCTTAGCGTTTCAACCACCTCCTCGGTCCCACAAAGCAACCTCTTCCGGTTTGAGAATGACTGGCTTCTTAACCCCTCCTTCCTCCCATCAGTTCTTCATGTCTGGTCGCCACCTGCCAGCTCTTATGACCCTACTGGTGCTTTCACTGCCAACCTTAAGGTAACCCATCGCCACGCCAAGTTTTGGCAAAAAAAACACGCCCTGCTCCATATCTTGAGAATCATTGCAAGTTTATTATCGATCTCTTTGACTCCTTGGAGGAAATTCGCTCACTCTGCTGTAGAATCTTGCCTTTGAGGTCTAGTCCAGGATCGACTTTTCCATCTTCTCAGTGCTAAGGCCGTGTACTGGAGGTAGCGGGGAAAGATCAAGAGGGTGTGTGCAGGATAAGAAAACACCAAGTACTTCCATGCCCATGCCCCCCAAAAGATACACCGCAACAATCTTAGAGCTCTTGACGTGGGAGGTGCGCAGGTACAACGTCACAACACCAAGGCTGTTGTTCCGTACTCCTCGAGAACATTGGGTGCTACTCTTCCTACACCTGTCATTTTGACTTAGAAGCTCTCTACATCGACCAACCCAAAGCGCGAGGGGATGAGTTGACCTTAGAGTTCAACATCGAAGAAATTCACAGTGTTATTTACCACATGAACTAGAATAGCACACCTGGCCTGAGAGGCTTTGGACCCAGTTTCTTCCAAGCGGCGTGGAGAACTGCCGGACCAAGCCTCCTAGCTGTCCTTCGGGACTTCAACTCTAGATGAGTACAATTTGAAAGGATTAACTGGCCATATCTAGTGCTGCTTCCAAAACCTGGAAAAGCAAATACCCCGGAAAGCTTTCAGCCAATCTCTCTACAAAAATTTTTCAATCAAGGGGTACACCAAGACTCTCACTGCTTGCTTACAACGGCAAATCTCTGACCTAGTGGACATTGACCAGACCAGCTTTCTCAAGAGCCGAAGCATTTCGGAAAACTTCGTCTATGCCATAGAATTGATCCAGTGTTGTAAAAAATGCAAGGTACCTACAATTGTGCTCAAACTGGATTTTGCCAAAGCCTTCGACTCTCTTAATTGGAACAGCATCCTTTCCATCCTCTGGGCTCACAGATTCCCAGACTTATGGTGCCGATGGATCGAAGATCTCTTCCATTCCTCCAAAACAATGATTCTACTCAACGGAATTCTAGGCTATTGGATCAACTCCAAGCAAGGACTACGCCAAGGTGACCCTCTATCCCCCTACCTCTTTGTCGGGACCCAAATATGCAAATCTGGACCCTCTGTGTATTCAGCACTAGTCCAGGATCACGCTAGTGCACACAGTGTCAACATTGATGAAATATCACATCCATACAACGAATATAAGAATAAACGAGTACATTTAAATAACAAATAACTGTTGGGACCTTACGGTCGAGTTTTACATTTATTAAGCCATGCAAGGCTGACAATAAAGAAATAAACTGCAGCGAAAACGAAATAAACTCCGGTGGCTCCCATCAATTTACCACAGGCAACCGACTGGGATCAAGACCCTAACGCTCAACCTTCGTAGAATTCCTCTTCAAAAGCGGCGCATTTACCTCCATACGCTGATTTGTTTAGCAAGAGTGAGTACACACCGTACTGCAAGTCATACCACGTAATGCATTTATACATGATGGCTTATTCCAAAAGAATGGCTTCGTGGTTATTTTGCGTAAAATGCAACATTTGCAATTGAATACAAATAATAGATTGAAAGTATAATTCAAAACAAATAGACAATAATAAGTTAACAATTGATTTCACAAAGGACACACAGTCTAATCAAGTTCTTTCACACAAATTGAACAAGTTATCTCACACAATGACCCTTCCCAATTGTTTTATGAAAAACTACCCTCGTGTGAAATTCGAGCATGTCCATAACCGAGGACGCGGCTATTCGAATAGATTGGTTTAAACACTCTGCAGAGGTTGTACACTTTACCCACACGATGAAACCAACCGGATCAGAGTTGATCACAACAAAACCTTTCAGAGACTTCATCTCAAACAATGACACTCTGGTGTGCTTTATTGCCGTCCAATTTGTACACACAAATTTCTTGGAACGACACACACCATTGGACAGGATGCAAATGAATCAATCCGCGATGTGACATATCACACCTCCACCCATCACATAGCTTAAATACACCTCCAAATTTCATCACATAGCTTAAATACAACCTTGGAGCAAGCTTCCCTTTGGTGTGGAATCTCTTAACACCTCTCGAGCGGAGTAACTCAAGATACACAAAATCCTCTGGTTCAAAGTCGAGGTCACGGCGGCGATTATCGGCATAACTCTTTTGCTCGGATGGGCTATCTTTAACCTCTCTCGATCATAGCAACTTGTTCTTGGCTTCGAATAATATCGGCCCGAACACTACACGCTCATTGCTTCGACCAATTCAATGGAGTTCGCAGTACGACCATACAAAGCTTCAAATGGTGACATCTCAAACCGGCTTGATAAGCGTTGTTGTACGAGAATTTCGCATACGGTAAACTTTTATCCCAACTGTAGCATTAGCTAAGGCACGTGCTCTCAACATATCTTCTAATATCTGGTTGACTCTTTCATCTGTCCATCATGTCTATGGATGATAAGCGATCAAATTTAGATGAGTTCCTGTGGCTTCATGTAGACTCGCCAAAAACGAGGTGAATTGAGATCCTCGATCTGACACTATCTTCTTAGGCACACCGTGCAGACTGACGATTTTTGACATATACAATTCCGCCAAGCGGTCTCCTGAGTAAGTGGTCTTAACTGGTAAGAAATGGGCAACCTTAGTTAAACGATCCACTATTACCCAAATCGAATCATATCCTGATTGAGTCTTGGGTAAACCGGTAATAAAATCCATACCGATCTCTTCCCACTTCCATTCTGGTATCTTTAGCGGTTGTAGCAAACCTGCTGGTCTCTGATGCTCTGCCTTTACTTTCTGACACACGTCGCATAAGGCAACGAACTCTGCGACGTCTCGCTTTAAGTTTGGCCACCAAAACTTATTCTTAACATCCTGATACATCTTAGTGCTTCCAGGGTGAATTGAATACTTTGAGTCATGGGCTTCCTTCGTAATCACCGTCTTAATCCATCAATATCCGTACACGATACGCCCATTGATCCACAAGATATCCCGATCATCTATAGTGAAGTCTTTAAATTTTCCTTCCGACATCTTCTTCTTGAGATCAAGAAACTCGTAATCCTTAGGTTGAGCTTCACGAATCTGCTTTCTCGAGTAGACTGTACTTCCAAATTGGCCACAAATCCTTCCTAACGACTTCTAGTCAGTAGCTTCGGAATTCCTCCCAAGTTCGAACACAACTCTTTTGCTTCCGAGCATTGCAAAGGTAGCTCTTGCGGTCAAAGCATCTGCAACTACATTGGCCTTACCAGGATGGTAATGGATTCCAAGATTATAATCCTTTATTAATTCCAGCCATCTTCTCTGTCTCATGTTCAAATCAGACTGAGTGAATATGTACTTCAGGCTCTTATGATCTGTGTAGACTTCACAAATGACACTGGATGAGATAATGACGCCAAATCTTCAAAGCATGCACTACGGCAGCTAGTTCCAAATCATGGGTAGGGTAGTTCTCTTCATGAGGCCTTAATTGCCTTGACGCATAAGCGACAGCTCTTCCTTCTTGCATAAGGACACATCCTAATCCTTGACGCGAAGCATCACAGTAGATATCAAAATCCTTACTAATATCCGGCAAAACTAGCATCGGGTGAAGTCAAACGTTTCTTCAATTCTTGAAAACTTTCTTCACAAGCTGGGGTCCAAATAAACTTCTTCTCTTTCTTCAATAATTGCGTAAGAGGTTTAGCAATCGTTGAGAACCCTTCAATGAAACGACGATAGTATCCTGCCATTCCCAAGAAACTACGAATTTGAGTAACCGTCTTGGGCTGCTCCCAATTCATTACTGACTTTAACCTTTCCGGTCAATCTGCTACTCCTTCTATTTGTCATCACATGACCAGAAAATCAACTTTCTTCTTCCAAAAGTCACACTTGCTGAACTTGGCATACAGCTGATGCTCTCTGAGCTTCTCTAGGATCAATCTCAAATGGTCTGCATGCTCTTCCTCTGACTTTGAGTATACCAAAATATCATCAATGAATACTACCACGAACTTATCCAAATATTCCATGAATACTTTGTTCATCATGTTCATGAAATAGGCAGGGGCATTAGTCAATCCAAAAGACATGACTAGAAATTCATAATGTCCATACCGGGTTGAGAAAGCGGTCTTTGGTACATCCTTAGGACAAATCTTCAACTGATGGTAACCTGATCGCAGATCGATCTTGGAGAATACTCCGGCTCCTTTCATCTGGTCGAACAAGTCATCTATTCTGGGCAATGGGTACTTGTTTTTGATGGTGACTTCATTGAGAGAACGATAATCGATACACATTCTCATACTTCCATCTTTCTTCTTGACGAACAAAACTGGTGCTCCCCATGGCGACGAACTAGGTCTTACAAAACCTTTCTCCAGTAGTTCTTCTATCTGCTTCTTCATTTCCACAAGTTCATCGACCGCATCCGATAGGGTCTCTTGAAATTGGTCTTTGTTCTTGCACTAGATCGATGACAAACTCAATGTCACGGTCCGGTGGCATTCCTGGTAATTCTTCTGGAAATACATCTGGGTAATCTCTGACTATAGGTACATCTTCCAAAGAAACTGTCTTAAGACTGTTGACTACCAAATGTCCATCACGTACTGAGGTGGCTAGAAATTCTACTTTCTTTCCTGTGGTATCCTCAATTGTCACGGCTCTTCGGCCACAATCTAGCACTGCTTTATGTTTGGATAACCAATCCATACCAAGGATGACATCTATGGTCTGAGTGTCTAGAACTATTAGGTTGGCTAGAAACTCAACTCCAGCTATGAGTAGCCTAGCTCCTAAACATCCAACTTTAGAACTTAGCTCTGCTCCAGGCGACTGGACTAACAGAGTATGCTTAAGATGCATAACTTCCAATTTGTTCTTAGTTGCAAAAATCCCAGAAATAAACGAATGCGAAGCTCCAGAATCAAACAGAACTGATGCAGGTACTGAATTTACTAGGAACTTACCCAGTACAACGTCAGGTGCTTCTTGGGCTCCTTCTAGAGTGACGTGGTTGACACGGCCTCTGACCACTGATGGCGGTGCTCCTCCGGATTGACCGGTAGCTTGAGAAGTTCCTTGATGGTTGCCTTGTACTGGTGTCTTGGCTGGTGTGTTCCCAAGGTTGAAGCGTACTGGAGTGATAGTCCCATTCTGCGGACATCGGTTGGCGAAATGCCCTGGCTGACGACAGGTAAAGCAAACTCTGGTTGTATTCTGTGGGTTGCTTACTGGATTGGGGTTGACTGGTGCGGGGTTGCGGAAGTTACGAGCAATCGGGCGAGTCTGCCAAGTTGGTGCGGTGGTCCGCGAACTCGTGGTGGAAAACGGCTAAATCTGCGGTGGAATCATTCTTGCCCTCGGTGGGGTTGGTGACTTCCTTGCTGAGCCATTCTGCGCTTACGATGATCTTCCAATTCCTTGCGCTTATCCTCTAGAATCAAAGCCTTGTTGATCAATTCTTGAAAATCAGGAAAAGTGTGGGCGATCAAGTTGACTTGAAGTCCAGTGTTCAATCCTTTCAGAAAACGACTCTGACGAGCCTTGTCGGTGGCGACATCTTCTGACAGATATCGAGCAAGTTGAGAGAACTTGTTGAGGTAATCGATCATCGACATTCCTCCTTGCTTGAGAGCACGAATTCATCCTTCTTCGATCCATGATTCCTTCGGTACATGATCTTTGGCGGCGCTTGTGAACTCTTCCCAAGTAATATCTTGCGGCGTTCCATGCGCAAGCACAAAGTTTCCACCATTCGCGACAATGCCTTCCATCGATGAGGCGTCTGAGAACTTTTTCATGATCGCGCATTGAGTGATCGCAGTTTCTCTCAATGACACGGCCAATCATCGCCTTCTCTTGGTGAGACATGTCCAGAGAAAGTTGGTGGACGGGTCCTCATAAACTCCGCCAACTTGGATGATCCATTATGACCATGAGCAACTGGGGTTCCATTGTGATGCTGATTGTTGTTGCTCTGGTTATTCATAGCTTGCATCGATTCATCATGGTGTACATCACCGGTCAGAGCCGTCATGAATGCTCCAAAATTCTCGCAGATCGATCAAGGTGCTTGTGGTGGAACTGCTTCATGGGATTTGCTCCGTCCTTCGACAGCGAGTATCGAACCACTTGCGGCAGACTTGACGAGTCCGAACCATCCGTGAATCTCCAAGGGTTAGATAAGGTAGCAAGCACGAGATAAGTTGTAGAACTAAGCGGGGTAGGTAAAACCCAACAACATATTTTAAGAAAGCTCAACTGAAACTCTTATATTGATTAAGATAATAGTATGGCTTGCAACAAATGCCTAAGGGCCTTTGCAGCTCATACTTGCACACAAAAATAAGGACGAACTTAAGCACACCAAACTACCGCCTAAAGGGCGACTCGAGACATAAAACTGGCTAAGCCTGAAACAACGCGAACAGACTACTCAATCAAATAGCCTCCGCATGACCTTGACGGTGCTCCCGCCGTCTTGTAGACACGAAAGTGAGTGGCATCCTTGCAAACCGATCCCGATGTCCCGGATGGTGCAATAGGAGCAGTGTCCACAGTGCAGTCTTCTTTGGTGCTTCTGCTCACTCTGCACGCTCTTACGGTTCACCGGTCCATCAGCTTCCTCTGGGTCTTCCTCTTCAGTGTCTTCTTCGTTATCGTGTCGTCCATAAAGAGTTTCTTCTAATATGGCGATCCTTTATTCAGCTCTCTGAAGAGTCTCATAGGTACACTCCAGCTCTGTAGCGGCTAACTCCAACGATTCCTCCCGACGTGGCCGAATCAAGGCGAGATGCACGACGGTGGCGTTGTCTTCTCCTCCGTAGAGCGGAAAACGTGCGGCAAGATCCACGCCGGAGTGCGGGGTGATAACGGAAAACCGTGTCACGAAGCTCGAGAGTAGATGTTGCAGATCCTCGGGATGGCAAGGCGTGAAGACTCTGGATTGCTTCAATCCAAATACTCCTTCGAGCTGAGATGTTCAGTGGTTTGCTTGCCTTGGTGTTACGCTGGCGTAGAGCGGTCAAATGGCGATCACTCCACGATCTCGGCCGTTCACAATCCAAGCAACGCCACGGTACAATGGACGATCGAACCCTCCAAGTACTTGTAGCAACTTCCAAAGCTCGTGGCAAGTCCTCCCTTGCGCTCTCCATAACTCAAGACGAGGCATCTGTCAAGATGGACAAGGATATGAAAACAACTTTAAAACAGTGGGAGAGAGAATTTCAAAATAGTTGAGTCAAGAGAGACATGAGATGAGTTAAGGAGTTCAATTAATCTTGTAAGTTAATATTTGCTTTAGAAAATAGTTTTGGACTCACTAAGAACGGCCAATCTAACTAGGGTCAAGACCTACAGTCGGTATGGCTCTGATACCACCTCTGTCGGGACCCAAATATGCAAATCTGGACCCTCTGTGTATTCAAGACTAGTCTAGGATCACGCTAGTGCACACAAAGTCAACATTGATGAAATATCACATCCATACAACGAATATAAGAATAAACGAGTACATTTAAATAACAAATAACTGTTGGGACCTTACGGTCGAGTTTTACATTTATTAAGCCATGCAAGGCTGACAATAAAGAAATAAACTGCGCAATGAAACGAAATAAACTCCGTGGCTCCCATCAATTTACCACGAACAGCAACCGATCGATCAAGACCCTAACGCTCAACCTTCGTAGAATTCCTCTTCAAAAGCAAAGCATTTACTCCTCCACTTCATTGATTTGTTTAGCAAGAGTGAGTACACACCGTACTCGCAAGTCATACCACGTAATGCATTTATACATGATGGCTTATTCCAAAAGAATGGCTTCGTGGTTATTTTGCGAAATGCAACATTTGCAATTGAATACAAATAATAGATTGAAAGTATAATTCAAAACAAATAGACAATAATAAGTTAACAATTGATTTCACAAAGGACACAGTCTAATCAAGTTCTTTCACACAATGAACAAGTTATCTCACACACACCGACCCTTCCCAATTGTTTTATGAAAACTACCCTCGTGTGAAATTCCGAGCATGTCCATAACCGAGGACGCGGCTATTCGAATAGATTGGTTTAAACACTCTGCAGAGGTTGTACACTTTACCCACACGATGAAACCAACCGGATCGAGTTGATCACAACAAAACCTTTCGAGACTTCATCTCAAACAATGACACTCTGGTGTGCTTTATCGCAGTCAATTTGTACACACGCCCTTGGAACGACACACACCATTGGACGGGATGCGTGAATCGTCCCGCGATGTGACATATCACACCTCCACCCATCACATAGCTTAAATACAACCTCGAGTTGTCAATGTCAAGACTCCATAACTTACTAAGTCGCCCAACCCATACTAGGCATGTGGTCGCAATGCAGAAGGCCCAGTTCAATGGCGCACAAAGTTAAGTCCTTAATTGACTAAGGCAAGACTTCTGCTTTACCCAAATCACAAAGTTTAAAGCACACACTCCACCATTCACACGAATCCACCACTTGCCTCGGTCTAAATCTTTTCCCACCTGTGATTAAGTGCAACACATGCCATCAACGAGTAATGACACAAAGACACACAGATTCATCACACAGTTCCATAATCACTTAGTCAAATTTATAATTGCAACTCTCACATGAAATGATGACTCGTGGCATGGCTAAGCAGTCTAATCGTATCTAACCAACCCACGTTGGTGCTACAATAATACCAACTAATAATTAACCAACCTAGAGTGACAAAAGATCATGGCATACAATAGACAAGGTGGTATAACAAATTGGATTAATAACTATCCCAAAAGCATTTAAATAAATACTTGAAATAGAATGCAATACATTGAAACAAAGTATTTTGAAAACTGGGTTCAAAATGATCAAAGGTATAACTTGCCTTGGAATAGATCTAGATATTGGTCTTGGTCTTGAGGTGCTCCTTCTTCTGCAAAATTCCCCGAAGTATCGACGTCTACTCGCAAACGAGACAAAAGAAACAAAACAAATAAATAACAGAGGCAAAACAAACTCCAAAAATTAAATAAAATTCATAAATAAATAGATCTGAATTTTATATGAATTTACAAATTTGAATGGGCTCAATCGGAGTTCGGATGCAAAAGATATGGGCTTTGGAAGATTGGAAAAATCAATTAAACCCTAAATTGGATTTTCTCGAATTTCCCGAATTAATTTTATAAAGGAAAATCGAATTATTGCGCAATGCTTGCGTCAGCCGAGAATTTCGGAAAAGAAATATATTAAAATACCGATCGACAGTGGGACCATCATGTCGCTCTCTCTACCACGGTGGGTCGGGTCCTCCGAGCCGAAGAAAGCCGCGCTGATGAACCGGGAGGCGTGGCGCTGATGCGGCAGCCACGTAGGCGACACGCCAGCACAGAGGGGGATGTGGCTGCACACGTGGGCAGCCACGGAGGCAAAACGCCGGCGACACTCCGGCGACCATGGATACAGTGGATGACGGCGGCTCGGCGGTGGCGAGGTGCGACCGAATCAGCGCAACTCGCGAATCGGTGACGCGGCTCGCTACTCACGGAGATGACCGAACGGCGGCGACGACAAGAAGAGCGGCGGGCGGTGCGGTGATGGCGGCGACGACGAGCGACGGCTTCGAGGGCAACGAGCGTCGCGCACGGGTAGCCCTTGACGCGGCGAACACGGGGGGGGTGTGGCGACGCCGGTGCTCACCGACGGCGACGCGTAATCGGCGAAGAAGCTCACGGCGCGCGGAGGTTGGAGCTCGATTCGGTGAAACGGCTGCTCTAGGGCCGAGACTTTGGGAAAAGGCGGCGGCGGAGGGCGATCCTCGTGACACGGCGCGCGCTTTAAATAGGCCCGGAACCCTAGAGTCCGTGGTCGAGGACGGCGCGTGCGCGCGGCGGAAGAATCGGAGTCGGGCGCGAGGAAATCGGAACGAGACGAAGACGACGGCGGTCCCACCCGGCGGCGACAGCAGCAAGGGCGCGCGAGGTGAACGGCAGAACCGATCGACGGGATCCAAGGGCTCGAGAGAGCGAGGGCGGGCGAGCGCATGAAGCGTGCGCGATCGCCTTGAAGGGGACACGCGGTGATCCAAGGGCTCAAGCGGGAATGGGTGCGGGAGTTGGGCGGATTGGAATAGTGTTGGGCTTCGGTCCAAAGATCGTTCAAGGATTTTCATATGATTTTTCTTTTAAATAAATCCGAGAAAATGCAAATAGCAATTAGAAAATAGCAAATGACTTTGGAAAAATTCGAAAAATTCTATAAAATATATCCAAGCATATAGAATCTAAATAAAATAGTTTTGACAATTGTTGATGTTGGGATTAAGCACATTAAATCAATTTGTTCTAAAAGTCCATATTAAGCTTTTTAATTTAATATTCAAATAAATCCAAATGATGAATTTTCCTGCTACCAATGTTTAAAAGATTTTTAAAGCTCTGAAAATTGGGATGTTACACTCTTCATCCTGGTCACCGACGTTGTCCAGCGACTCATCAAATGTCACAGTAGAGTTAGGCATCCCCTAAACGTCGATCACCATGTTCCATTCTTCAGTATGCTGATGATACCTTGATCATCTGCAAGGTGGCCCAATACGACATCACTGACCTAAAGAGGCTCCTCGACTAGTTCTCCACTGCCACCGGGTATAATATCAACTACAACAAAAGCACCATTCTGCCAATGCATGTACCGCCTGAATTAACCCTCTAGATCGCGGAAACAACAAGATGCAAACTTGAAGGTTTTCTGCAAACCTACCTTAGGCTGCCCCTATCCAATTTCAAGCTAAACCTAACTGCTTTTGCACCACTCATTTCTAAGGTTGTCAAACACCTTGTCAGTTGGCAAGCAATGTTACTCTCTCTTGATAGGCACATCACCCTACTCAACTCTGTGTTGGACGACCTCCCCACCTACCTCATGGTTGCAATGCTCCTGCCTAAAGGTGTTATCGAAGCACTAGACAAACGTCGTCACACCTTCCTTTGAACCAAGGAGGACAAATGCAGTGGCACACGTTGCCTCATCGCATGGGACAGAGTCTGTCGGAGCAAACAAGAAGGTGGCCTCGGCGTTAAAAATATTGAAACGTAAAATTGGTGCCCTCTTCTCAAGCTACTCCATAAGCTACACCACTCCCTGCTTTCAGCCTGGGCGAGCTGGGTGTGATAACAATATGAATGCAATGGCTTGGAAGCTCAAGTGCATTTGGGGGTCCGCTAGTCCGCCTTGTAACATCTCTTGCCCAGCTATCGGTCCGCGGCGGTCGTAGCCGTTAGCAACAGCTACCACTCCTCTTTCTGGCTCGATATATGGCTACCATGCGGACCCTTGCGCCACTGCTTTCCTTCCCTATTCTCCCACTATGAGAGACCGGTAGACTCAGTCGTGTGCATCCTGGCGACAAGGGTCCAGACACGCCTAGTGCCGCAGTTATCTACCATGGCGATGTCCGAGCTCTAGGTGCTCGATGAAATGCTGCAACCGGTAGCACTCTCGGCCACTACTGACACTCGCTCTGTGCCCTCCACATCAACCTCCCAGGAGTGGAGTACATCGACTTTGTATCGACTACATAACTCCACTGGAAATGTTTACCCACACTGGTGGTTCGTCTGGTGAAATGCAACACCACACTGTGTGAAGTTCTTTGCTTGGCTCCTCGTCAATGATAGGCAAAGCCATCCTTCTTGGGAAAACATTGGTGGATAGTGCTACCTGCGAGATTTGCACTACTGGCATCAAAGATGCCAACCATCCCTTCTTTGACTACCCCTTTTCACGATCCTTCTAGCGCAGCGCCGACATCTCCTTCAACACACCTACCATTACGGATCTTCCCACCCATCGTGCCTCTCATGCGTCAAGACCAAATAGGAGACCAGCTACAACACCTTCTTACTACTTTTCTTGTAGCATATTTGGAATAATCAGCATGAAGTCGTTTTTAGGGCGCACGAGCCAATGATACCTTGCCTCATCATATCATGCACTGAAGATGCCACTCTATGGACAGAAAGAATGCTACCTAGAGATCGGCATGTGATCTCTATCTGGAAATCTCTATTCTTTTCATCCCTTCATGTAATTCACTAAAACTGGGTACAAGTCAATACAATTCAGGTGAGGATACTCTCCCCAGTGACTCCATCTAAAAAACCATATATGGTGCTAGCAGCAGATTTGGGGCACGGTGGAGGCCGAGCACGATGTTGGAGGTGTGATGTAAGTCGGGGTGTGGTTGCTGAGCTGAAGACGTGGTGCAAGTAAGGTGGGTCTCTCACGGATCAACGCCGGGTGAAGGGCACGATGCTAGTGCATGTTGAGTAACAGTAATATAGGGGTGTACCGTAATCCGAGCATGATGGTGTTGGTTCAACATGTTGGGTTAGATGGCAAACTAGCCCTCGTGGCGGGACGAATCTAGCGGTAGCAGCGAATGGTTAGGCTCCAATCCTGGAGCGGCGGCGGAGTCGAAACACGTTGAATACGACCAAGAAGACTTCAAAATGTGCCACGATCGATGCAAGCGAGTGGGTAGTGTAGACCGAGGCCAATGACAGCATGTCGACTTTGATTTAATATTATTTTTTATTCCGTAGCAAAGCACGTACAATAAACTGATCTACATTTTTTTTTATTAAAAAAACTCAGTAGTCACTGTATCCAGAAGTAACAAAACAAACGCTTATTTCCAAAACCCACCGGCCACCGCGATTCCAACCGAAGCCTGAGCCAAATAACCCAGAGTAATAAGACAGCATCCGCTACAAAGATCACAGGCTGTACGTGCTAGATCCAATCCGGAGCAGGCAGAGGGCTAAACTCCAATAACTGCCCCCCTCTCCCCCCAAAGTCCCCAGTCCCCTCAAGCTTTATGTGAGAAAGGTCCAATCTTCGTTAACGGTAACTGCTCACCTACCGGCCTGCGATGGCTCCCTGCTTCGCTCGCTAGCGGCCGCCAGCGTGTGGACACTTCGAACGGATACGCGCGGGCCGCGGCAGCGGCGGCATGACACATCTCGGCGAGGACGTGTTGTTGGACTTTTTTTTACCTGCGCGTGCGGGAGCTCCCATGGCATGTGGGAGCTGGGAGCAGGTTAAGTATTGAAAGCGACGAGTCGGCGTTGATGGGTTTTTGGTTCTCCGTGCCAAAGATCTCAACTTTTAGCCAGTCAATCACACTGCTGGCTAATGATGGCTGCTTTGGACAGAGTGAAAAGTTGGGAGTTTGGAGTTGCGGTTTAATTTGGTAAGTAATTAATACTATAGGTTATTGATTTTAAAATATAAGGTGTTTTCTTGTTAAAGGTTCGTTACAGATTTATTCCACAGGCTTTTACCTGAATTTCCATGATCCTTGACAGAAAGTAGAATTTAAAAAAAAAACTTTGCCCCTGACACCACCTTAATTTTAAATATAGCCCCCTTTGCTCTGAAATTTACAAATCTAGCCCCCTCCCTAGCGTGGAACCACCTAGGCCAGACATCTGTCGCATTGTGCAACCGCCAACGCGGGAGGTCAAGCGGGCACGGGAAGTGGCAGGCCCGACCACCTTCCGTGCCACCGGACCGCAGGAGGTGGCCGGCTACTTACCGCACCACCGGACTGCAGGAGGTGGACGGCGACGTCCTGCGCCACCCGAGCACATGAGGGGTTAGGTTATTGTTTCAGCAGCATGTTTAAACGGATTAGGGTTTCGGTGATTAGCGTTTCAGTTGTGTTCGTACGATTTTTAAAATATAGCAAATGGGTTCAAAAAAGTATAAAATTTAATGTGAATGCTCCTAATACAGTGTACTTTCTTGTGTAATTTTTCCACAAATTTACTCGTTCTAATTTTTTCTCACAATTTCATTTAAGTGTAATGTTTATAGGAATTTGTAAATATAAAAAATGAGCTCTAAAATTATGATTTTTTAAGGCTCCTTACGTAGTGGACTTGATTGTGTAATATTTGGATAATTTTGTATGTGTTCAAAATTGTCTCGGGAATAAAGGTTTTACGCATTGAAAATATGGAATTTAGGTTTTGCAAATTAGGGTTTCATGATTTCATGTGACTTGGATTGTGGAAAGTTTACTACCGCATGAGTACTCTAGGTAATAGACACTCGCATTAATTTTCTTTTGGTTGACAAGAAATAAATCATTGTATTTTTTTCCTCAGCAATCAACCCAAAAGGACATTAACATCAAGGTAAAGTGCTAGGCATGGAACCAGAACTACAATAGAGTCTGCAAACAGAAGCACGTTACACGTGGTCACATGGCATGATGGTTCAACTAATTGCTTTAGTCATTCTCGCTACTACTACGGTAGATATCGCGACACAAGCATCCCAACCATATAACTATACATGCCTTTAGGGGATAGTAAAAAACATGGAGGGTAGGATGGGGAACTGCAAAGGAATGGCTCAACCTACTACATGGATCGGTGCCATTTTTTCTTCCTTACGAGCTCGGCGTTTTACTCCTCGTCGGCCGCCTTGGCCATGGCCGTCGTTTTCGCTTTCTCGCGATCCTTGCATCTACGCCTCGAGATGAGCTTGCGCCTCCGCCGGACACGCTCGATGTGCTCTTCGTTGCGGCCCTCCTCCCTCTTCTTGAGGTCTCTCTTGGCATCCCACTCCTCGCAGTCGAGACGCCACTAGTCATGTTGGTGGATCCCTTGGTCGATCCACTTGCGGTAGCCACATAGCGGATCAGGGGACTACGGGTAGACGGGGGAGGTTATTAGTGCATACTTTGAAAGAGAAATGGTAGGAGAACAAACTGTAACCGGTCCTTACCGGTTGTCGATAACGGCCCATGTCCCAACGGCGGTCGGGATAGTCCGAGGAGTAGTTGGCGTAACCCGAGTAACGTATGTCCAAACTAAGCCACTACACCAACAGAGGGGCGGCTTGTCCCCCTTGGGCGTGCCTTGCGGCGAATACTCGGTGGGAATGTTCCGGTAGAGGTTGCTGCTATAGGGGTGTCATTGTGGGGAGGTGCCCTCCTGGCACGCTCTGCTCATTCGTCCTGGGCTGTAGCAGCCCTTGCGAGTTTGCGGATCTCGTCTCATTGGTTCTCCATACAAGTGAGATTGTGTTGAAATCTTAATGCAGGAGAACCCACCGTGGAAGGGGCTAGTGTTGCAGTCCTGATGTAGGAGAACCTTTCGTTGTAGGAGTAGTATTTATATGTCGAGCTCGCGCAACGTATCCGAAGTGTAATCCGGTTGAAGCAAATTCGCATCTACAAGGAGGAATCTTGTTGCAACATTGTGTCACGTCGCTGCGCAAAGCTGCCACGTTGGGTCACGTCATTGCGTAAAGCTGCCTTGCTTGGTCATGTCGCTCTGCAAAGCTGGCTCATTGGGTCACGTCCCAAAGGCATACATCATACAGAGGAGTACAACAATATCGCAAAGGCATACATCATATATTAGACAGGCATACATCATATAGAGGAGTACAAGAAAAAACACAGAGGTACTAAAGACAAGATACTAAAACTCATGGTTTATCTGTTCACCGCCGCCTGATGACGAGACCTCGTGGAAGGTGAGTCTGTCAGGGGAGCAACAGACGCCTCGGAGGTCGTAGTAGGAGCGCTGCGTGGGAGGCGGTGCTGTGAAGAACTCACTGTAAGTATCCGGGTGACGCCCGAGTATATCGTCCACCCATGTATCCGGGTGCACATCTTGTGGGAAGGGTATTGCTGGTTAGGGGAGAGGTTCTGACGTTTATAATACGTAGTCGAGCTAAAAAGCATGTACCTGTGGAGTCGGAAGTGCGGATGGTGAATCTTGGCCTTGCTGTCCAAATTGCTCGCTCCAGACCTACAAATTTGATGGTCTGCATTAGTTTACTGTATCATGCAACGGAGAGATTGTGTTAAGTACATTATAGTGTAACGGTGTATGTGGTTGTGGACAATGATGATCCGGGCCAATCGGCGCCGAAATGTTGTATAGTGTTTCCTTCGTACGTCTGCCCGAACCACGGGTCACCCTCAAGCAGGTTTGACTGTACGCCATGTGCGAACGTGGGCAACACCTCATCGTCGCTGTCTACACTCACACCCCGTGGACCCAGAGAAGAAGTCCAGTCCTACGCCTCCCTCCGTTACAACGACGGTTGTAGGAGAGTGTTGTCCCCTCACAAGTGCTGAAAAAACAAATAGAAGTGAGAGATATGTTACAAGTGAGGGCACGTGCAAACAATGAGCACAACAAATCGTAGCTGACATACCGATGGCCCAATGTGCGTGGAGGAAGTGCGACCGTAGCTACGCCGACTCCTAGAGTGTGATGGACGTGCGGAGAGAGGTGCCAAGGGCGGTGGGGATGGAGGTTGTCCTCGGTGTCCGCCTCGTTGTGCGGCAACATCGCTGTACTGACCACAAGTGATGGTCCTCATTGTCGCCCTCGTGTCGTCGTAGATGGTGCGTAGTGTACCTTGCAAATCGAAGCGACGCCGTTATTCCTCCCACGTCAGACCGTCGCAGTCGCTCCACCGAAGGGGTTGTGTCTCATTTTGCATCGTGCTCAACGCGGACAGCAACCCAACATTGCATTCCGAGATGACACACACAATTGGGCGGTCTTAAACCACCGCTTGTTTCACGTTTACAAGGAACCACAGCCAACTATTTGTGTTCTCGCTCTCAACAATCGCAAAGGCCACGGGAAGTAACTGGTCGTTCGTGTCGGCTGCAACCGAAATGAGGATGGTGCCTTTGTACTTGCCAGTGAGGAAGGTGTCGTCCATCGACAGCACGGGACGACAATACTTGAACCTCCGCCGCTTAGGAAGACCTGAATACTCATCAAGCGACAAAACAATTCGACCCACGGTAGATGCATCCGCTTCCACTTGTTAATGTATGTCCCTGAATTTGATTATGCAATCTAATGGAGCATTCTTGGGACAAAGTCGTAGACCTCTTCGTATGTGCTGAACATACACTGTACAACCTTCCATTTCGCCCGCCACACCTTGTTGTAGCCAACCAGGAAGCCCACCATATTGACAACATATGCCAAAAGAAGCTTCGACAAAACAGATACATCAGCTATGGCGAGGTGGCTTATCAGGTCTGCAACATATGATGAGGTCATGTTGCGGTGCCTATAAAGTGGCTCTACAAGCTCGCATGTGTGATCCTTGAGCACCGTTATCGAAGTCTATTATGGCGCCCTAAATCATGCAAGATGAACATTGCTGTGGCAAGATCCATCTGCACACTTCACGATGTATGTGTTAGGGTTGGACCTGTGTACCCGATACATCTGGCTAATGTTGATAGCGTATCTGGCAATGGCCTGCTGGGCAGCTGAAAGATCTAAACCCGCCATTATGAGTTAATGGATTGTTTTGGTGATTAATGACAAATCCAAATATGAGACTAACTCTTTTATCAAGTATTATCTTTGTGTAGTCTCATTTGGATATAAAGGTGAAACACAACGAGGTATGCAATCGACATCTCAATTTATATAATGTTGCATTTCTCGGATCCAAAATATAGGATTGAACTCAACCTTAAGTTAAACTTGAATATGTTCATATGACCTCATTACACATTTGTGTATGCACACATTTAGGGGGAGTTTTATCATATACTTTGTGGTTTCATTAGTATTGATCCATATTCCATTTTCCACATATACTAAGGATCTTTACGTTGAAACAAAACCTTTGAGTATACAAAACTTGTGTAGTTCGTATATACTCATGTTATGAGTATATAGAACTTGTGTAGTTCTTGTATACTCATGTTAGAGTATATATAACTTGTGTAGTTTATATACTCAATTGTTCTCTCATTTATCATCATTAAATTTATGAGAATTTAAGTGGTTATCATCAATTACCAAAGAGGGAAAGATTGAGGTATCTTGTCCCACCATTATGAGTTAATGGTATGGTGTGGTAATTAGTGATGATCACATTGTGGAACTAACATTTTCTATGAGTTGGATATATAGGTTATGTTCCAGGATGATGAAGACTTGGGATGATCATAAGTTGATCATCAAGTCAAGAGCTTGGTATAAATGATGCATCATGAGTTGATGCTTATCAAGAAGAGATGATCATGGGTTGATCATCAAAACAAGAGAAGATCCATCATGTGTTGATGGAGGTCAAGTGAAGGTATGCATCATGCGTTGATGCATGTGAAGAATCGGGATGAAGAAATCATCATGTATTGATGATGACCAAGACAATATCCCGAAGTAAAGAAATCATCATGAGTTGATGATTGTCAAAGTCAAGGACCCGGACTTGAAGTGTTGATGTGCGTCATCAAGCCTCAAGAAGATGCAAGGCAAAGGTATGACTAGCTAGGGATAAGGATGTGTTTCTAGTCTTTTACCGGTCTCGGTGTTTGGTTGATAGACCGGATTGCTAGTATAGGTTTGCCGTACTATTAAGAGGGTTCTTGACTAGTAGTTTGAGTTAGTCATGTGTTGATAGCTCATTATATTTGCTTTAGCTCATCTATGCATGGAGCTATTATTTGCGAATGTGTTTTGCAAATAGCCGATGCTCATGCATTCAACCCTTGTAGCATGTGACTTAAGTTTGCAAATGCGCTTTTGCAAATGGTGAAAGTCCATGTACCTTTTTCTTAGTGGTATGATTCCAAAAGTTGGCAAATGTGTTTTGCAACTTGTTGGGAATCTTGTTTGTGACCCTTGTTGGCATGGCTTGTCAATTAGCAAATGTGTTTTGCAATTGAAGTTGTTGAAAAAGCCATTTCTGATTTCTGTCAGAGAAAATCGGAAGTTCCGGCATTAATCGGCGGAAGTTCCGCACTTTGACCGTCCGATTTTCCGCGGCTTGTTTTTTCCGCAGAGCGACGGTTTTGGACTTAGCCGATTTTTGAAGCGCGAAGTTCCGGAGTGTAACTAGCGGAACTTCCGATTAATCAGTTGCTCCGAAATCCGGCGGTTGGTTTTTTCCAGAGAAGCACCATTTTGGGGACTTAGCCAAAATTCAATGTGCGGTAGTTCCGCTATGTGTTGAGCGGAACTTCCGAAGAATCGGAACTTCCGATATTTAGTTGGCGGTAGTTCCGCACTAAAAATCAAACGGCTAGTTTCTTGTCTGACATAGCCGTTGCGGTGCCTTTTCTCTCTCCTGCGGTAGTTCCGGCCTTTGCACGGCGGAACTTCCGATTTCCCTGATTTTTCAGGGGTTTGTCTCCCAACGGCTAGTTTTTGTGTGTGGGCTATATATAGCCACCTTGGCCGGTTGGGAGAGGTTGCTGGTGCAATTGTTAAGTGATACACTCATTCTTTGAGCTAAGAGCAAGCCTCTATTCTCTTTTGTGCATGTGTTGCACTTGGTGAGATTAGAGAGTAAACCCTAAGTGCATGTGTTGCCTTAGGTAGTGGATTGTGTATCCACGTGAGCGTTGACACTTGATTAGTTCAAGTGAAAGTTCGGATTTGTTACTCTTGGTGTTTGCCGACACCTAGACGGCGTGGAGGCGTCGTGCTCGGTGACCTTCTCAAGAAGCTTGTGAGAAGGCCCGACGGTTGTGAGTGGTTTGGTGCTCGCCATCTCCGGAGTGGAGGAAGAGCAACCATAGTTAAGCGAGGTGTTGGTTCGGTTTGGAACCGGTCCAAGTGTTGGACTTACCTCGGAGGTGTGTGCTCATTTGAGGAGCCGGTCCAACGCGGGTTGGGCTTACCTCAACGTGGATTAGGGGAGACCGGCAAGTCTCTGAACACCACGGTAAAACATAATCGTGTCATCTTGTGTTTACTTGTGCTTTACTTTGAGCAATTTACATTCTTGCTTTAATTGCTTCTATACCTTGTATGATTGCTCATATTGTATTGTGTTCATATTGTCGGTGCACTTAGTTGAGCCTAGTTGATTTAGATTTTAATTGTGCAAAACCAATTCGCTATTAGCTTCCGCATTTATTTATTGGTTTAGCCCGATAAAGTTTTTAAAACCGCCTATTCACCCCCCTCTAGTCGGCCACCTCGATCTTACAGCAGCGCTCTTGTCAGGGAAGCGCTGCCCTAAGAGTGGAGTGTCTTCATTGAATCCCAAATCTGTCTCCTCTGTCTGTGATAGAACCAGGGATATCGCTGCGATGTTGTCCAATCTAGACGAGACAAACGCAACGTCGGTGGTCACAACACCACCTAATACACCTCCCGTAGCAACTTCTCCATCAGGCTCCTCTCCAGAACTAGCAGTATCCACAACCTCCTTCTTGCTTTCCACTACATCCACCTGCTCAGCAAGGTATATGTGGTTGTTAATACGGGCTGCCCACCACCTTTCCGTGCCTTCGTTCAGCTCGAAAGCCTCCGCATGCCTCCTCAAGTCTCCATCACCCACTTCCTCACCCACATCTCCGCCAACACCAGTGTCTACATCAGCACCGAAGACCAACCCAAGCACTTCAGCTCCAGCAGCCACACCAGAACCACCCATGGTGGATGATTTTGTCCTCTCCACATATTGGACATACACCATTGGCCTGACATATATCGCAGCGGAAAGGTTGCACACAACCTCCACGTAGTTGTCCCACGAAGCGTCACTGCTCACCTTCACAAGTTGCCAAAAGATCTCCCCTACACCACCGACCGCTGAGGCATACAATGCCTCAATGAGTAGCTTCTTCCTTCCAATGTCCCGATCGAACGCGGAACGCATGCACCTCCTTAGCTCGCACAGGCTAATGTCCTTGGACCGGTGCGTCTGATCTCGCTTCGATCACAATTTGATAGGTCCACCCCGTACGTTCCATCGCGTACAAGACCATCACCATAGAACACAAACAAGTCTTTAATCACCATGTTCAGAGAAGACTTGCCTTCTGTGGCTGGGGTCTCTTCTTGTTTGTCAAGAAGATTTCCGACGGCATTGGGTTCTACGTGCAAAACGAGAAATACAAATAAAATCACAAAAGTATAAAATATATATTGGAAGGAAGATTAGGATTTTAGACAAATTTAGAAACCTGAATCACTGGATTCAGAGTTCGGACGATGGAGAACACATGGTCAGAAGATCGATTGGAAAGAAAATGCGAAAAATTGCAAAACATAGGAATATTATAGGGAATCTTCTTTTTTAGGCTGGTTTTGCATTTCCTAATGTACAAGCCGAATAGTCTGCGTACTTCCAGCTAATAATGTTTTAGATTCCTGAAATTTATGACTGATAATGGGGGACATGTAAAAATTAACACCCTACACATTGCATAGTATTTTGTCCTAATGCACTAAGTATTTTAATTTCATAATGTATATGATTTAATAGTCTGCAGACGAGCCAATAATGTGCACCATCCACAGTTTAAATAATTTGTACATTTACATGGTTTCAAAATGGAGATTTCTACTGCATGCAGGATTACTATATTAATCCATATGTGCTAATTAACTAACAATGACATCCACGTGAACTAAACATTTACGTCAACTAAGCATGGTTATCTAACACATTCTACACAATCAAGAAACCATTACGATAATAACAAATCAACTACGCTACTTGCATGTGTACTTACGTAATAATTACGGGACCACTAAGCTAATTACATGCTACTCAACTAGCTAAAAATATAGTCGCATGTGGATGAAAATTACATTTTCTTGTCGCTTGCAAGCCGACCTACAACTTGTGCAATTGCACAACCTCCAAAATGCAACTGAAAACCACCCAAAATGCAACTAAAAACCACCTTCCCTTCCTCCCTCTCGGTCTCTCGTTCGTGGCTCAGAAGAAATGCAAATGACTTCGTGTGGCCAAGCGGACGACGAACGCTGCATTTTCATGCCTACTAGGTGCTGGGAGCCAGCAGAGGCCACGCGCCAAGCAGTGGAGGCTCAGGGCGGCCGCACGGAGGGACGACGCGCGACATTGGTAGCGCAGAAGGGAGCCAAAGACGGCGCATCGGGGCGAGCACGTGGCGGTAGGGCCGCGCCGCACGGCGGGCGGGGTGGGGCACGTGGCGCGCGCCAAAGCTGCGGTGTGGGGCGGCGGTTCGTGCTCGGAATCGCAGAAGTGCGACCTTGTGCACTCGGGAAGTGCGGGAAGTGGCCGGCCACTTCCGCGCCTGTGGCGCGAAGCACCGGCACACCACCTCGCACCACCGCTTGCTTCCATGCTCGCCCGACCTCCCGCACTGGCCGCTTGCTTCCTGAGCTCCCCGACCGCATGATATACCACGTGTCGCCATCCAGTGTTTCTACGCTCGGGAGGGGGGTAGATTTGCAAATACAATGCTAGGAGCTATTTTTGCAATTAAGGTGACGGCAGGGGGCCAAATCAAAAAAAATCCAGAAAGTAACGAGTTGAAAAGCCAAGCATGGTGGTTCTAACTGTAGGATATGGCAATGGCGTGGTGGTAGCATGACGGTGAAAAGAATATTTCATGATTGTCAAAAGGTTTTTAAAATATTTTTAATGTTGTCTAGATGTATTTTATTTATATTAAATGTTTGGAAAATTATTTTTCAAAGAAAGAATAATTATTTTCCAGAGAGAGGATCACATGATTGCCAAAGGCTTGTACACATTTTTGTTCTAGAAAGTTTCAAGTACTAGGGAAAAATCAAAACCACATATACGTGTGATTACATGCGCTATTCTCACTGTTGAAGTGGTCCAAAATTCGTGCTCTATTTTTTAAATAAAAACACTCCCTCTTCCCCACCCTCTCTCCTCCCCCTCTATCTCTCTCCCCACCGGATCACACCGCCCTCCTCCCCCGGCCATGCCGCAACCTCCGCCCATCGGCCCACCACCGAAGCCGTGCCACACCTCCGCCTCCTCCGGCTATGCCTCACTGTAAACCTCGCCTCCCCCTCCGCGCCACCGAACCTCGCGACGCGACACCGAAACCCTTCAATCCGCGACGCCGAAACCTTGGGGCTTGGCGAGGGTTCTAGCGATAGGCGCGGGTTTTCCGGTAGCGGGTGGCGCGGGGTTTCTGGCGGCAGGCACTCAGGGGAGAGGGGTTTCTGTGGGCGGTGGGGCTTCTGGTGGCAATGGCGCGGCTTTGGGAAGGCGACGGCGGCTTGCACGCATTGAAGCCTAGAGAGGTGGCAGAATGAACGGAAGGGAAGAGAGAGGAAATGAGAGGGGGAGGAAGATAAAGAGTGGGGTTTTATTGCAAAATAGGGTCGTTGGATGCATGAATCTTAGAGCAAGCATTTCAACGGTGGGGACAGAGCATCCAACTCAATGTACCCATGGTAAAACCACATTAACTCTTCCAGCTTCTTTTTCTTTTTCTTTTTCTTTAACAGGAGCACTAAGTACACCGGCGGAAAAAAAAGTTGCCGTATGGAATTGAACGGGTAGCATCTCTGTCTGAGAAAAGAGGAGAAAGGCCCAAGTCAAGACAGAATATATTCTTGTCTCAATTAGACAGCACGGACTAGCCTGTATCCTACTTTGTACAGCATAACGGGCATGCCCCACAGGATTGGGACGTTGTTAGGGGAAGCAAGACAAGCGAGCAAAATTAATTAGCTACTGGTTGGTACTTGCTACTGTGCTCTGCTGCTTGTACTAAGCCAACTGCCAAAATGTATTAGATGCTAATATCATACTAGTAGCAGTATATTACAAATATTTGGCTTGTTAATTGATTCGCGGTTTAGTCAGGCAAAAACAAAAAAAAAATTTAAAAAAAAACAGGGCTGAAGGTGATTATTGTATAAGGGCATCACTGTCCTTTCATCATATGACAACTGTTTTGGAACTTTCGGTTCAGATGGCGGTGGTTGCGTTTTCGGTCCTTTCGCTTTCTTTTCGTATTTCTTTGTATAAAATGACAAAAAATAATTGTATCTGAAAATCCAAGGATTTCGTATTTCTTTGTATAAAATGACAAAAAATAATTGTATCTGAAAATCCAAGGATTTCGTATTTCTTTGTATAAAATGACAAAAAATAATTGTATCTGAAAATCCAATCCTCGGGGCAATGTATGCCTAGGTACCACTTAACATCCTGCTGGCTTATGTTACTACGATATATGTATGATGTATCCCAAATTTTGCACCGTGTATCACTTTATATTTTCAAGGAAACCTAAAAATTACTTGTTGAGCTTGCTTTGATCAGTACATTTAGTCATTGTGTTAGGTAATTAACAGAATTAGTTCAGTTGGCATATAAACTCAACTACTCAAATGGCACACCACGTCACATACTTGGCTGATATGACATGCAATTTGTTTAAATGTTATGATGTTTTGAAGGGGAAAATAACACTGAAGTAATAAAAAATGAAATTCAAAACAATTTAGGCAACTAAGGGTCTAAGCACTACTTACACACATTTGCCGACTGTATGTGCCTACCGCGCGAGGTTCCACAGGTGATGCCAAAGCGGTATATCGGATCGCATAGGCTGCCCAAACCTCTGCTGTGTCCGTCCAAAGCTCCGCCGTGTCCACCCACTATGATCTCTTTCTCCGATAAGTTTATCATAAAACCGTTCGCGTCAAAATGTGTTCTACCTCTCCCTAGTTCATCCCATTGAGGTAATTTCATTCTTTTGCTACCAAACGATGGCAACCTAGGTTTTCCTCTTCTAGATTCGACGAGTTTTGCTATCGCCATATGCCTCCTACGATAAGTCTCTACTCGATTGTTTCGCCCAATAGCTTCCCCTCT
Source organism: Hsuehochloa calcarea (assembly GCA_036346395.1). Lineage (NCBI taxonomy): Eukaryota > Viridiplantae > Streptophyta > Magnoliopsida > Poales > Poaceae > Hsuehochloa > Hsuehochloa calcarea. Next base: position 12,310,374 of record CM070615.1, on the reverse strand, counting down.
TCACGTTCTATATTAGGACGAGATCATATATCTTCCCCTGACCACTCTATCACTGTTTCCATGTGTGCCCGAACCATTGTTACCCCCCCCCCCCCCCGAGTGTCGCTGGCATGACTTCGGTGTACCTCTGCCTGAACCACCATCACCAACACGTTCTCCTCGCTAAGTATGACCCGTTTTCCTCCTCCCGAATCCTCTCCGCCAACCCCATTATTTTCGGTGTGCACCCGACGGTCCCTGCTATCCTGCTCCTCTAACCCGAGGAGGATGATTTTTTTTCCTGATTTTGTTTCTTGGAAGGGCAGAATGGTCATTTTTTCCCTTAGACAAACCTGCTGACCAGTGGCAAATATGTGTATTTCCCATGTTTGTAGTGGCAGCACAAGAGTTAGCTCGAATTCAGTAGCAAACGTACAAAACCAAGAAACCCTAGTGGCAAATATGCAATTTTCCTTGAAAACCCCTCTTAATCCAAACAATCCTTTAGCTCTACGAGATACTCTTATGAATCCCAAAAGGAAAAATTTATCATATTTTTCTCAAAATAATTAAAATTATCGAAGTTGATGCAAAAGCTCCACAATGCTTCGAGCTTGTTTTGAATATACGATTCTCACAAGTATCATGAAACAATCTCTCAGTTGTGTGGGCTACTATGATGAATAAAAAAACATCATTGTCTTTTTTTCCTCAAAAGTTTAAAATTTTCGAAGTTGATGCATGTCGATGGTTTAGTATCGATCTTACAAATGAATGCCAGGGACTCTCCTTGAGTTAAACCACGCAGAAAAATACACAGTATTTTATATTGGTTCGGACATTCTCCTGAGAGAATAATAACCCTACTCCTGTGTTGTTGTATTGACTATGCTTTACAACATGGAAGAAATCACTAGAATTAGGGCTTAATGACTTCTGTCTGTTGATCTTGTCTTGTGTACGTTTTTGTTGTTCTTGTTCTCTGTCCACCGGCTTTACTACTTATATAGCGTGTGAAGGGCTAATCATCTCACGTCGCCTTGCAGTTATGTTAGAGACAGGGACTTAATACGTACAATTATTCCAAAGAATAACATCATATATTAACTACTGTGTCTATTAAACACAACACATAAATATCCCTAGTCGATTGGACCCATCTATTTGTAGGCTTTGTTGACCAAAGAGTGATCGTAGTAAAACTTACGACCATGAGTGATCGTAGTAAGGCTTACAATCATGAGATTGTAGTAGAAAATCTTACGACCACTAGGTAGTCGTAGAAGTACTTACGACTATATATGATGGCCGTAAAATGGAGCTTCTCCATCATTAATGATAAGGGGTATCCTTACGAATAACATGGATATATTACTATCTATAATAACAATTATAGATAAATAATTTAATTAATTGCGAATTATTAGATCCTCGTCAATGCGAAAGCTCTCCACTGCTTAGAGCCTGTTTACAATACATGATTTTCACGAGTATTGTGGAAAGAAAACTCTAATATGAAAGTTGGCTACAAAAATTCCTTTTCTCTTAGGCATGCCCACAAATAAATCCAGCAAAAGAGGATGCAAATCATACTTATCAATTCCATTTCGGTACCAGTCGGAATGGCTGGAACATGCCATACCGGCACACCGTAGCCTCAATCCTGTACTGGCCTCAATACCGGTCATTCCGTTACCGGGCAAAATTGAAGTGGCCACTCCTTTGAATCAGCTCGGAAGACCCAGTCCAATACCACTCCTTCAGTAAGTGAAATTATGCTAGACTAGTATGCTCGACTATAATAAAATGTATGAAGTTATGAACTCATGTTATATTATTTCACTACGTACGACCTTTGTATTTATGAAGTCATTGAACTATATATCATTTTTATTCTATGGTTATGTATTTGAAGCGAGATTGCAAGTGAAATTATGTGTGCATATAATTACATATATATTTATAAATATATATACCACCTAAAAGAACTTGACATACTCCTTATCACTTTAGGTATACTCATATACTAATTACAAGATACTTCAATGCGAACCACACGAAAAATTTGCAAGAGAGTGCATAGTCTGTAGCATATTTTGTAAATACCTTCATATTCGAACATAAAAAAGGAGTATGTCTAAAAAAATGTGTAAATACTACTTAAGTGGTCTTATATACTCATATACTACACATACATACTATCAGTTGCGCAAGATACTCCATATGTTGTAAAATACGAAATAGGGAGTAACTACTCCTAGGAGTAGGAAAAAACTTTATATATATATAATATTTTTTTATACTCCCGGGTGTAGTTACTCCCACCTCTGATATACAACCTAAAAGAATTTAACATACTCCTTTATCACTTTGGGTATGCTCATATACTAATTATAAGATACTCCAATGCGAACCACACGAAAAAATTACAAAAAACTCCATAGTTTTTAGCATATTTTGTAAATACCTTCATATTCACATATAAAAAGGAGTATATCCAAAAATTGTACATACCACCCCTAAAAAGATATAAATACCACATAAATAGTCTTATATACTCGTATACTACACATACATACTATCGATTTCGCAAGATACTCCCTACGTTGTGAAATATAGAATGGGAAGTAACTACACTCGGGAGTAGCAAAAAACTATATATATATATATATATATATATATATATATATATATATATATATAGGGAATATATCTAGTGCTAATGTGTAATTCATGGTTAAGGTGTTAATATCAATCTTGGTCGTTGGATCTGGATCTTGACCGTTGGAGGTGAGAGTATGCATGGTGAAGACGCATTAATGAAGGTGGGAGCATGCAAAGTGATTAAATGGTTTAGAGGTGGGAGCTCGCATTAATCTTGGTTGTTCAGTTCAGATCTAACGGTCAAGATTGATATTAGCACTTTAGCACTGAATTACCCATTAGCACTAGATACGTTCACATACGATTTAAGTAGTATATGAGAAGCGGAAGTACATACTCCCAGGAGTATTATATCATTTTCTATATATATATAAAATCTGGAACAGTACGCTTGTGACCGTTTTGCCTGGCAAAAGTCCTCCTTGGATGCTGCCTGCAAGCTGTTTGGTTGAGGCATGGAGTTGCCATCTCCTGCCTGGCCTGGATGCCTTCCCAGGCAGCTCTAGCATGAACCAGACCACCAAAAACGTTCGTTTGGGCTGCACCAGCAATAAGGCTAGCTAATTGAGATTAGGATGGGGAATGGATGGTTGATGTGGATATATATAGATGACTGTGTAATTAAGAAAATATCATATTTGAAGAAGTTAATAATCTAATTACTATTTATTTCCAAAGCATCTGTTGGCTAATATAGTTTAGTTTTTAACTTAATTATCAAAGTTAGTTAATAAACAGTTTTCATGGTTTTATTTTGGGATGGTTAAATTGATGTTAGAACACATTTGATAGAAGTGTATTCCGTGGTTTTACACCTTTTCATTCTCAAAACTTTTTTTGAAATTTATGTTTTCTTTAAGTCCAGGTCTTCAATCAAATACTATATATCTATACTTGTTTGATCGGACAAAAAATATCTATTTTTTAACATACATCAAATCACTACTTATTTTTATACATAAAATCAAAACACTAACCAAACAAGCCCCCGGTACCGAGAGCTAAACTAGATAGCCGTCGGAATAGAATCGAGAACTACCATACAAATCCCTGCCTCGTAATTCCGAACCCTTTAGAGGGGCAAACCGGTAATCTGCCACTACTTCATCTCACCATCCTAATCCTCAACTAATCCAACTTTTCCTTTCTTTAACAGAAAAAATCAATCAGTAGCCTTAAAAAAAAAGCCCGAAAAAAAAAGAAAAAAAAAAACCATTTTCTTCTCCAGTTCACCTCCTGCGAGCGCACGACGCAGACAGCAACCGAAGCGAGCCTTGCTTCTCCCCGCAGCAACACAGCGCAGCGCAGCACAACGAACCCCAAAAGGGCGGAGTGGGAGAGGGAGAGGGAGAGGAACAGCGGGAGGAGCGCGCGGCGGGGGAGGAGGAGGAGGAGGAGGCGAAACCCTATAATTCCCATTCCCCCGTGGTGGGAGCCGCTCGGGCCGCGCCGGATCTGCGTCGAGGCTCGCGCCCGCGTGCGGGGGGATCAGGGCCCGGCGACGCTGGTGAGTTGGGTTCCGTGCGGACTGGGCCGCCGATTCGCGCCGCGGGTGGTGGAATGTGGGTGGGTGGAATCGCGATTTGAACTGCTGCTTTTTTTGTTTTTGGTTTGGAATCGTCGGGTTACGATGGCCTTGGTGATTTGGTTCTTGGTTTTGGTTTTTTTGGGGCGTGGGCTAGGCGGTTTGGTGGGTTGGGAGGTGGAATGCGGGGACTCGGGAGTAAGATTTATCCCAAATTTGTGGCCTTTTGATGGTTTTTTATTGGTTTTCGTTGATTCTACTAGCGTCTTAGGTCCAATTCGGTGGTTTTAGCTGTGACATGCAGCAAAGTTTGAGCCAATTTTTTCCCGTAGCTCTTGCTTCCATGGTTCTTGAGCTCAATTCGACGGAGTTTGTGGTTGTTGGATGGGAAAACGACTGCGGCAACTACTCTTCTGTGTAGTTTGGACCTGTTTGTTGGTGTTCTTTCGGGGAATGGAGTAGAATTGAGCTTTCGTTTTGTGTGGTTTTGGGTCTTTGCATGCGGTTTTGATTTTTTTTTTTGCTCAGTTTGGCATCGATCTCTCGTGTGCCTTTTTTTTTCTACTCCTTGTTTTTTTATGTAGTCCTTCTGGTCTTCCTGGACAGTTTGTAATGTTGGGATCTATGTTTTGTGCTATGGATGATGCAATTGTATGTTTCGGGTGATGGAGTCGTGTTAGAAGGTTGAATTTAGTTCAAATTTTGCTGTTTGATTCATCGTTTAGTCTGAATTTGACTAAATCTCGGTTGTGCCGTCGCTGTGCTTCCTCAATTCGTTTAATAATTTGGCTCTAATGTGGTACAGCACAGGTGCAAGCCACGAAATGTATGGACAAAGAGTAAAATTTGGAAGTTTGTGTGCTTCATAGTTGAATTGGATGTGTGCTGCTTTGAGAAAGAAGTAATTAGATTGATTGGTGCATGCTTTTTAAAGACTTACCTGAAGTGTTTTTGTTTGAGATGCTTTGTCTGGTTGCGTAGGTTTTATCGTTTGTTGATTCATTACATGCAATAAGTTGTGCTGTGGATTGTAGATTAGCGAAGTTAAGTGGAAAGTTTTCTGGCGCTATTTCGGCCATTTACCTTCCTATCCAGTTTATTTTCGAGGAACTCCTCTCTGTGTTAGCTCATTTGTTGCTGTTGTGTGGATGATTTCATCCAGAGATGTGACGGATTGGGCAGTTTGGGTACTGGAGTAGGAGAAACAACGGTACCTTCAACTTTTTGAGTGCTTTTCGGTACCTTTCTTGTTGGCTCATTCTGTTTGATCACTTTCTATGGAAGTAATCAGTGTCATAAGCTTTGTTGGTTTAAGTGGGTGGATAATTTCATTTGACAGTTTTTTGATGGATTGGTTATTTTGGGCAATTCATGACCAATACGCTATTTTTTTTTCTTCTTTGCCCCTTGTCTTGTGCTATCATTTTTTTTTCTTAGCTCTCATAGTTACCATAAGTTTTTTTTTCCTTTTGTTGTGGTGCATTTTTGGTTTGCCTAGTTGGCTAGTTCTTTAATAACACTGTCGTATATTGCAGGTCGTGATATATGATCCACTTGTTAAATTATTCTGGACGGATTATGATTTCAGCCTGATGTCTTGGAAAGGAGCATAGCAGCACTTAGAGAGATTAAGAGGCCATAAAGATGCCACCTCACCCTCACTGAGGAGATCTCCTTCAAGGGAGATTTTTCACAAGAGGGTCAACAGTTTCGGGAATGCATTGCCTGCTAAACCAAAGGACGATGAACTCACTTTGTTCACTGATATGCAGAAAATTGAGAGAGAGAACTTCTTACTAGAACCATCGGAGGATTTTGATGAATCAATATGTAACGCTCATAAATATCCTCCTCCTCCTTTATACAATTCTGTAGTTTCTTTTTATTTTTGTGATCCTACCCCTCTTGTTAAAATTGAGGTGCTATTGCTACTTACTGATACTTATTTAAAATTTTTGATCCCTGTGTATCAGCAAAATTGAACTATTTTCCAGATGTCAAGCTTGGTATCAATGTCCCAGCACGAGGAGAAAGCCACGACTTGCTTAATGTGGATGGTGATAAAAATGATTATGAATGGTATGCACACTCAATAACACATGTTGCTTTGTTTTTGTTTCAATTAATGTAGTTGATGTAACCTTGTGTTAGTTATCAACATCTCCTATGTATTTCAGCTATCTGTCTTACTTACATCCTGTTTTGTAATGTTTGTCTTATTCATAAAATAATGTTGTTTATTATGGATCATGGAGTTTTTGTTTCATGTAGTTGTTAACTTGTTATACCTGGCTTGGCCTGTTAGTGGGGCTGGAAAAACCCAAGGTTGCACAGATATGTAAATGGACACGGTACACAATATAATTCAGACACAGTGACACGGCATTTTCCTAAAATCTTGACACTAAGACATGATTGTATATGCTAAGAATAATAAAAAACATATACACATGTGTATATATCTCTTAGAGCCTTTTGTATATCTATATTCTTCACCAATATAATAAACTAACAAAGACAACTGGTTGTTTATGGTAAATAGGATAAGTTTTGGTCATACCTTTGTCTCATCCTGACTCCTGAGCAGGAGAGCAATTGCTCAACTGCTAGTTGCAGGTGCTAAGGGTGAGGTCAGAGACAGGGTTTGGTCTTGTATGTGTTTTGGGCTGGATGTGTCCCATAGCATGTTGAGCCATTCTGGGTTAATTTCTAGTGTAAATTTCATGCACTACAGTATTATCCCTCATGAGTCATGACCACCATTGACTATGTCAATGTAATCACCATTCACTATGTCAGTATTATCAGTGCAATGATCATGATCCATGGCCTTAGTTGGGTAGTGTGGGTCAAATGTCAGGTCTGTTCTAAGAAAACTGCTAATGATATAATGCTACATAGATTTTTGATTGACTTCATTGGTCACAACTCACAAGGCTGTTGTCTCAAAAAAGAAGAAGAAAAAACTCACATGGTCATCTTTTAGTTGTGTTTTGAGTCCTATGTTACATGTGAAGACTGAAGAGAATAGGGCCAGCCTGTAAATATTTGCTGATTTAATTATCAATTATTAACCATTCTTGATGAATGTTTCAATTAAGAAATTGGTATAATTAATACTGTTCTTTCTTGGCGTGCAGTGACTTCATATGGGTTATGGAAATATCCCTTCTAAACATTATATTCGATGTTTTTTTGTTAAGTAGACAATTAATATCTTAAGGCATAGATGATGGTCATTGTTTGCTGCAATGGTAAGATAGAACATTGCAAAATGCTTACATTAGCAAATAATAATAGCTTGCATGTTTGAAGCATGTTAAGAATGACCTATTTATATACTGCTTTGGATGGGTAACTACAATACTAGATTACTAGTTACTCTTGTTATTGGATGATCATTTCTCAGAATTGTAGGTTTGACTTTAACACGGTGCCTTACACAAATTTGATTTCATTGATACATTTTTGGCCCTGTTCGTACCGCTGAAGGCTATTTACTTGACCACCTTCTATCTTTTCAATTAACAGGTTGTTGACTCCCCCAGAAACTCCACTTTTTCATTCATTGGATGATGAAGAAGAACTGTCTATTGGTCAGGCTTCTAGGGGCAGAGCTCAGAGTAAGTCCATACAAATTTCGAGGTCATCCATGGTGAGTGCTTATGTCCAGCATAGTTTCTGCCCTGGAATTCTAAATTTCAGCTTGCAACAATTACCAATTAACTTTATTATGTTTTATTCATACACAGATGGATAATACCCAAAGGTCTTGTAGAAGCAGTGCAAGCCCAAGTAGGCTTAGCCCGTCACCACGCTCTATGGCGAGGACAAGACCATCTAGTTCAGCTTCTCGCTCTAGCCCACCACTTTCTCTGCAACCAGCAACGCCATCACGAAGACCTTCAACTCCTCCAGCTGCTAAGACATTAACACCTCCACGAAGGTCTCCAAGTCCTGCCTCAAGGAGGATGAATACTGGTTCAAGTGGCCCAACATTGAATGGAACAAGGGGAGCTTCGCCAGTTAGAGCTAATCACAGATCTTCTCCAAAACTTCAAGGATGGCAGTCCAATGTTCCTGGCTTCTCTTATGATGCACCTCCAAACCTTCGTACATCTCTACCAGATCGTCCGGTATCCCGTTCAAGGGGTGGATCCCCTTCGTCTTTCAGTGGACTGGACATGGGTTCAAGAGGTAGAAGACAATCAATGTCTCCTACTCCATCTAGAAGAGTCAGTTCATCCCACAGTATTGAACGAGATCGATCGAGCTCGTACATCAAAGCTTCTGCAACATGTTCTGGTGAAGATGATCTGGACTCTATGCAGTCCGTACCAATTGGCTATTCCAGCAGCCCAGTTATAAAAAAGAGCTTGGCAGTGATGAAGACCAGAACTATTGCATCATCAAAGAAGCCATCCAAAAGTTTCTCCCCTAGTTCTGCACCAAAGCGGTCATTTGATTCTGCAGTTTGGTTGATGGTAAGTATTGTCCTGTTTTGCTGTTATGATGATGGATTATTCATTAGTTCCACTTGAGTTGCATGATACTATTATAGCAGTGTCCTTAGTATCCGATTGGTAAATCAGTTTAAAAATTTTGAAGATTTTGCATATTTAACATTCTATTTGTGCAATTACTCTGGTTTTAGTCACTCTTGCTTTGTTAGCCGTTGTAGTTTCCAATTGCAGTAATCCAGCAACTCGGGCAAATTCATTTTGCTATTCTTTGGCAAGAAAACAATGGTTACGTCACATGTATTTAGCGGCCAAAATGTTTTGGATGGATGACATCATGAATTACAGTCACAGAGTAGCTTAAAAGGAAAACTTTTGTACATTCTAAGTATTTGGCTGGACAATGGCTTCAGTGACTAAGTTCTTTTGCTTGTTTTTTTAGTACCAAGTTACTCAAATCATGATATATTTATTCATTTTCTCAGACACTGTATGACATAGTAAATTGCTCTCTAATCATTTCTTCACTAAATATAGCTTCCCCTGCAAACATATTTACTTGTTGCATAGTTTTATTCACATGATGCAGCCCATTTCCTTTTACTGCATTTCGAGATGTTATTGTTGTTTAGTTTGTTCTAGGTTTTGCTCCAATTGCAACTAAGATGAGAAATGTGATCTTCCTTTTTTAGGATCATCGCAAAGCTCCTCAAGATATGTTCCGGCCACTACTATCAAGTGTCCCTTCCACCACATTTGATGCTGGCAAAGTAAATAATGTGCACAGGCCTATGTTCTCACACAATTCTTCTATGACAACTAGCAGTAATGCAAGCTCTGAGCATGGTGCTACTTTTGGCCCTTATATGGATAGCGACCAAGAGCAACATGATCTGATTGGTGAATGGGAAGCAGATGATGGCTGTCGAGTTCATGAGGACATATTTATGTTTGATAAATTGGATGAGTTGAATGAAGAAACCAGTTATGAGAAGAGTGCAAAATACGTAGAAAATGACAGACATGACGTTGGCATGGAAAGAAGCAGGACAGCTAATCAGGCTTCATGCAATGGTGCAAAAAGTTCTCAGGTTGGATATGGTGATTTGGCTACTTGCACTAGCTGTGGGAAGTTTTTCAATGTCATGGATTTGGATGGAAAAGGTGACTATTGTGAAGAATGTGCTTCAAAGTTTGGAAAATTTTCTGCGGACCCTATGGTACAGACTTCAGAAGAAGCACATCAACAGGATGACAAAATACCAAACTCTAAACCTTACATTGCATCTGAACATCCTGTAGTCCCAGATTGTGTAGAGTCTGTAGACCATAGCAAAGAAGCATCTCTTGATCATCAACTAGTGAACAATGAACCTCTAGCTGATTGCATGAAGAAGTGCTCTCCAATTCAGTCAATGGTGGACACAGATGAGGAAATGCTGCTGAGGCAGGAGGTAGTGAATCATGCAGAAAATATGAGGCCATATGATGTATCTAATTCCTTACTTGGAAATAACAGCGATATTTCATTTAATCGATCTAGTGTAAGTGATCATCAACATACAGAACCAACATCAGTGGGGCACGACCATTCTGGGGATAAAATGGGCAACGGCCATCATGGATTACCACAATGCCTTCCTGAGTCAGACTTCCAACGTAATGAAGCTGTAACTGCATCTGGTGATAGTTCTCATCAACTGGGATCAACTGCATATCCAAGCCCTAATGTTGAAAATACTGAGGGCGCTGGGATATCAGTACTCCTACTCAGAAGTCAAGCAGCAACAAATGGCCAGTCGTGGAAGGGAGGGCCCTGACTGCTACAAACATTCTTTGTTCGGAACCCTATTATACAAGAGATAGTGTCAATATGATGAAGCGTAGCTTTGGACGGGACAGCTCTTCAGCTGCTTCTTCCATTGATCTAGGGTCTTCAAGGCAATCAGATGCATGCTTTGAGCGCCTTAGGAGTGGTAAGAGGGGTGACTTTGAGAAGGCTCAACTAAGCAGTACCATGAGTCGCCAAAGCATTGCTTCAGTGTCAGATATGTCAATTAGTGGTTCTTCAACTTCACTTTGCCTTCAGAGTGATGCAATTGGAGACATTTGTTTCCCAATTGACACTTCGGAAAGCAGTGCTTCAAGAACAGTGGTTTGTACTGAAGAACATGATGGCTCTTGTAAGGATGCTTCGTCAAGTGCTATGGAGTTTTCGTCTGCTGTTCAGCCTATTGTCAATGATGACATCCTTGTTGACTTGAACTCCTCGAGCTTTGATAGGTTGAGTGGAGCAGAAGGAGATGTAATAATTCAGAGCCATAGTATGGGCAGGATGGCTGACAATGATCATTTGAGCACTAATATGTGTTTGTCGGATACCGAAATGGCAAGTAATGTCCGAGAGTCTTCAGCTGCTGAGGAAAGTTGCATGCCGAAAACTGAAGAAGATACTTCCACCATCACTCAGTGCTATTTTACTGGCACTCCAGAATATCCAAGTGATGAGAACAACTTTGGTAATCTTCAAATGCAGTCTGAAGCAGTACAGGCTTCAACTGAGGAAAATAAGTTGGATGATTGTTCTGTGTCTGCCATCTCCGAGGAGGATGTGTTGGTTTCTGGAACAGAGACTAGAATAATGGAACTTCCTAATTATGGTATGAATTTACAATGTTCTACTTTTCATATTAAATTGTCCACTTAAAAAAATTACTTTTCTCAATATTCATGTTTATCCATTACTTGCATTAATTGCACATTGCCCCTCTATGTTGCAGTCTTATCTGAGAATCATATTTTGGTGGTACTAAAGTAGCTGCTACTAAATATTTGAGAACTTTTTTTAGGAAATGATTTACTAACTGTTTTTAGGAAATGATTTACTCTTTAAAACCAAAGAAAAAAACTACTATGGAAGCAATTCTGGGCTTAAGTAAACCGTTAATTCATGTTGGTGATGTTAATTACCTCAGTGAGCAGGCGATGGATAGGAACACTTCACAAAAACATTATTAACTTACGTGTGAAATTTACAAGAGGGAGGGAATTTAGGACACATGGCAAGGATAAGAGTAAATTACACGGTGGATCATTGAACTTGTGCAGGTAGTTCATGCAGATCATGGGTGCTGCATGCTGCTCTTGTAAATTTCACACCGTGCCAGCGGACTCATTGCTGCTGGCTGGCAGCGGTGTGTTGCACAGGAGGCTGCCGCGCTTGTGCGACTGAAGCAGCAGCTTCCACAGCCGTCTGCTTGCCAGTCCACGCTGTCGCTAGATCTGGAGGACACCGCTGCTCGCTGTCAATGTGCACCTGGGCATCGTCGTTGCTGTGGGATGTGCGCCACCCTCGCTGGTAGGGACAGCCCCAATGATGGTGGGTGGCGGCACATTCGGTCGGACATGTGAGGAAGAGAAGGAGGAAGGAGAAGGTAGAGTAGGGTGTTTAATGCAAAAATGGTGGGTCTAGGGTGCCACGTCAACATGTAGCAACACATCAGTGCGAGTTGCCAGTCTGGGCTATGTTGGATGGTTGATGACCCATTTAATGCACTTCTGCGACCTAGATGTGCATTTTCCAAGTATTGTGGCCTAGATGAATCACGTGCACAAGTTCAGTGACCGCCATGCAATTTTCTCTAGGGAAAATTGGTTCTAGAGCATTCAGAGATCACCAGTTTAGTTTTTTACCACTGAAATATATGGGTACACATAAATACCACCAAAAGATTGTGCCGTTTAGTTTCATACCACCGAAAGGTTTTCTTGCTAGAATTTTTTTAATGGTAATTATGGAAACCCTGCTTCATTTTGCACCTTTATTTCCTAAAAAGCACCCCATCATAATTTTTTTGCTTTACTTTTCCTTCTGCTCTTGTGCGTACTGGAGCATGGGAGCTGTTTAGTGTGACATTGCTAGCTCCTACTGCTACATGTGATCCTTTACATGTGTTGCATTGCATTGCTGCTGTTTGTGTTGTTTCTAATCTTTTTGGCGTGCCTGGCTACCTTAGGTGTTTCCACTCTGGTGTAGTGAATTCATATTGTGATGAAAAGATTGTGTAGACATGATTGCTACTGCAGCTTCTAAGCAGGAGCATATCATACACATTGCAGCTGTTGCTCTCCTTCCTGTGACTGACTACAGGTGTGGAGCTCCTGATAGGACGTATGGTAATAGGAAGCGTGAAAGCGGTAGCACGAGGCATCAAAAGTGGGGTGGAGGGTTGAGGAAAGATGGAATGCAACAAGAGTGGAATAGCCCTGTCACGTCAGACTGGGCTGCAGTATCTTGATGAATAGCTGAGGAAGAAAGATTAGAAAATTACCAAAAAGAGAAAAGAGAAAGAAATGAAACATTTTTTCTAAAAAGCATAGGCCCATTGATACGGCAGCATACCGTTGGATATAGTAAATCTTCATAGCAGTGGGGGTGCCTAAGACTAAAATACAAATATAAAGCTCTATTTGACAGTTGACACAAACATTTATAAGTGGTAATTTTCAGATAACGTGAAGAGGACAGGAACTTTTGATAATTATTACACCAATTTTCACTTTCTAGATAAAATAATTTTGTAAGCAACAGGAGTGTTTTTGTAACACATTGATTCACATCTGGATTCTTTTAGAACATACCCTTGTTGATATAGAATCACATCTGCTGCATGGTCTATGCGTACATGGAAATAGTCTCCGGTGAATATTTTCTTATCCTCCATGATAACGATCATTTAGGTAATAAATATAAACTTCAACATAAGCTATGTTAAGACTAGACGAAAATCCTTAATGCCGGTGTCAAGAAAGGTTCTTCATGAAATAAAAAATAGTATATGTATTGTGGTCTGGATAAACAAAAAGGATCTAATGAGCGACTAGAAGTATTCTTGCATTTATGATATCAATATTTAGAGGCACAGTTTTGCATGCCCACCAATGGTTTCTTCTTGGCATAACCAATGAGGCAATGACTTTTATTGTGTTCTTCAATAAATATATGTATTTAACCTAATTGTTCTCTTTTACTTGTAGAAGAATCACCTGAGGCAGTAGAAGGGTCAAGGAAACAAATTCAGAGATGTTTCACTTTAGAAGAAGCTACTGACACAATTCTCTTCTGTAGTTCTATTGTTCATGACCTTGCATACAAGGCAGCAACAATTGCACTGGAGCACGAGCAGGAAGCAGAACATGCTGAATCTACTCAGCCAACTGTTACCATCATAGGAAAGTCTATGGCAAAGGAGGATGGTTTGCTTAAGCTGCCTCACAGACGAACACCAAATCGTAAGGTTAAAAGGAAAAGATTGGAAGGTGAAACAACCATAACCGAAACTGCTGAGAAAGAAGTTGCTATAGATCCCTCACCTGTACGTTCTGCTTCTGGAATCACGAGGACATCTGATAGTATGAAGCCTCCAAAGCTGGAATCCAAGTGCAACTGTATAATTATGTAAGTTACTCAGGCATCCAGTATGCCAAGGGGACTTGGGATATACGTTGGAGTCCGTGTATGCTTGTTTCATTTTCGCATGCAAGTCGTGACGCAGCGCTGGAGCACACCTACCTGCTTCACACGTTATCGGCGATGGATGGAGTTTGACACAGGTCTTCTGCTAGATTATTTTCTGATGAGGGTGCATTTTCTGTTTTTTAGGTAACAGAAGTGCACTGCGAGCTATTCTTTTGTAAATTCTTTTTTCCCTCCGTTGTTTATTTTTGTCATTTTCTGCTTGTCATGTGACCATTGCGGTTTGTCCAAAGTGTGAAATTACTAGATTAAATATATGTATTTATAGCCTATTTTCTTGCAATGCACGTGGCTTGTTATGAGTTACGATCTTAAGCACACTACCTGGAGCTTAGCTTACTGCCATGCATCTGTTCATCGTGGGCGTTACTTCCATATCATATGTGATGTCACAAGGTTTGGCCGTATGGTTTACCCAGAAGATAGCAAATTAGACGAAATCGATCTTGGCATGATTAAACCTTTATTCGGTGTTCATTGCCTATAGGGTGTTGGGAGGGTGGAGTGGTTGATCATCGTTTGCAATGTAGGGTGTTTTTTAGAAGTTTAGGATGAGTCGTACTGTTTCTTATGAAATCCTTATAAAATTTCGGTGAGGCACTTTGAAGTAAGGAAGAAAAGGGAAGTGCCAAAAATGTTAAGGGCTTATTTGGGTTTGGGAAACCTAAATTCCCGGTCTATCCCTATGTATGAGTTAGAATTTTACTTGTTTGGTAAGCTCAAATTCTCGGTCCATCCCTATGGATTAGTTAGGATTTTACTTGTTTGGGAAGCCCAAATTCCCGGGCCATCCCTGTGCATTGGTCGGGATTATTCCTAGACAGCCCCGTAGATGACCTGGGAATTTGGATTCCCCAAACAAGGCCTAAGTGTGTTTGGTCTTTTGAGAGATGGGATAGTGAATAATGTTTTTCCTTCTTTTTCTGAGTGGGTACAAGGTAAACAGACACACTGTCCATACGCTGGAAATCAGGCCAAGCGCTTTAATACATATGAAAAAATAATCATTATTGGCCGACCATTGATTAGAAGATTTAGCTTGTATGAATCGACCATTGATTAGAAGATTTAGCTTGTATGAATCGATATTGGTTTGATACTAATAATGATCGTCGTTTCAATATGTTAAGGATACATATGTATCCACAATTCAGTTAGAGTTAAAATAGCCTATTTCTTATACCATATCTCTACACCCTGAAATTCTCGAGCCAAAAGATGGATGCATATGCTGTGTTTTATTTTGCTAAACAATATCAATTAAA
This sequence comes from Hsuehochloa calcarea, assembly GCA_036346395.1. Lineage (NCBI taxonomy): Eukaryota > Viridiplantae > Streptophyta > Magnoliopsida > Poales > Poaceae > Hsuehochloa > Hsuehochloa calcarea. Next base: position 12,294,945 of record CM070615.1, on the reverse strand, counting down.
TGGTGTATCAATTCTATAAATTAGATATAGCAATAAATAAATCAGCAAAATACTTTTATTTTAGATAGAAGAAATGTTGAGCATCTAAATTTTATTGGGTGACGCGCATCCGTTTCAATCTCCCGGGATCGAACCCTTGCGGGCAAAACGTTTGACGTCGTCTTCGAACATTCGCGCTAGGCTTGGACCCTCACAATAGTGCTTTCTCTTAAGAGCTCACTTGCAGGGTTTTATAAATTAGAACTGGGCCTGAAATATAGGAGGCCAAGTTCTGGTTTCTCAGTGAAAACTAGTCTAGTCTGGTCAAAATCGGCAGGTTTTTCTTTTTGTTTTATTATAAATTTAGAAACGTTTGTTTTTTCCGATTTGAGTTTTTGGGTTACAAAGCTTTTGTTCGCATATCCCTAAACTTAGAATCCGGATAGGACTTTAGAAATGGTTGCCAACCATGAGTTACAGGTGAGCGGTAGTTGGTAATCGAGTTTTTGCTCATTTAGCCTTCTTTTGATATAAAATATCAAAACTAGCTCTTGTGAAATGGCAAAAATAGCACTCCTACCGTGCAAAACTACCGCGGAAGGAGACGTGCTGTGCAAAATCACCGCGGAAAACAACCTGCCGCGAACTAGACTACGGCAAGTCACCTGCCGCGCACCCCCGTCTTGTCATCATAGGTCCTAAAGTACTCCAGAAGCACTGTAGGGGGCCACATGTCACCTACCTATTCAACCACAGTGCTATTTTTTTTTTCAATTTTGCAAGTAGACTAAATTTGTTATTTCATTGCTAAAACATGCCAAAAGAACCCAAAAAATCGTTGGTAGCCATAGGAGGATGGTTAGCATGTGATAATGGGAAGGCAATGGAGAGCAAGACGATGGAGGTGAGGCAAGGTGATAGTTGGGGTTTTTGGGCTTGGTCCATTCAATATTCTAATTACATCATAGAAAAATCCTAAAAATCCACTCATGCTTGGTGGAAGGTGAGAAGTTTAGTACCATATTACTAGTCTAGGTGGGAAGAGACCAATATATAAGGTGGAGTTGGTCTTACCTAATTGAAGCAAACAAAAGAAGAACACACGCGTGTGCTCGCTCACTCGCCTCACCATCGCGCACGCGACATGCGTGTAAATGGTCTGGTGATTTCGTGTCCGGTTGGATGTGGAGGTGCAGCTTCTTTTTGTACCTCAAAACCATGCACACGAATTAGAAATTAAAAGTTTAAATTACATTGTTTCAATTGGCTTTTATGACGCGCATTAGCTACGTTTAAAACAGAGTAATGACAGTAATGACGACAGTTTCTTCTGTTAAAGTTGGTTCTATATTAGGGAGAGATCAGTATCAGAATACTCTTGATGTAGGGGATGCCCGATCTTCACGGAAGAGAAATTGCGAGGCGATGATAACTAGCGCCACCTGAGAGAGACGATGCAAGACACCGATTCCAACCAACAGCACTCTTCGGTAACTAGCTGCGAGCAGCCTAGATAGCAGTGCAACCCGACGTTTCTTGAGGCCAACCACTGCCGATGTAATGACCTGCAACAAGTATTCGCCTAACCACACTCTAAGTTCCCAATCCACACAACCACACACGAAGTTGAAAGCACAGAAAGGTTGCCGTCGAACGACCACTTTTACAATCTCACTAGGAAAATTACAAGAGCAAAGGAAGAGAGAATTCTCAAGTTTTTTGTAGCACTTGGCTAACCTATGCTAAAATCAAATTGCCAAAAGTTGCATTTAGGAGAAAGAGTGAAGGGGTATTTATACTAGGAACAACCCTCCTAATTTCGTGTGGCCTCACGTAGCAATTATTGTCATGATCAGCTCATCTTGAAACTTGCATATCTTTTGACTCAAGCCTCTAAATGATGCTCCGTTTGTTGCATTGGAAAAATGACTTAATTTCCTATCCATTCCTGCTCCCCATGCATGCTGGACACACCCATATTAATGTCGGATTAGGTGGGAAGTTGTTAGACACATTCTGAGGCTGTGCATGCAACGTTTGATGGCCAGGACAGCTTGCTAGTGTTCTTGATGTCCATCTCAGCCTTCTTCACATCCCACTAGTCATAAGTGGATGTTGTCAAGCAATGTACTCCGATAGCTAAGTCTTGAAGCTTGCAATGTGGTTCTTCATCTTGAATTATCTCCGTAGGTGCAATCCTGCGTAAAATAAGCACACGAGACTTAGGCAGTATATAATTCTTATCTACAACAATATTAGACTCAGCTAGGAACGCATTCACCTCTTTATATATTTGCTTAGCATGGTTCCTAGTCATGGGACCCATTTAAGCCTCTTTTGTAGAAGCTTCAACTTACAGCTGTGTAGAATCTTGTAGAGTAGATGATGAATGATGTGAGCCAGGGATGTCCTCATCAGCCTCCCCCTCTTCAAAAGGAGTCGTCCTCGACTCTGACTCTTCTTGACCAAAACATGGCGAAAGATCAGCTACATTGAACGTTGAACTCACGGCATAATCTTCTGGAAGCTCGATCTTGTAAGCATTGTCATTTATCTTGACCAACACTTTGAATGGTCTATCTCCACGAGGCATTAGCTTGGACTTGCGCTTCTCTAGAAAGCGATCTTTGCGCAGATGTACCCAAACTAGATCACCTGGTTCAAAAGTCACTTTCTTGCGGTTCTTATTGGCCTTTGCTGCATAGGACTTGTACTTCTTTTCAATCTCTTCTTTTGTCTTCTCATGAATTTTCTTCACATATGCAGCACGTTCAGAAGCCTTCATATTACTTCTTTCTTTCATTGGAAGTGGCAGCATGTCGATTGACGCAATTGGTTTGAATCCATAGACCACCTCAAATGGACACATGCTGGTAGTAGAGTGAACCGCCCTATTGTAAGCAAACTCAATGTGCGGTAAACACTCTTCCCATTCCTTCAAATTCTTCTTGATTATTGTTCGCAGCAACGCTGAAAGTGTGCGGTTTACTACCTCCGTTTGGCCATCAGTTTGTGGGTGACAGGTTGTTGAAAATAATAACTTGGTTCCCAGCTTTACCCACAACGTATTCCAAAAGTAGCTCATGAATTTCACATCACGATATGAGACTATTGTCTTTGGCATTCCATGCAGACGCACAATCTCCATGAAAAACAAACCAGCAACGTGTGAAGCATCATCGTTCTTATGGTATGGAATGAAATGTGCTATTTTTTAGAACCTATCAACAACTACAAACACTGAATCCCTTCCCCTCTTAGTCCTAGGTAGTCCTAAAACAAAATCCATGCTAATATCCTCCCAATGAGCATTTGGAACAGGTAGGGGAGTATATAAACCATGGGGGTTCAGTTTTGACTTAGCTTTGTGACATATGACGCATCGCTGCACAAATCTCTCAATGTCCTTCCTCATCTTTGGCCAATAGAAATGGTCAGCCAACATCTCAAAAGTTTTCTCACGACCAAAGTGGCCCATTAAGCCTCCTGCATGTGATTCCTGAAACAACAAGGGCCAAACCGAAGAATCTAGAACACACAGTTTGTTAGCCCTAAAAAGAAAACCATCATGCACATGACACTTCTCCCATCCTTTCCCATCACTGCATTTCTCATATGGTTATGAAAAGTTATGATCAGCAACAGACAAATCCTTTAAACTCTCAAGTCCTGGCACTTTTACTTCTAATTGATTTAATAAAGCATGTCTACGGGACAAAGCATCAACAACCATATTTTCTTTGCCTTTCTTATATTTCACAACATATGGGAAAGTTTCAATGAATTTGTAGGACCGGAAAGGCGACTGAGGGGGGGGGGGGGGGGGGTGAGTAGGCGCTTTCAAAACTTTCTCGCCTAAAACAAATCCAACACGAACTTTACTCCTTTGGCTATGAAAGCTAAGAAGATCAGTAAGCACACAGCGGAAACCTTGTGCTGAATTCGATAACCCCCGACAACCACACGACACAAATGTGGTGACTTAAACTCAAAGGGTTGATCTGGGCACAGGCGGTCAGACCGGCTACCACGGGCGGTCGGACCGACGTTCAACCAGCGGTCTGACCGGCAACTAACTGGCGGTCGGACCGGTGGACAGCGGTTCGACCCGGCAGACAACGTCTGAATATACGGGCGGTCGGACCGCCGTTACAAGACCGGTCAGACCGGTTCATCCAGAACTGAAAAGTCCACCCCAAATCCAAAACGAAATTTGATCCAACTTTTGATTCAACCAATGAAACTTGACCAAATTTCGAGCACACCCCCCTAATGATATTAGAGACCTATTTCTAGCGACGATCCTTCAGATCAACTTCGCAGAATCGATCTCTCAAGGATTAAACGAAGAAGTGCACAAACCCTAGAAATATGAATATCTTTGATTCAAGACTTGCTTGTGGGGATTGATGGTCTAGATGAGTCTAGGAGTATTCCCACACATCAAAGCAAGACAAAAAGGGTCAAGAGACCAACCGTAAACCCTTGAATCAAGGAAGCACCAAATCCATTCAAAAGAGAGAAGAACACAAAGAGGAGACAAAAGATATCTCAAGCAAGCATCACAAGATTGATTGATCTCACAAGATGCTTACAAAGCCACTCCCTCAAGGAGGACAAGAGCTCACCCAAGGAGCATACAATCTCTCCCTCTCTTCGTCTCCAAACCCAAACCCTAGAAAAGCAAGGAGCAAAACAAATGGAAGCTTCAAGGGGGTTTTACATCTCCCTCCTTCTATTTATAGGAGAGGACTAGGGATCCACTTTTTGGGACCCACTCACACATGGGACCCACACTCTCAACTGTTGAAGCAATCGCCTGCTTCACCACGCGTAGGTTGATCAACGGTTCTCATCGACGCCAAACCTCTCTTGTCTGAATCCCATCAGAACCTCCCAGAGACTTGCACCGATATCCGCACCGCCTGATCCAACCAGCTGCACCGAACCACCCGTTCGATCCATCTTGCCCATCCTGCACCATGCTTGAGTCACACGACCTCACCCGGTATCCATGATCGTTCTGGACCTCGGCTCTCCAAGCGTAGTCCCGATCCACTCACCGTTGACGTCGTTGACCTGCAAGCCACCTGCACAGCAATAGACAAACAAACCGTTTCCGGGAACAAGTTCTTCACAACTTGACCCACGTTAGTTCCGCAATGCAATATACATCAATAAAGCATTGATAACTAAACATTAAACACAATCAACATGCATCAATGCGAACTTGGCAAACCTCCATCATCGCCGGCCCGATCGCCCCACAGGCCGGTCCGACCGATTTCAGGCCGGTCGGACCGCTCCCACAACGGCGGTCGGACCGGTCAAAAGACTTAGCCAAAATCTAGCTTGAAAATCCAAACCTTCGGAATTTTCAACTCAATAGAACTTTGACTGGAGCTCCAAAATGATGGGACCACATCTAGAGACTCCTCACCGCCTACACAACCTATTTTTGGCTAAGCTCCAAAGCCAAACTTAGGTCGACCACCGACCGGCCACCACCACGGTCCGATCGATCTACTCAGGCGGTCGACCGCCCCACTCCACCGGTCAGACCGCCTGTGGTCTGACAGCAAGAAGCAAACCCCGAAAACGCGAGATTTTGCAAACCAACAAAGCCATTGCCAATTGACTCATCATCCTGAGATCGTGCACATATCCTCACGATATCCACAATCTCCCCCTTGATGAACACATTGGCAATTTCCGAGAAAATGTGGTTTTTCGAAATGAAAAGTAAAAATCGTCGTTTTCGCATAAAGGCACAACTTGGTCCATAAGCAAGAAAAAGCTTAGGAACCGACCAAGCTGGCTTCAGAATAGTGAAGGCAAGTGAGATAAGGCATTGAACGCACAAAAGGATTCAAATTCCAAAAGATGGTCAAAAATCTCACTAAGGTCCATATGAAAAACAACATGTTCTATTTGACCTTTGATCATTGTGAGTCTTCTTGAATTGCAATTCAAATCAGAAAAAGGCAATAAAACCCAGAGACTCAACTCACTATGATCACAAATTTTCAAAAGGTTCACAGAAAAATTTTTGTGTGTGTGTGTGTTCTTTTATGTATGAAACCTTCTGTAAACCAAAAGCTCCAAAACAGCAAACAGCATTTTCTTCAATCCTTCTCCCCCTTTGACAATGAATTCATCAAGATGCATGGGACAAGAACGAGCATGAAGAAATGACTTTATTTGAAATTTAACAAAAGGAGCCATGACCATTATCTATGTAGACAGTACAAGACATATACCAAGCCATAAAAAGAGTAGAAGCTATATTCAATCATGGCAAAACATGTACTGAAAGCTACAACCAAAATAGCAGCAATCTGAGATTAAAAGAATTAAAATCATGAAAGGTTGCTCAATATCATAGTTCCACTAAAAGCAACCAAAATGAGTCAAGCCATGTCTATAAGCAAAAAGAGACTCAAAACAGGAATTGAGGCATTTTGAGCATTAAGAGAATTCTTTTGAAGCAAAGCTCAAGCACTTAGCCCTTTTTGGGCAATTTTCCTTTTTCTTTCCTTTTTTTTTACTGTGCTAGATCTCAAGCCTTGCCGCGACCATCTCAAGCGATAAGCTTAAAAGAGTGGTCTAGGTCATCCAAAACTCCCCCTGAGTTCATGCCTAGTGCAATGGCAAGCCGTCTCATGAGAAAGGATTGGTGAGATCGGTTTTTCATACGAAATTTTTTTATTTGCTTGACTTAAGAAGATAAAAAGCTCATTTTTCATCTCAAAATAAGTTCAAGACTCAATTCAGCTTGTAAGACATGGCAAGAATCATAAGAGGATCACTAGAGCAAAACTAGTCACAAGATCCAACAAGACATGATTCGATTCAATTTGCTCACAGATATAAAGCTAGCAAGGGAAAAGCTAAGCCAAAACACGAAGAGCTATAAAAGAAGTCCAGCAGACTATCACTTAATATGACAAGGTATAGAGTATGAAATCAAGCCATACAAGGATAATACTCAAAGCTCCACAATTTTTATTATGCAATGCACGATATTTGAAATAAAAATGCATTATGATACAATGAAAACAGAAAGAGCAAATTCCCTCAAAACATCCAAGCCTCGATCTTTGGGATTTGAGATAAAGGTTCTAGGAGTCCAGTACTGAGATGGATGAGGCCTGGGAATAGCAAAAGAAGCAGCAGAAAAATGATTAGGCACAAAATCATAAGAATGCCCATGAGCACCACCTGGACCTCTCCAAAACGATCTACCAAAAGACCGATACTCCCCCTGTTTAGGTGCTACCCGTGGTCTATCCTCACGATATCCTAAACCACACTGCTGCCTGGACCCACCAAAAGAGTCAACAAGATTCTCTGCACGCCTAGGCCTATATGTGGTACAAATAGGCTCCCGGCTCTAGAGACTATCATTGAAGAAGAGACTCCTCTAATGGATCTCAAAGCGCTCATCCTCTCTTTCCTCTCAATCTTTGCTCTCCTAAGCAAAACTCAGCGGTGTGGCCCTCTTTCTTGCGAAGGTGCAATTGTACTTGACCTTTTGAGGGGTCCGTCTTGGTGAGACAAGCACCTTTCTTGCTAGAAAGAGATTGAGCGGAACCTCTGACTTTAGGAACAACCTTTGGAGTCAAAGAAGGTTCTTGCTCAACTAAACCACTTTTCACAACTCTAGCAATCTTTGGTGAGACATTCTTGGAGAGCTCTAGGGACTTAAAGCCTAAGCCACTGTTTTTCACACTCACCTTGGATTGATCCAGAATCAAGTTGAGCTTCTTTTCCCACTAGAAAACTTCTCAAGAGTCATTTTGAGGTAATCGTTCTCTTTGCCAAAACTCCACAATTGGAGCACTTTTTTAGAATCGATTGCCTCAACATGTTTGCTCTTAAGAAGATCCACTTCCACTTTAAGAGCCTCACAAGACACACAATAGGACTCTCCAATCCTATTCAACTGCTCCTTAAATTTGACTCTAAAAGCCTCTTGTATCTTACCAATAGCAATATCAATTTCAGCATGCAACATACAAGAGGAAGAATCAATGACTTTCTTGGAAGCGGTAAGAGACAAGGATCTTTCAATTTTAGCTTTCTCTTCAAGAGTCTTGTTTAAAGCTTCAATCTCAATTGTAAGCTTAGGACAATTTTCACAAGAGGCAATTCTAGAATAAGCAACCATTTCAGTCATCTCTTGCATTTTAATTCGATTATTCTTACAATGAGAACAAGTGTGACTAGCATCAAATTTTGCAATTCTTTTAAAGAGCTATCCAGTTTCAATTCTAGCAAAGCACGTTTGAGCAATTTAATGGAATAGCTTCTAAAGCGATCACATCAAGCGGAATGGCATTCATGCAAATGAACTAGACTTGAGAGATTCTAGTTCGAAAGAGCATTTTCAATTGTTCTTCAACAGAGGAATGAGCATTATTCAAGCTTGACAATTCATTAAGCAAGCTAGAGCATGAATCACGAAATCATCGAGATTAATGGATTTGAGCCTAACCACTTCTAGGTTCAAATTATCAATCATTGTATCTGTTTCTTGATCATTTTAGCTTGCTTATGCAATTTTTGTTCAGCAAGCACTAAAGCCCTTTTCATGTCGAAGTGAAGGGCATACCTCATCGGGATCACCGAAAGGATCCTCATTTGTTGGAGGAGTAGTAGCCGTGGTGGTGTTCTTAGCCATAAAGCACATGCACGTGAAATCACGTGCATTCTTCTTGCCACGGAGTCACTCTTGTCGCCCTCCGACTCGAGTCCACATCTTCCATGCTCACATCCTCTAGAGCTTCAAGGACTCGGTGACAAACTTGCGATAGTTTGTCTTCTTGGACTTAGCATCCTCGCTTGAGGATGCCTTTGTGACTCCTTCTCCTCCTTGCCCTTCAGCTTGGGGCATCTAGAGCGAATGTGGTTGAGCTCACCACACTCGAAGCATGTGATAGGTCCACCTCTCCTCCTACTCCTCACATTATTGTAGGCTCGTGAATTTTGTGGATAGGAGGGCTAAGTCATCCTCGGGTAGTCTCTCAAGTTGCTCATCGCTCAAAGAATGCAAAGCGCATAAAGAAAATCCAGATGAGCTAACATTAAAAGAATCAGCATATCTACCCTTAGATTGATCGACCACTAAAGCCATCGAATCTGTCGAAGAGAGTCGTGAGATAAAATCAATCTCATGCGTCTTCAACCTCGAGTAAAGCTTATCCATGGTAAGCTCGCTCATGACAAATGTTGTCATTGATGGCGTGATCTTCATCCCCAGCACCTTCACATCCAAAGCACCCAAAGTTGGCGTGCATTTTGGACTCGAAAAACAAGATCAACAATAGGAGATCATGAAGAATTTTAGAAAATCTCCCCACACTCATCTAAAGATTCACCGTGTCTTTGCTCGATTTTGGAGTATGCTTTCTTAAGGGTTCATCTCACTTCCTTGATCGCAGTGGACCCCTCGTGATAATCACAAAGAGCCCGCCAGATCTCATGAGCAGACAGCAAATGAGCAACACGCTCAAACTCCGATCGACTAAGGCCTTGAATCAAGAAATTTGAGCCTCGCCGTTGTTCTCCACATCCGAGTGATCAAATTGTCATCGGTACCGCACGACATAAGGGTTTTTCACCTTAAGCCAAATCGCGTGCCCTTGAGCCTCGATGTAGGCCTCCATTCGGGCCTTCCAATAAGCAAAATCAACTCCATCAAAAACATGTGGCCTGATTGAATATCGCTCAGTCGCCATGGCTCCAAAGACCGGTTAAGATCTATGAGAAGAGCTAACCGGCTCTGATACCACTTGTAGGACCGGAAAGGCGACTGAGGGGGGGGGGTGAGTAGGCGCTTTCAAAACTTTCTCGCCTAAAACAAATCCAACACGAACTTTACTCCTTTAGCTATGAAAGCTAAGAAGATCAGTAAGCACACAGCGGAAACCTTGTGCTGAATTCGATAACCCCCGACAACCACACGACACAAATGTGGTGACTTAAACTCAAAGGGTTGATCTGGGCACAGGCGGTCAGACCGGCTACCACGGGCGGTCGGACCGACGTTCAACCAGCGGTCTGACCGGCAACTAACTGGCGGTCGGACCGGTGGACAGCGGTTCGACCCGGCAGGACAGCGGTCTGAATATACGGGCGGTCGGACCGCCGTTACAAGACCGGTCAGACCGGTTCAGTCCAGTACTGAAAAGTCCACCCCAAATCCAAAACGAAATTTGATCCAACTTTTGATTCAACCAATGAAACTTGACCAAATTTCGAGCACACCTCCCTAATGATATTAGAGACCTATTTCTAGCGACGATCCTTCAGATCCACTTCGCAGAATTGATCTCTCAAGGATTAAACGAAGAAGTGCACAAACCCTAGAAATATGAATATCTTTGATTCAAGACTTGCTTGTGGGGATTGATGGTCTAGATGAGTCTAGGAGTATTCCCACACATCAAAGCAAGACAAAAAGGGTCAAGAGACCAACCGTAAACCCTTGAATCAAGGAAGCACCAAATCCATTCAAAAGAGAGAAGAACACAAAGAGGAGACAAAAGATATCTCAAGCAAGCATCACAAGATTGATTGATCTCACAAGATGCTTACAAAGCCACTCCCTCAAGGAGGACAAGAGCTCACCCAAGGAGCATACAATCTCTCCCTCTCTTCCTCTCCAAACCCTAACCCTAGAAAAGCAAGGAGCAAAACAAATGGAAGCTTCAAGGGGGTTTTACATCTCCCCCCTTCTATTTATAGGAGAGGACTAGGGATCCACTTTTTGGGACCCACTCACACATGGGACCCACACTCTCAACTGTTGAAGCAATCGCCTGCTTCACCACGCGTAGGTTGATCAACGGTTCTCATCGACGCCAAACCTCTCTTGTCCGAATCCCATCGGAACCTCCCAGAGACTTGCACCGATATCCGCACCGCCTGATCCAACCAGCTGCACCGAACCACCCGTTCGATCCATCTTGCCCATCCTGCACCATGCTTGAGTCACACGACCTCACCCGGTATCCATGATCGTTCTGGACCTCGGCTCTCCAAGCGTAGTCCCGATCCACTCACCGCTGACGTCGTTGACTCGCAAGCCACCGCATGACAATAGACAAACAAACCGTTTCCGGAACAAGTTCTTCACAACTTGACCCACGTTAGTTCGCAATGCAATATACATCAATAAAGCATTGATAACTAAACATTAAACACAATCAACATGCATCAATGCGAACTTGGCAAACCTCCAAGTCATCGCTGGTCCGATCCCACGTGGCGGTCCGACCGATTCAGCGATCGGACCGCTCCCACAACGGCGGTCGGACGGTCAAAAAGACCTAAAATCTAGCTTGAAAATCCGAAACCTTCTGGAATTTTCAACTCAATAGAACTTTTGACTGGGAGCTCCAAAAATGATGGGACCACATCTAGGAGACTCCCCTCACCTGCCTACACAACCTATTTTTGGCTAAGCTCCAAAAGCCAAACTTAGGTCAGACCAGTCCGACCGGCCACCACGGCCGGTCCGACCGACCCACTGGTGGTCGACCGCCCACTCCACCGGTCCGACCGCTTTGTGGTCCGACAAAGAAGAAGCAAACCCCGAAAACGCGAGATTTTGCAAACCAACAAAGCCATTGCCAATTGACTCATCATCCTGAGATCGTGCACATATCCTCACGATATCCACAGAATTCTACCCATTTAGCATGCCTTCTATTTAGTTTAGCTTGGCCTTTCAGATGTTTCAAAGCTTCATGATCAAAATGTACAACAAATTCTTTAGGCCATAAGTAATATTGCCATGTTTGAAGCCCTCTAACTAAAGCATACAATTTCTTTATCATAAACAGAATAATTCAATTGTGCACCACTCAATTTTTCACTGAAATATGCTACTGGTTTAGTTTCTTGCATTAAGACACCACCAATGTCTATTCCACTAGCATTACATTCTATCTCAAAAGTTTTGGTGAAATCTGGTAAGACCAACAAAGGGGCTTTAGTTAATTGTTTCTTGAGTTCAAGGAAAGCTTTTTCTTGTGGCACATCCCATTTAAAAATAACTCCTTTCTTTGCAATTCATTTAATGACGCAGCAATGGTACTAAAATCCTTTATAAATCTTATGTAGAAACCATCAAGACCATGAAAGCTTCTCACCTGACTTACATTGATAGGAGTGGGCCATTTCTTGATTGCTTCCACCTTTGATTCATCAACTTCAATGCCTTGCCCTGAAACAACATAACCAAGAAAAACAACCTTGTCTGTGCAGAATGAACACTTTTCAATGTTAGCATATAGTTTTTCTTTCCTAAGAACATTCAACACTTGTTTGATATGATTAATATGCTCCGCTATGGATCTGCTATAGATTAGGATGTCATCAAAGTACACAACAACGAATTTGCCAATGTATGCTCTCAAAACATGGTTCATTAATCTCATGAAAGTACTAGGTGCGTTAGTTAACCCAAAAGGCATGACTAACCATTCATACAACCCAAATTTTGTTTTGAAAGCAGTTTTTCATTCATCACCTTCTTTCATTCTAATCTGATGATACCCACTTCTCAAATCAATTTTAGAGAAAATAACAGAGCCACTTAGTTCATCTAGCATATCATCTAACCTAGGAATAGGATGATGATATCTAATAGTTATATTATTAATGGCTCTACAATCAATACACATTCGCCAAGTTCCATCTTTCTTAGGCACTAAAATCACAGGTACTGCACAAGGACTTAAGCTTTCACGAATATAACCTTTATATAAAAGCTCTTGTACCTGCCTTTGTATCTTCTTTGTTTCTTCAGGGTTGGTGCGGTAGGGTGGCCGGTTTGGAAGTGAAGCTCCTGGAATGAGGTCAATTTGATGTTCAATGCCACGCAACGGAGGTAGACCAGCTGTAACCTCCTCCAAAAAGACATCCTTGTAATCCTGCAAGATATGAGAAATAGCACAAGGAAGACAAGTTAAGTCGTTAGTTGAAACCAGAACATCCTTATACATGAGCACAAAGATCACTTGATTCGGGTTTTGTCTCACATCTCTCAATTCTGATTTTGTGGCTAACATGACTAAATTCTCCCACTCTATTTTCTTTTTATCTCTCATGTTTGTCTTGTGGCGCTCATTCGTCGATTTGTGGATGTCACTCAAATTCTTTTTCTCTCTCTCTCTTTCTTACTTCCTATTTTTACTTCAGAAACCTTTTGCATGTGCTCAGCCATGATTTGTTGCAGTGTCATGGGCCTAAGTGTAACATCCCAATTTTCAGAGCTTTAAAAATCTTTTAAATAATGGTAGCAAGAAAATTCATCATTTGGATTTATTTGAATATTAAATTAAAAAGCTTAATATGGACTTTAAGGACAAATTGATTTAATGTGCTTAATCCCAACATCAACAATTGTCAGAGCTATTTTATTTAGATTCTATATGCTTGGATATATTTTATAGAATTTTCTGGAATTTTTCCAAGGTCATTTGCTATTTTCTAATTGCTATTTGCATTTTCTGGATTTATTTAAAAGAAAAATCAAAAGAAAATCCTTCGGAACAGTACTAGGCCGAAGCCCAGCACTATTCCATCGCCCCGGCCCACTCCCGTAGCCCATTCCCGCCTTGCGCCCTTGGATCACCGCCGCGTGTCCTTCAAGGCGATCGCGACGCGCCGCATCGCGCTCGCCGCTCGCTTGCTCTCGGCGCAGGATCTCCATCGCTCATTGCCGCCGCCACGCTGCGCCGCTTGCTCGCTGACCGGTGGACCCCGCCAGACGCTACCGGCGTCGTCTTCGTCCCGATCTCTCCGCGCCTGCCTCCGCCCTTCGCGCGCCGCCGCCGCCGTTTCCGCTCGGGACTCCGCGTCCTCGGCTATAAAAAGCCCCCGAGCCCCCAATCTCTTCGCCTCTCTCTCCTCCTCCGAACCCCGAAGTCGCCGTCCTCGCCCTCGTCTCGCGCGCGGCATTGCCCAGAAGACCGCCGCCGGCCGCAACCTCGTCACCACCGCCTTCCGCCGTCTCCAGAGCTCCGTTGGCCGTGCAACCACCGCCTCCGAGTGCGCAATAACACGGGCTTCATCTCGCCACCGTCGCCTTCGCCCGGGAGCGCCTCCTTCACCGTTGCCGTGCCGTCCGACAACGCGAGCTCGCCGCCGCCGCCTCCTTCACTGCCGCCGGTGAGTTCGTGCCACCCGCGCTCCGCCGCCACCTCTAGTAGCATCGCCTTCCTCTTGGCGACCCGTTTTGGTGCTTCGCCGCCGCCGACTCACCGCCGTTCGCCGTCGTCGCCGCCGGCAAGCCTCTCGGCCGCGCCCTCCCTCTGGTTCCTTCGGTAGACGTGGCGGCCAGTCAACGACCACGGTGCCGCGCCACCGAGGTGGCGCTGCGTGTGCCGCGTCGGTGCCGCGTGGAGCCGTCCACCGCCACTCACCTCGGCTCGGTGGATTTGGTCCACCGTGAGTCGAGAGGTCGACGATGGGTCCCACTGTCGACGGATTTTAATTAATTTCTTTTTCCTACCGACGCAAGCATTGCGCAATAATTCGATTTTCCTTTATAAAATAATTCGGAAATTCAATAAAATCCAAATTAGGGTTTAATTGATTTTCAAATCTTCCAAAGCCCATATCTTTTGCATCCGAAGTCCAATTGAGCCCATTCAAATTTGTAAATTCATATAAAATTAAGATCTATTTAATGGTGAATTTTATTTGATTTTTGGAGTTTGTTTTGCCTCTGTTATTTATTTGTTTTGTTTCTTTTGTCTCGTTTGCGAGTAGACGTCGATACTTCGGGGAATTTTGCAGAAGAAGGAGCACCTCAAGACCAAGACCAATATCTAGATCTATTCCAAGGCAAGTTATACCTTTGATCATTTTGAACCCAGTTTTCAAAATACTTTGTTTCAATGTATTGCATTCTATTTCAAGTATATATTTAAATGCTTTTGGGTGTAGTTATTAAATCCAAATTGTTATGCCACCTTGTCTATTGTATGCCATGATCTTTTGTCACCCTAGGTTGATTAATTATTAGTTGGTATTATCGTAGCACCAACGTGGGTTGGTTAGATACGATTAGATCGCTTAGCCATGCCACGAGTCATCATTTCATGTGAGTTGCAATTATAAACTTGACTAAGTGATTATGAAGCGTGTGATGAATCTGTGTGTGTCTTGTGCTATTACTCGTTGATGGCATGTGTTGCACTTAATCAGCGAGGTGGGAAAAGATTTAGGCGAGGCAAGTGGTGGATTCTGTGTGAATGGTGGAGTGTGTGCTTATTAAACTTTGTGATTTGGGTTAAAATCGGAAGTCTTGCCTTAGTCAATTAAGGACTTAACTTTGTGCGCCATTGAACTGAGCCTTCTGCATGCGACCACATGCCTAGTATGGGCTGGGCCTGACTTAGTAAGTTATGGAGTCTTGACATTGACAACTCAGGCTGTATTTAAACTGTGTGATGGCTGGAGGTGTGTACCGCTGTGTTTGGGTCACATCGCGGGACGGTTCGCTGCATCCCTGTCCAATGGTGTGTGTCGTTCCAAGGGCTGTGTGTACAAATTGGACGGCAGTAAAGCACACCAGGAGTGTCATTGTTTGAGATGAAGTCTCTGAAAGGTTTTGTTGTGATCAACTCTGATCCGGTTGGTTTCATCGTGTGGGTAAAG
The DNA here is from genome assembly GCA_036346395.1 of Hsuehochloa calcarea. Taxonomy (NCBI): domain Eukaryota; kingdom Viridiplantae; phylum Streptophyta; class Magnoliopsida; order Poales; family Poaceae; genus Hsuehochloa; species Hsuehochloa calcarea. The sequence goes on along the minus strand of CM070615.1, from coordinate 12,279,291 downwards.
TGTACAACCTCTGCAGAGTGTTTAAACCAATCTATTCGAATAGCCGCGTCCTCGGTTATGGACATGCTCGGGAATTTCACACGAGGGGTAGATTTTCATAAAACAATTGGGAATGGTCAGCTGTGTGAGATAACTTGTTCAGCTGTGTGAAAGAACTTGATTAGACTGTGTGTCTTTTGTGAAATCAATTGTTAACTTATTATTGTCTATTTGTTTTGAATTACGCTTTCAATCTATTATTTGTATTCAATTGCAAATGTTGTATTTCTGCAAAATAACCACAGAAGCCATTTCTTTGGAATAAGCCATCATGTATAAATGCATTCTGTGGTATGACTTGCGAGTACGGTGTGTACTCACTCTTGCTAAACAAATCAACATAAGTGGAGGAGTCGTCGCCTGCTTTTGAAGAAGAGTTCTACGAAGGTTGAACGTTAGGGTCTTGATCCCAGTCGGTTGCCTGTGGTAAATTGATGGGAGCCACCGGAGTTTATTTCGTTTCCGCTGCAGTTTATTTATTTATTGTCAGCCTTGCATGGCTTAATAAATGTAAAACTCGACCGTAAGGTCTCAACAGTTATTTGTTACTTAAATGTACTCGTTTATTCTTATATTCGTTGTATGGATGTGATATTTCATCAATGTTGACACTGTGTGGACTAGCGTGATCCTGGACTAGTGCAGAATACACAGAGGGTCCAGATTTGCATATTTGGGTCCCGACAGAGGTGGTATCAGAGCCATACTGACTGTAGGTCTTGACCCTAGTTAGATTGGCCGTTCTTAGTGAGTCCAAACTATTTTCTAAAGCAAAATTAACTTGCAAGATTAATTGAACTCCTTAACTCATCTCATGTCTCTCTTGACTCAACTATTGCTGAAATTCTTTCTCTCCCCGCTGTTTTAAAGTTGTTTTCATATCCTTGTCCATCTTGACAGATGCCTCGTCTTCAGAGTTATGGAGAGCGCAAGGGAGGACTTGCCGCCGAGCTTTGGAAGTTGCTACAAGTACTTGGAGGGTTCGATCGTCCATTGTACCGTGGCAGTGCTTGGATTGTGAACGGCCGAGATCGTGGAGTGATCTGCCATTTGACCGCCTCGCCAGCGCGAACACCAAGGCAAGCAAACCATCGAACATCTCACTCGAAGGAGTATTTGGATTGAAGCAATCCAGAGTCTTCACGCCTTGCCATCCCGAGGATCTCGCAACATCTACTCGAGAGCTTCGTGACACGCTTTTCCGTTATCATCCCGCACTTCCAACGTGGATCTTGCTGCACGTTTTCCGTCTACGAAAGGAGAAGACAACGCCACCGTCGTGCATCTCGCCCAGTTCGCCGCTGCTCAGGAAGAATCATTGGAGTTAGCCGCTACAGAGCTGGAGTGTACCTATGAGACTCTTCAGAGAGCTGAAGAAAGGATCGCCATATTAGAAGAAACTCTTTATGGACGACACGAAGAAGACACTGAAGAGGAAGACCCAGAAAAAGCTGATGGACCGGCTGAACCAGAAGAGCCAGCAGAGGCATCGAGCCGAAGCACCACCAGATGCACTGAGGCACTGCTCTGTTGCACCATCCCCGGGACATCGGGATCGGTTTGCGAGGATGCCACCACTTTCAGTCTCTACAAGAAAGTGGGAGCACCGTCAAGGTCATGGAGGCTATTTGATTGAGTAGTCTGTTCGCGTTGTTTCAGGCTTAGCCAGTTTTATATCTTGAGTCGCCCTTTAGGCGGTAGTTTGGTGTGCTTAAGTTCGTCCTTATTTTTGTGTGCAAGTATGAGCTGCAAAGGCCCTTAGGCATTTGTTGCAAGCCATACTATTATCTTAATCAATATAAGAGTTTCATTGAGCTTTCTTAAAATATGTTGGGTTTTACCTACCCGCTTAGTTCTACAACTTATCTCGTGCTTGCTACCTTATCTAACCCTTGGAGATTCACGGATGGTTCGGACTCGTCAAGTCTGCGCAAGTGGTTCCGATACTCGAAGGTCGGAAGGACAGAACAAATCCCTGAGAAGCAATTCCACCACAAGCACCTTCAGTCGATCTGCAGAATTTTGGAGCATTCATGACAGCTCAGACCCAGCTGATGTACACCATGATGAATCAGATGCAAGCTATGAATAATCAGAACAACAACAATCAGCATCACAATGGAGCCCCAGTTGCTCATGGTCACAATGGATCATCCAAGTTGGCGGAGTTTATGAGGACCCGTCCACCAACCTTTTCTGGACATGTCTCACCAGTAGAAGCTGATGATTGGCTTCGTGTTATTGAGAGGAAACTGCTGATCACTCAATGCAGCGATCATGAAAAAGTTCTGTACGCCTCTCACCAGATGGAAGGCATTGCCGCCGAATGGTGGGAAAACTTTGTGCAGCGCATGGAACGCCGCAAGATATTACTTGGGAAGAGTTCACAACTGCTTTTCGCCAGTATCATGTACCAGAAGGAATCATGGATCTGAAGAAGGATGAATTCCGTGCTCTCAAGCAAGGAGGAATGTCAGTGACTGATTACCTCAACAAGTTCTCACAACTTGCTCGATATGCTGCAGAAGATGTCGCCACTGACAAGGCTCGTCAGAGTCATTTTCTGAAAGGATTGAACACTGGACTTCAAGTCAACTTGATCGCCCACACCTTTCGTGATTTTCAAGAGTTGATCAACAAGGCTTTGATTCTAGAGGATAAGCGCAAGGAATTGGAAGATCATCGTAAGCGCAGAATGGCTCGGAAGGAAGTCACCAACCCCACCGAGGGCAAGAATGATTCCACCGCAGCTTTAGCCGCTTTCCACCACGACTGCGGACCACCGCACCAACTTCAAGACTCGCCCGCTTGCTCGTAACTTTCGCAACCCCGCACTACCAACCCCAATCCAGTAAGCAACCCACATAATACAACCAGAGTTTGCTTTACAGCCGTCGGCGGGCATTTCGCCAACCGATGTCCGCAGAATGGGACTATCACTCGAAGACGCTTCAACCTTGGGAACACACCACCAAGACACGGTACAAGGCAACCATCAAGGAACTTCTCAAGCTACCGGTCAATCCGGAGGAGCACCGCCATCGGTGGTCGAGGCCGTGTCAACCACGCCACTCTAGAAGGAGCCCAAGAAGCACCGACGTTGTCTTCGGGTAAGTTCCTAGTAAATTCAAGACTGCATCGCCTGCTTTGATTCGGAGCTTCGCATTCGCTTGTTTCGGAATTTTGCAACTAAGAACAAATTGGAAGTTATGCATCTTAAGCATACTCTGTTAGTCCAATACCGAGCAGAGCTAAGTTCTAAAGTTGGATGTTTAGGAGCTAGGCTACTCATAGCCGGAGTTGAGTTTCTAGCCAACCTAATAGTTCTAGACACTCGGACCATAGATGTCATCCTTGGTATGGATTGGTTATCCAAACATAAAGCGATGCTAGATTGTGGCGAAGAGCCGTGACAATTGAGGATACCACAGAAAGAAAGTAGAATTTCTAGCCACCTCAAGACGTGATGGACATTTGGTAGTCAACGATGCAAGACGCTTTGGAAGATGTACCGTAGTAAAAGATTATCCGACGTATTTCGGAAGAGTTACGGGAATGCCACCGGACCGTGACATTGAGTTTGTTATCGATCTAGTGCCGTGAACAGCACCAATTTCAAGAGACCCTATCGGATGCGGTCGATGAACTTGTGGAAATGAAGAAGCGGATAGAAGAACTCTCGGAGAAAGGTTTTGTAAGACCTAGTTCGTCGCCATGGGGAGCACCGCTTTGTTCGTCAAGAAGAAAGATGGAAGTATGAGAATGTGTATCGATTATCGTTCTCTCAACGAAGTCACCATCAAGAATAAGTACCCATTGCCCGAATTGATGATTTGTTCGACTGGATGAAAGGATCCGAGTATTCTCCAAGATCGATCTACGATCAAAGTTATCATCGATTGAAGATTTGTCCTAAGGATGTACCAAAGACCGCTTTCTCAACCCGGTATGGACATTATGAGTTTTTAGTCATGTCTTTTGGATTGACTAATGCCCCTGCCTATTTCATGAACATGATGAACAAAGTATTCATGGAATATTTGGATAAGTTCGTGGTAGTATTCATTGATGATATTTTGGTATACTCAAAGTCAGAAGAAGAACATACAGGACATTTGAGATTAATCCTAGAGAAGCTCAGAGAACATCAGCTGTATGCCAAGTTTAGCAAGTGTGACTTTTGGAAGAAGAAAGTTGATTTCCTCGGTCATGTGATGACAGCCGAAGGAGTAGCAGTTGACCCCGGAAAGGTTAAAGCTGTAATGAATTGGGAGCAGCCCAAGACGGTTACTCAAATTCGTAGTTTCTTGGGAATGGCAGGATATTATCGCCGTTTCATTGAAGGGTTCTCAACAATTGCTAAGCCTCTTACGCAATTATTGAAGAAAGAGAAGAAGTACATTTGGACCCCAGCTTGTGAAGAGAGTTTTCAAGAATTGAAGAAGCGTTTGACTTCAGCCCCAGTGCTAGTTTTGCCGGATATTAGTAAGGATTTTGATATCTACTGTGATGCTTCGCATCAAGGATTAGGATGTGTCCTTATGCAAGAAGGAAGAGTCGTAAACTATGCGTCAAGGCAATTAAGGCCTCATGAAGAGAATTATCCTACCCATGATTTGGAATTAGCTGCCGTAGTGCATGCCTTGAAGATTTGGCGACATTATCTCATCGGTAATCGCTGTGAAGTCTACACAGATCATAAGAGCCTGAAGTACATATTCACTCAGTCTGATTTGAACATGAGACAGAGAAGATGGTTGGAATTAATAAAGGATTATAATCTTGGAATCCATTACCATCCTGGTAAGGCCAATGTAGTTGCAGATGCACTGAGTCGTAAGAGCTACTGCAATGCTCTGGAAGCAAAAGAGTTGTGTTCAGAACTTCAGGAGGAATTCCAGAAGCTACAGCTAGAAGTTGTTCCGGAAGGATTTGTGGCCAATTTGGAAGTACAGTCTACTTTGGAGAAACAGATTCGTGAAGCTCAACCTAAGGATTCTGAGTTTGCTGATCTCAAGAAGAAGGTGTCAGAAGGAAAATTTAAAGACTTCACCGTGGATGATCAGGATATACTGTGGATCAATAGACGTATCTGTGTACTGGATATTGATGGTTTAAGACAGCTGATTCTGAAGGAAGCCCATGACTCTAGGTATTCGATTCACCCTGGAAGCACTAAGATGTATCAGGATGTTAAGAATAAGTTTTGGTGGCCAAACTTAAAGCGAGACGTCGCAGAGTTCGTTGCCTTATGCGACGTATGTCAGAAAGTAAAGGCAGAGCATCAGAGACCAGCAGGTTTGCTACAACCGCTGAAGATACCAGAATGGAAGTGGGAAGAGATCGGTATGGATTTCATTACCGGTTTACCCAAGACTCAATCAGGTTATGATTCGATTTGGGTAATAGTGGATCGTTCGACTAAGGTTGCCCATTTCTTGCCAGTCAAAACCACTTACTCAGGAGACCGCTTGGCGGAATTGTATATGTAAAAAATTGTCGATCACGGTGTGCCTAAGAAGATAGTGTCGATCGAGGATCTCAATTCACCTCTCGCTTACGCGAGTCTACATGAAGCCACAGGAACTCATCGAATTTCAAGATCGCTTATCATCCACGCATGATGGACAGGTGAAAGAGTCAACCAGATATTAGAAGATATGTTAAGAGCCTGTGCCTTAGCTAATGCTACCAGTTGGGATAAGAGTTTACCGTATGCCGAATTCTCGTACAACAACAGTTATCAAGCCAGTTTGCAGATGTCACCATTTGAAGCTTTGTATGGTCGTGCCTGCAGAACTCCATTAAATTGGTCGAGACAATTTGAGCGGGTAGTGTTCGGGCGAGATATTATTCAGGAAGCCGAAGAACAAGTTGCTATGATCAGAGAGAGGTTAAAGATAGCCCAGTCTAGGCAAAAGAGTTATACCGATAATCATCGTCGTGACCTCAGCTTTGAACCAGAGGATTTTGTCTATCTTCGAGTTACTCCGCTCAGAGGTGTTAAGAGATTCCACACCAAAGGGAAGCTTGCTCCAAGGTATGTGGGTCCATTCAAGGTTTTGGAACGCCGTGGAGAAGTTGCGTACCAGTTGGAGCTACCACAGTCGTTAGCAGGAGTGCATGATGTCTTTCATGTCTGTCAGCTGAAGAAGTGTCTTCGTGTGCCAGAAGAGCAGCCCCCGTTGGAGTCAATTGAACTGAAGGAAGATCTCACATACAAAGAGCAGCCTGTCAGTATTTTGGATGTCGCAGAGCGCCGCACCAGAAGCAAGACCGTTCGTTTACGCAAAGTCGGTGGAGTAACCACTCGTAAGGAGAAGCAACGTGGGAGCGTGAAGAAGAGTTAAAAGCCGAGTTCCTAGCCTTTTCTCTAGCTAGCCGGAATCTCGGGGACGAGATTCGTTTAAGGGGGGGAGGTTTGTAACATCCCAATTTTCAGAGCTTTAAAAATCTTTTAAATAATGGTAGCAAGAAAATTCATCATTTGGATTTATTTGAATATTAAATTAAAAAGCTTAATATGGACTTTAAGGACAAATTGATTTAATGTGCTTAATCCCAACATCAACAATTGTCAGAGCTATTTTATTTAGATTCTATATGCTTGGATATATTTTATAGAATTTTCTGGAATTTTTCCAAAGTCATTTGCTATTTTCTAATTGCTATTTGCATTTTCTGGATTTATTTAAAAGAAAAATCAAAAGAAAATCCTTCGGAACAGTACTGGGCCGAAGCCCAGCACTATTCCATCGCCCCGGCCCACTCCCGCAGCCCATTCCCGCCTTGCGCCCTTGGATCACCGCCGCGTGTCCCTTCGCGCGATCGCACGCACCGCACTGCGCCCGCCCTCGCTTGCTCTCAGCCGCAGGATCTCCATCGCTCGGCTGCCGCTTCGCCCACGCTGCGCCCGCTTGCTCTCGCTGACCGGTGGACCCGCCGCACGCCAGCTCAGCGTCGTCTTCGTCCCGATCTCTCCGCGCCTGCCTCCGCCCTTCGCGCGCCGCCGCCGCCGTTTCCGCTCGGGACTCCGCGTCCTCGGCTATAAAAAGCCCCCGAGCCCCCAATCTCTTCGCTCTCTCCTCCTCCAGAACCCCGAGTCGCCAGTACTCGCCTCGTCTCTGTTGCGGCATTGCCCAGAAGACCGCCGCCGGCCGCAACCTCGTCACCACCGCCTTCCGCCGTCTCCAGAGCTCCGTTGGCCGTGCAACCACCGCCTCCGAGTGCGCAATAACACGGGCTTCATCTCGCCACCGTCGCCTTCGCCCGGGAGCGCCTCCTTCACCGTTGCCGTGCCGTCCCGACAACGCGAGCTCGCCGCCGCCTCCTTCATCACCGCCGGGTGAGTTCGTGCCACCGCGCTCCGCCGCCACCTCTAGTAGCATCGCCTTCCTCTTGGCGACCGTTTGGTGCTGCCGTCGCCGCCGCCGCGAAGCCTCTCGGCCGCCCTCCTCTCGTTCCCTTCGGCCGACGTGGCGGCCAAAGTCAATGACCACGGCCGCCGCAAGCCACCGAGGTGGCGCTGCGTGTACCGCGTCACCGCCGCGTGGAGCCGCCCACCCACCACTCACCCTCGGCTCGGTGGATTTGGTCCACCGTGAGTCGAGAGGTCGACAATGGGTCCCACTGTCGATCGGATTTTAATTAATTTCTTTTTCGGTGACGCAAGCATTGCGCAATAATTCGATTTTCCTTTATAAAATAATTCGGAAATTCAATAAAATCCAAATTAGGGTTTAATTGATTTTCAAATCTTCCAAAGCCCATATCTTTTGCATCCGAAGTCCAATTGAGCCCATTCAAATTTGTAAATTCATATAAAATTAAGATCTATTTAATGGTGAATTTTATTTGATTTTGGAGTTTGTTTTGCCTCTGTTATTTATTTGTTTTGTTTCTTTTGTCTCGCTTTGCAGTAGACGTCGATACTTGGGAATTTTGCGTAAGAAGGAGCACCTCAAGACCAAGACCAATATCTAGATCTATTCCAAGGCAAGTTATACCTTTGATCATTTTGAACCCGCCAAAATACTTTGTTTCAATGTATTGCATTCTATTTCAAGTATATATTTAAATGCTTTTGGGTGTAGTTATTAAATCCAAATTGTTATGCCACCTTGTCTATTGTATGCCATGATCTTTTGTCACCCTAGGTTGATTAATTATTAGTTGGTATTATCGTAGCACCAACGTGGGTTGGTTAGATACGATTAGACTGCTTAGCCATGCCACGAGTCATCATTTCATGTGAGAGTTGCAATTATAAACTTGACTAAGTGATTATGAAGCGTGTGATGAATCTGTGTGTCTTGTGTGCTATTACTCGTTGATGGCATGTGTTGCACTTAATCAACAGGGTGGGAAAAGATTTAGACCGAGGCAAGTGGTGGATTCGTGTGAATGGTGGAGTGTGTGCTTATTAAACTTTGTGATTTGGGTTAAAATCGAAGTCTTGCCTTAGTCAATTAAGGACTTAACTTTGTGCGCCATTGAACTGGGCCTTCTTGCGACCACATGCCTAGTATGGGCCGGGCCCGACTTAGTAAGTTATGGAGTCTTGACATTGACAACTCAGTTGTATTTAAAGCGTGTGATGGTGGAGGTGTGTCTGTGTGTTTGGGTCACATCGCGGACGGTTCATTGCATCCTGCCCAATGGTGTGTGTCGTTCCAAGGTGTGTGTACAAATTGACGGCAGATAAAGCACACCAGAGTGTCATTGTTTGAGATGAAGTCTCGAAAGGTTTTGTTGTGATCAACTCTGATCCGGTTGGTTTCATCGTGTGGGTAAAGTGTACAACCTCTGCAGAGTGTTTAAACCAATCTATTCGAATAGCCGCGTCCTCGGTTATGGACATGCTCGGAATTTCACACGAGGGTAGATTTTCATAAAACAATTGGGAATGGTCACCGTGTGTGAGATAACTTGTTCAGCTGTGTGAAAGAACTTGATTAGACTGTGTCTTTGTGAAATCAATTGTTAACTTATTATTGTCTATTTGTTTTGAATTACGCTTTCAATCTATTATTTGTATTCAATTGCAAATGTTGCATTTCTGCAAAATAACCACAGAAGCCATTTCTTTGGAATAAGCCATCATGTATAAATGCATTCTGTGGTATGACTTGCGAGTACGGTGTGTACTCACTCTTGCTAAACAAATCAACATAAGTGGAGGAGTCGTCGCCTGCTTTTGAAGAAGAGTTCTACGAAGGTTGAACGTTAGGGTCTTGATCCCAGTCGGTTGCCTGTGGTAAATTGATGGGAGCCACCGGAGTTTATTTTGTTTCCGCTGCAGTTTATTTATTTATTGTCAGCCTTGCATGGCTTAATAAATGTAAAACTCGACCGTAAGGTCCCAACAGTTATTTGTTACTTAAATGTACTCGTTTATTCTTATATTCATTGTATGGATGTGATATTTCATCAATGTTGACACTGTGTGCACTAGCGTGATCCTGGACTAGTGCAGAATACACAGAGGGTCCAGATTTGCATATTTGGGTCCCGACACTAAGCACCAAATCCTTCCCTTTCCACTTGATGGTGTATTGGTTGGTTCTGCCACAATGTTGAGCTGAAAGATCATATTGACATGGTCTTCCTAACAACAAGTGACACACCTTCATGGCCACAACATCACACTCAACTGTGTCGGTGTAATCTCCAATCTTGAATTGAACCTTCACCATGTGAGTAATTTCATTTCACCACAATCACTCAACCAATGCACGTGATATGGGTGGGGATGTTGCAGCAGCTTGAGCCCAAGTTTTTCACACATATCTCTACTTGCAAGATTATAGTAGCTTTGTAACATCCCAAATGTGGATTTGTATTTCAAATGTATAAAAATGAGGATAAATTAAAATTTTTCTCACATCTGGATGTTTTTTATCAGTTCCATAATTCTTGTACAGGGATTGTGGAAAAATCAAACTCAAAATCCCCAATTCCCTCAGGTCCTAAACCTCTTTGGTAAAAATCTTGTGTCCAACCCCCTGGAAATAATTTTCCCTGGATCTAGGACTGGTGTGTGATACATTTAAATTATTTCATGATTTTTAGAAATTATTTGATAATTTTTGGAGGCAAGTCAAACCAAGTCAAAGCTTGGTCAAACCCTAATTCAAACCTTCTGGAATTTCTAGAGAAGAATGTAGTGCATAAAAATCTCTGGAAATTTTATGTAAGGTTTATCCTGAACTCATAAACCTCTAGTTAAAAGTTCATAATTTTTGGAGCTGGTTTGCTACCTCTAAAAATTCCCCAAAGTCTAGCTCAAAAAATCTAAAACCAAATCAGTTGGAACTGTTCCTCGGGCTCGAGCCACTTGACTCGGCCCAGTCAACTAACTGCACCCGGCGCGGTAGCTCGGGCGCGAGCGTTGTGGATCGTCGGATCGGCATCGTGCGACCCATGTTTGCGTGAACGTTCGGACCGTCCGAACGTCTCGCGCAGTGTGAGCCGTAGGATCCAGATCAACGGTCTGGATTGAGTGAACGTTCAGACCGGCCGATCGTCCCTTTCGCTTGAACCGTTCGATCTCGATCCAACGGCCCGTGCCAACCCCCTTTCAATCTGTCTCTCTCGCGCGACTGAGTCTCTAGCGTCGCGGGCCCCACCTGTCAGGTGTGTCTTCCACCTTGGGCAGGCGCTGCTCAGGAGCAGAGCTCCATGCGACCATTGCATGCTGCGCATCTCCGTCATCGCCGTTACCCCACTGCCCTTTTTGACCAACCAGAGAGCTTCGCCCACTCACGCCGCTTTCTTCTCCGTCCTTGCTCCTGCTCAAAACTGACCTTATGCCCACCTTCTTTCGCACTTCTCCTCTCGGTGGCTGAGGAGAGGGGTGCTCGTTTGTGTATCTTCCACAGGTAGGTTTCCACCCGCTGCGTCCCTCGACTCTTTCTTTCCGTGGTATTTCCATTTTCGCTCACTGGAGTTTCTGTTGTTAAGTGTAGGATCCAAGTTTAGCTCGTGCTCTCGCTAAGTCCAAAGCGCGCCCAGAGCTACACCCTTCGGCCTTTATCGACTCCGGTGAGCCTTTCTCTCTTTTTAGTGCGTCACCATGCGTGCCTTGGCCTGCTTAATCTTTTCCCTCACTCTATTTTGCTACCGGTTAGCAGGAGCCCGCAAAATCCGAGTTTGGACCAATTTTTCGGCCGCAGAGCCCCGTTCGTCCCCATCTCCGGTGTGGTAAGCTCCTTACCGATTCTTTGCTTGTACACTATCTATGGGTTGTCTTTGAGCTTTCTCTACCACTCTTTCTCTGTCTCCTTCACCAGAGCGAGTTCCCCTCGGAGAAGCACCGCGCCGCCGTCACCCTCATCGTCGCGGGCTCAACTCCGACCTTCTCCGAGTCTCTCGCTCACTCAGGTAGCCTTCCTGTGCCTTGTAGTTGCTTTGGTACCCGCTTCCCTAGACAATGCGGAGCTCGATCTTGCAGTGCACGTTTAGCCGTAGCTCTCCTCCGCTTCTCTCCGGTGCGCCGCCGCCTCGGGCCAGCTCAACCACCGTGAGTGCCACCGTTGGGTGTGCAAGGATATTGTGAACCCATCCATGCCCTTAGCTTCGCCGTGGCCGGGAACGCCGGCGAGAGCTCGGCAAAGCCAGTGCGGTGTTATCGGTTTCCGACAACACTATAGCATCATCATTAAAACCAAATCTCGTTCATTAACTGCTAATGATTGCTTAGTAGTTAATGGCTGTCTTATTCGGATTCTTGCTGTCACTGATATGTGGGGCCAAGCACAGTAAGCGTGGTGTAAATCCTGATTTTCGCAGTGTATGACATGTGGACCCCACCTGTCAGCCCGGAAATTCTCTTCGGTTCAAAAATGGAAAATGCACTGTTTAAGGGGCCCACTGGTCAGCGACCGTGGCTAGCATCAGCTGGGTATAAAAAGTCGTTTATGATTTTGTAAAATCCGAAATGCTTTATTTATGAACTGAAAAATGCATTAGCTTCAAAATTTCATAAGTAATTCATTTTAATTCCAAAAACAGTGAAACCACTTTTGTTATTTTTCATTTTTAATAAACTTTGTTATAAAATATGTTTCAACCTTGTCGCTATCTCAGAAAACATGTTTTGTGGAGAGTGCTTCAAAAAGGAATTATTAATACACTAAAAATTGCTTTAACTTTGAAAATGCATAAGTATTTCTCTGTAACTCCAATTAGAGTAAACTCAATTTTGTTGGGATCCTCTGTTAGAGTACTTTATTGTAAAATAAGTTGTGAACATGATACTGTTACTAAAAATCTTATTTTGCATGTAACTTGGTACTACTTTCATGCCTTTGAAAAATCATAGGAAATTTATCTTAGCTCTGAATGAGGTGAATCATTTTTCGTTGATCATCTCATGTGGTGCTCTATCTGCCATAAACATTTCATGTGCACCACCTCTCTAAAAAATTTCACCAAAACTTCTATTTTTGGATGAATAGTGATAGCTAGCAATTAATTGAATTTTCTGAAAAACTGTCTTTCAAACTACGATATCTTTTGCTTGGAAAATCCAAATCAATTAATTTTTATTGCTAAATTTATCTAAAATCATGCTCTACATTCTGTAAAGTTTTCATAATTTTTGGGGTGACTTTGTATTTTAGGGTCTTTTCGGTGTATTCGTTCTTATTGTGCTTTCAATTTCTTTCGGTAGGTTCAGACGATATTATTGATTACGAGAGCGCTTCTCTGTAGCAAGAGGGTAATCCACAGCAAGGCAAGCAGTTTGATCATGTTAATCCCAGTATTTTTCAAGTCTAATATATTGATTTCAACTTGTTTGTATGAATCGCTATTTTGTTGTTAAATTGATTAGTTGATCCTATAGTTGCATACTCTGTAGGTAAATGGTTATTTCTCTACTACCTCAGCCTAGGTTATTTGCTGTGATTAGAGTTCGTTGGATGGGGTCTTGTCACTTAGTAGATTTCGAGTAATATGCTTAGACATGCTTAGCTATCGATAGTATGGGCGATCATCGACTTAGTCGATGGTCTTGATCACACAAATTTTATTATTACTCCATTATGTCTAGCACTTTGTTCTTTGTTAATTTTGTAAAGTCAAAAACTGAAAACAAAACTATTTCGACTTGGGCACAATGGACGTTGGTGTGATCTGTTCGGTGTGAATGGAATGGTGCCTAAGTCCCCCAAGGACCGAGTTACTTCTGTCACTAAGCTAAGCGCTTTTGCGTGCTAACCACACGAGAGGGATATGAGACCTCTCTTGACTTAGTACTTTGGTGTGTGTTAGCTCCGAGTCGTAGGAGGCGGGTTGTGTGTGTTGTGTGAAAAAGGATCTATGATATTGTGTTGGGTGTGCGGTGGTGGAGATTCCGGGTAGGTTCTCCACCTCGAGGGGCATCGCAGTTGTCCGAGGCTTTACCCATGAGGGGTAGTTGATCGAGGTTTTCGATGACCCCGACACAACGTATGGGTTTCTATCCATACGGGCGACTCGTAGTTAATACATAATATTAGAAATGTCTCGTGGCACTTACTCGTGCCGGCATACCTAAGGAAGTGTGCTTCATAACTTGGCAAAAGGCGGTCTGGCGTGTGGGTACATTGGTACACCCCTGCAGGGTTAAATCTATTCGAATAGCCTAGTCCTAGGTTATGGACATGCTTGGTAAGGTCGTGCAAGAACTAGACTACAACATTTTAAATAAAACTTGACATGGGTGGTATGAATGGAGAATTCATGCTATTGTTGTGGTGGCTATTGGGTTAGCTACTTCCAGGATGTTGTTGTCATCTATTTATTGTTATATTGTTGTTATTTGTTGCTATTTGAACAATAAAAATAGATTGTAAACTTGCTTTTAAATGTACTACATTATTGCAAATAAAGATTGCTTTGTGCTAAAAATGAAACATACAGCCTCCACTTAAATAAGCTTGTATGTAGCTATGTATAGGTATGTTACTCTACACGTAAGTCTTGCGGAGTACAATTTTTGTACTCATTTGCTTTGCTTAACTATTTATTGCAGAGGAGGAAGGTGAGCCCCATGGGCCTCACTTTTGTGAGATGTGCTGGGGGTTTGACGACTAGTGCGGTGGTCCGGTTGGTTGCCTTGTGGGTTAAAGGAACACTAATTGGCTTTTGTTTATCGCCATCTTATGGCACCTTACTTCCGCTGTTATCATAGATTCTTAGTTGTATTTGGCCGGTCGGCCCTTTTTGCAATTACTCTATATTGTATGTCTTTCAAATTGCTTAGTCGTGCTTTGGATTCTATGTGATGAATGGAATTGATGCATAATTTTTGTATGGGGTATGTGTACTCACTTCTGGAAAGTACATATACGCCGAGAGCCGTGATATTTGATTTGTAATGCTTCAATCATCTTGATGGTTAAGTATTACAAGTTAAATACCCCGGGGTCTCACAAGAGTTGGTATCAGAGCCATACTGACCGTAGTAACCCAAGCTTGGTCGTCTTTAGGATATTTTGGAAAACTTAATTTCAAAATGTCAAATGATTTATGAAAGCTTAAGTAATTCTCAGATTTTACTCCTTACCTATCTTAGCTTTCTCCTCTCATCTTACTCTCATTTGAGTTTTAAAAATTGTTTACCTCTCCTTTCTTCAAAGATAGTTGTCATCGTTTAATTGGGTTTTGGGAACTAATGAGTTTGGCAAATTGAAGTATTGACTGCCCTCTACATGGTTTTGAAGTTTCTGGAATGGATAATATTCGGCTAGAAGCTTGGATGCAAAACCTGGATAGCAATCATTCGATTTCCGGACAGCAAGCTGAAAGGTTCTAAATGGGGTAGAAAATGAGAGGTTAACTCAACTAAAACTTATAAGGTTTAAAAGGGTAAGATGTTATATTCGATAGCTAGTGTCTAACACACCCTAAGATGGTTTTTACCATGATCTTTGGATATAATAAGACTTGAGTTACGTTCTGAAATTTTATTCTCAAAATGATTGCCTGATCATTCAATACAAGTTAGTCGTACCGAGAAGTTGAATCTTTGGTCTTATGAGCTTGCATTGGGTCTTATGCCTTTTCGCAAATGTTTGGAGTTTGTTTCCTTGCTGGTTATATGTTTATAATTGGGTTAGGGTAATATATCATTTCCCTAGTTGATAGCTTGTCTGTTGCTATCTTTCGTCTCTAGTCTTTCGGGTTTGTGTTGCTAACCCACCTCGATGAAACAGATGATGGACTAACACGCGAACAGCCTGTGGTCACCAATTGGTTCGGATGAGGAGCTTCCACCTCCTCCGACCATGGCAGAGGTTCTCGCTCAGATTGAGCGGAATCGTATGGATCAGACAAGGATCCTAGAGGCGATTGCTCGGAACACCTCCAGCATTTCTGGTGCCTCCGGATGAGGAGGGGGAGGTGGACACCATCAGAGGGGGGGACTCTCAGAGTTCCTTCGCACGCAGCCACCTACCTTCTCGCGGTCCGAGGACCCACTTGACGCGGATGATTGGTTGCGTCTTGTTGAGCGGAAGCTCAATGTTGCTCAGTGCCAGGAGAAGGAGAAGGCACTCTTTGCCTCCCATCACCGGAGGGGCAGACTCATGGTGGGAGAACTTCCTCGCCATGCAGCCAGAGGGCCGGGCTATCACTTGGGCAGAGTTCCGCACAGCCTTCCGTCGGGCTCATGTTCCCGTCGGATTGATGAAGCTTAAGAAGAAGGAATTCTCGGCGCTCAAGCAAGGGCGCAAATCAGTGACCGAGTACCTCCATGAATTCAACCATCTATCCCATTACGCCCTTGAGGACGTGCCCACTGATGAGGCAAAACAAGAGAAGTTCATGGATGGCTTGTCCGATGAGCTTCAGGACAGCCTGTCTATTGTTGACTTCCAGACGCTGGTCGACAAGGCTATTGTCGCCGAGCATAAGGCGAGGGCGCTTGGTGACTCACGCAAGTGTAAGTGGGAGGCCTAAAAATCAGCAAGGTTCAATACTCCTCGTTCTTATGGCGGGCAAGCCCCGGTGCATCATTCTCATATTTCAGCACCACCGAGGGCACCGACGTTTGTACCTCGCCCACCGTAGGCCGTGTCTCAATCACATGCACCTGCGGGACAGCAAGGAGGTCCCCGCAACCCGGCTGCTGATGTCACCTGCTTCTTCTGCAACAACAAGGGGCATTATGCTAATCATTGCCCTAAGAAGACTGGAGCGGCCCCTCGTCCTAATGGAGGACGCGGGCAAGGAAATGGCCATGATCAGAAGGTCAATCAGAAGGCCCAGAATGTGGGCAGCGGTTGAGTCAACCATATCTCGACCGAGGAGGCTCAGGAGGCACCCGACGTCGTGTTGGGTACGCTTCTTGTCAATTCTCGACCAGCTACCGTTTTATTCGATTCTGGAGCTTCTCATTCATTTATATCAAACCTACCAAACCTCTCCTCCTCGTGCCGCTCATGACCATAGTTTTCTCGTCGACGAAACCCATTATTTCAGTGCAGCCCATGTTCTTCTTCATCATATCCTTCATTAATATCAACATGGTTGATATTTTCTCTTCCACGACCTCTTCCCTGACCACGACCAGCAGCGGCACCACCATCATTCCGACGATCAGCAGCAGCACCATCATGCATACGACCAACAGCGGCACCTCCATTCCTTCAACCAGGAGCGGATGGTCAGGCTTCATATGCAGCAGCACGATTTCTTCGTTCTTGAGCAATACGAGCAGCAACTTCCTCATCTGTTTCATCGAGCTCTTCATTTTGTACACTTG
The DNA here is from genome assembly GCA_036346395.1 of Hsuehochloa calcarea. NCBI lineage: Eukaryota > Viridiplantae > Streptophyta > Magnoliopsida > Poales > Poaceae > Hsuehochloa > Hsuehochloa calcarea. The sequence goes on along the minus strand of CM070615.1, from coordinate 12,262,502 downwards.
CATCTCCAGGGGCTTGACGTAGCTCTCGGACAATTTCAGCAACAAGTTCAGTACGCATTACCGTGAGGTTTTGGGTCAGCTGCTGATTGACATTGCCCATAAGTTGTTGGAGGTCTTCGGAGAGGTTGTCTTGCTTTTCTTCAACTGGTACAAGACTTACTTTGAATTCTCGGCGAAGATGATCACGCAAGGCGTTGAGGTGGAACCTTGCGATGGGCTGGTTGGGTTGCCCAGCACCTTCAACATCGTTGTCATCTCTGTCGCCTACCATGATTAGTTGTACAAGCTACAGGTATATGTATGTGGACGACTCAATTTCAACTTCTCTTACCAACCGAAGCTCATGTAATTTTTCAAGTGAGTGGAGAATGGTGCTCCACTGTGGTGTCGGTGGTTGGTTTATGATAGCGTGATAATCAGGTGAATACAAGTCGAGAATTGCACAACCAGTGGCTATTTTGTGGAACTTGGTCAAAATATATTTGTAACAAGGGAATAACTAAGCTGTAATTCAGTTATTGTTAAACCAAGTAATCATCCACACAAGATTCAAATGTCTGAGTTGCTGAATTGGATATAAGCGAGGAACAAGCAAAAACCCACACGAAGGAATCAGATTTGCTGCAAGTAAAGATTTTAGAACTTCCACAATTTTGAGGAATATTTCAGCTCAAAACATACCAATAAAGGACTTCTCAAGATATAAGTGAATAATAGTCGGAATATTTTTTTCTTTTTTTCAGCTCATTCTTTCTTTTTTTTTCCCTTTTTTTTAAACTGAACAAGGGACCAAGAACGGGAAGTCACACTTTGGTCTAGTAAGGATATATGGATAGAAAGGAAGCGCAAAGGTCGGAGAACATTCAGCAACTTAAGACAATCGACCTAAGGGATTAAAACTTGATAAAACTCACCAAACGATAGATTAGAAACTGCAAATAGCTAGGTAAAGGTAAATATTTTTTTTGTGGGGTAATTTTCTGGACTATAGGAATAAGAACAACAAGAACTAATCTAGGGGTAAATAGATCTTATCGTGTCAACCATTGCTCTGATACCAAGATGATGCGGGGGATACCCGATCTTCACGGAGGAGAAAATGCGAGGCGATGATAACTACGCCACCTGAGGGAGACGATGCAAGACACTGATTCCAACCAATATCACTCTTCGGTAACTAGCTGCGAGCAGCCTAGATAGCAGTGCAACCCGACATTTCTTGAGGTCAACCACTGCCGATGCAATGACCTGCAACAAGTATTCGCCTAACCACACTCCAAGTTCCCAATGCACCCAACCACACACGAAGTTGGAAGCACAGAAAGGTTGCCGTCGAACGACCGCTTTTGCAATCTCACTAGGAAAATTACAAGAGCAAAGGAAGAGAGAATTCTCAAATTTCAGGTAGCACTTGGCTAACCTATGCTGAAATCAAATTGCCAAAAGTTGCCTTTAGGAGAAAGAGTGAAGGGGTATTTATACTAGGAACAACCCTCCTAGCTAGGTGTGAACACACTCCAAAATGAGAACCATTTTCATGTATCCTTTGGGCTCCCCAAGGTTTGGAGAGGGAGTTAATTTCGTGTGGACTCACACAGCTATTATTGTCATGGACAGCTCATTGTATCATATTGCAATTTGTGGATGTTTTAGCGAGTTGCGCAATTAGTGCTCCTTTTGTGACATTGGCCCTGCCAGAATTGCTTTGTTAGCTTTTGAATCTAAAATTGACCATTACTTGAGCTTTTTGTGTTCTTGAGATTCTAAAACTGCTCTTGTGAAAAATAAAAAATCAAGATTGTCTTATGCTTAAAATGTGCCAAACTACTCTTACGAGACTGCTTGTCAAAGACATGGACTTGGAGATAGTTTGATGATCCAGACGATCTCATGGGGATTGCTTGTCAGAAATGACATAAACCTCAAGATTTGTCGCCCTGGTAGAAGCTTAGAAAGAGTTTGTGGATGGCTCCTAGTCTAGGATCTTCTTTACTAAGATATACCTTTAATCAACTTCTGGTCAAAGCTTAGAATGAGTTTGTGGATGGCTCATAGTCCAGGATCTTGTCACTAAGTTAGATCATTAGTCAACTTCAATATTCAATGCATATGAGAAAACTGTTGAAAAATGGGCTTTTTGAGAAATACTGAGCAAAATGATTCAATACAGGACCTGATTGACTCTTAATGTGGTCTTTGTTAGATTTTTTATCTCACTTTGACATTTTGACATGGCCAATTTTATTTTAGGATCTCTGTTGATGAACTTGCTGAATTTGAAGCTTTGCTTAAATTGATCAAATCTATTGCTTTACTTTTGAGCCTGTGTGCTTAGCTTTGATATATATGTCTTACTATGATCTTGCTAGCGCTGTCAGGCTTGATTTGTTGTTTGTGCAATATTAGAAATGCTGGCTAACTCTTTTGGGTAATCTCCAAAGCTTCTTGTAATCAAAAATTGAAAAATACAAAAATGAAGCCTCTCCATTGCACTTCATGCATACTTCTTGTTTTTGCTTCTCTCTTCATTCTGCATTTGTTATCTCTGGATGAGAGGAAGGCGTGATTCCTTGATGACTCCATTGTCAAAGGGGGAGAAGATATTTCAATGTTGGGGAGAAGATTATACAAAGGGGAGAAAGTTGGAAAATTTGAAATTTTCTGAAATCCGAGGATCATAGTGAGGGGGAGTTTTTAAATTGCATTCTTATTGTCTTATTGACTTTTCTGAACTTGAATTGCATTTATCACTCTTCACAATGATCAAAGGTCAATTGAATAATTGTTCTTTCATATGGACCTTAAGTGAGATTTTTAACTTTTTTCTGGAAATCAAAGTTTTCATACTTTCTTTTGCCTTATCTCACATGCCTATGCTATTCTGATGCCAGCTTGGTCATTTCCATTGCTTTCTCTTGCTTATAGACCAAGTTGTGTCTTTGTGCGAAAACGAAAGTATTTTACTTTTGAAACCTCCAAATTACATTTTCTGGATTATTGCCAATGTGTTCATCAAGGGGGAGATTGTGGATATCATGGGGATATGCTCCAGATCTTAGGATGATGTGACAATTGGCAATGTCGTTAACGGTTTATCGTTTCACGAGTTTTCGACAAAGTTCAGGCTTTCTGGACAGGGGCCGTCCGACCGGCCATAGCATGGCGGTCCGACCGGTCCCAAATCGGTCGGACCGGCCATGTGCGGCGGTCGGACCGGCCGTGACCAAAATTGGTCGAACAGTGGGGCCAAAAATAGAGGTGTAGGCAAGTGAGGATCCCAATGCACTTGGTCTCGTGTTTTTTGGAGTCTCCAGTAAAAAGTTATTCGAGATATAAAATTCCAGTAGGGTCTGGGATTTGAGGGGCCAAAATTTGGCTAAGTCCCATTGGCCGGTCTGACCGGCCTATAGCTGGAGGTCAGATCGGCAGTGTGGGCGGTCAGACCGGCCCTGAGGGGCGGTCTGACCGGTTGTCACTTGAACGTCGGCCTTCGTGGCGGCGTTGTTCGTTGGTTAGGTCAAAGTCATGAGTTTCAGTGCATATGTGTTGCATGATGCATGTTTTGACTAACGTGGGTCAAGTTGTAAAGAACATGTTCCCGGATTCGATTTGCTTGTCTATTGTTGTGCAGGTTGCTTGGTGGTCAACGGCGGTCAACGGCGAGGATGATCGGGACTAGGCTTGGAGAGCTGAGGTCCAGAACGATCGACGATGGAGGGTGAGGTCAATGAACTCAAGTATGGTGCAAAATGGACAAGGATGACCGAACGGACAGTTCGGTGCAACTGGTTTGATCAAGCGGCACGGGAGTCGGTGCAAGTGCCATGGTCGTTTCGGTGGGAGCCGGATGGGAGAGACTTGCCGATATGGAGAGAGCCGTTGACAAACCTACACGTGGCGGAGCAGGCGAAGTGCTTCGCGCAGATGGACTCGGTCTTCGGAGAAGGGCCGAGAAGGGGTATTTTGGTAATCTTACCAAATACCACCTTGGTGACCTTTTACCAACCCGCGGCGCAAGACGATGCAAAGAGAAGCGGTTTAGGTCAAGAGGTGTTGAAGACGGCGCTTTAAAATGCGTGCGTGTGTGACCCGTTTGTGTTGGGCCTTAACGGAAGCCCATTTAAGTTAAAGCTTCTAGAAGGTCTAAGTCTCCACTATAAATAGAGGAGGGAGGTGGCTGCACCCCCTTCAACCCTTTCATTATTGTTGAAACCCTAGTTTGGCTTAGGGAGAGGATTAGTAGAGGTTAGGGTTCTAGAGAGTTTTGATTTGATTTCGTGCTCTTGGATTGAGCTTTGTCCTCCATTGATGGAGTGCCTATAAACCCAAACCCTATCAAATCAATCCAAAGAAAGTTTGATCAAAAATGTGTCTCTTTGCCTTTCTTCTCTCTATTTGGTGATTTTGAGTCTTTCTTTGATTCACATGTTTTTGATTGATTTCTTTACATGATCTAGCTTGCTGTGACATGTGGAAACACATCTAGGATCATCTTGATCATCAATCACCCACGAGCAAGTTTTTGGATCTAGTTTTCGTTTTGACTTGGTTTTGAACCATCCTCCTCTCAAACTGAAAAAGGTCGTGACTTTTCCATGGATCTTCACGATCTTTGATTGGAATAGGTTCCTGACATCATAGAGAAGGTGTGTTCCAAGTTTCATCAAGTTTAGAATTGTAGATCAAAAGTTACATCTATTTGCAACTTCATTTTTTGGGCTGTTTTTACTGTTCATCAGGCTGGAGGTCAGACCGCCCCTGGTGACCGGTCCGACCGCCCAAGGCAGCGGTCCGACCGCCATTAACACAGAGGTCAGACCGCCCAACACTTAGAATTTTAGCCCGTGTTGATTTCGGTTGTTTTGCTTCGGGGTTTAGATTGGATTCAATACTAGTCTTTCGCTGTACTGGTATATTGATCTTCATAGCTTCCATAGCTATTGGAGAGAGATTTGGATTGAATCTGATCTTGGTTGAAAAAGTGAGCGTGCTCCTATTCACCCCCCCTCTAGTCGCCTTTTCGGTCCAACAAGTGGTATCAGAGCCCGGTTAGTTCAATCTTGATCTTAACCGGTCACTGAACTTGGCGATGGATAAGTACTCCACCAAGCCGCATATCTTCGATGGGCACGACTATGCCTATTGGAAGAATCGCATGCGAGTCTTCCTTGAGAGCGAAGGACAAGCTATATGGGAGGTTGTTCGAGCCCGCTCGTTCTTCCCGGTTGTTACGCCGGCTTCAACAAACGACCCTCTTGGCTAACAACAATAAGGCAAAGAACCTCTTATATGGTGGGCTTGGTAGGCAGGAGTATGATCGAATTTGCAATCTTGAGATCTGCAAGACGAGATTTAGAACACCCTCGAAACCTACCATGAGGGTTCGTCCCAAATCAAGAAAGTACGCCAGACAGTCTATAAGCGTGAATATAACAAATTCGAGATGCGTCCTGGAGAGAGCATTGATGATATTTTCAGTCGCTTTAACAAAGTGATTAATCAGATGAAAGCTGTTGAAATTGAATATTCTCAATCTGAAAATGCCACCCACCTCTTGGCTGCAATCAACACCAAGGGTGGGAGATAAAGGCTACCGCCATTGAGGAGAACGTCAACCTCTCTTATCTGACTTTGGAGCTGCTCTATAGCAAGCTCAAGACTCATGAGATCAAGAGGATTGATCATCCCAAGAAGGAAAATATGGCCTTGGTAGCAGACCCGCTCAAGAGAGCTTCTGATGGGTCTTCTGAGTCTTCTTGTGGATTTTCGCTTGCTGGTTTATCTGCAATCCATGAAGAGGAGTTTGAGAGTCTTCCTGAGGCCGAGTTAGCCCTCATAGTCAGAAAAGCCACACGGGCCTATAACAATATGAGAAACAAAAAGAGAGGAGGTCCCGTGACTTGCTATGAGTGTGGTGAGCTTAATCATATCCGGGCAAACTGCCCCAAGTTGAAAGGAAAGAGCAACCACAAGGAAGGAAAGCTAGCTTGGAAGAAGCCTCAATGGAACAAATCAAGATTTGATGCTGCCAAGCTGACAAAGACAGCTCACCGGGTTCTTGCCGCTTTTGGGAAACAATCCTTAAGCGATATGGACTCCGGGAGCGAGGATGACAAGGAGGAGGAGATCCCTCAAGATAAGAAGAAGGGGAAGGCCAAGGACTTCACCGGCGTTTGCTTCATGGCCGACTCCGATGACGTCGACGACGATGAGGTACCTCTCTCCTATGATGTCCTTTCTGATAGATGCGAAACTATCTTTGAGCAACTCATGAGTCAGGATAAGGCTTTAGATTATATCATGGCTAGGAACAAGGACTTGGAGTCTCAAGTAGATAATTTAACTTTAGAACTTGCAAATGCTAAGACTCTTGAATCTAATGAATGTTCTTCCTGCCATGCTCTACACTCAGAATTTGCTAAACTGCAATCTGCTCATGATATTGCTTTGCAACAACTTGAAAATGCTAGGACTGAGCTAGTTGAGGTTAAATCTGTTCCATGTGAAAAATGCTTAGATTTCAGCAAGTTGGTTACTTCTGGTGTGGTTGATTCTAGCCTTTGCTCTTTTTGCATTGAACGAGAACATGAAGTACAAGACATAGTAGATGCAGTTAGAGCTAAATTTGCTAAGCTTAAGGATAGAATTGATTCTGCCACTTGTATTTCTTGTGAATCTCTTAAACTTGAAGCTGCCTTATATAAGGAGAGATATGTTAGATCCATTAAGGGTAAAACTTGTGAATCATGTGTTAATCTTGAAGAAGAAAATGCTTATCTTAAGGATACCTTAGAAAATTTTTCTAAAGGTAAGAAACAACTAACATGATTCTGGACAAGTCTACAACTCCTTATAAGAAGCAAGGATTAGGATACAACTCTGTTCAAGATAATTCTAAGCCAAAAGCTACTCAAGTCTTGGAAAATGGGTTAGTTGAATTCAAAACCCAACCTGCAAAAACTATTTTTAAATCTGCGGGTTTTGCCCAACTGTCTGTTAAGTCAAAGGGTGCTTCTCCCAGTGGTATCAAGTACCATTGCACCTATTGCAAGAAGGATGGGCATTTGGTTGAGTTCTGTTGGCGTAGGTTGAAAAATGATAAGAAAACTTTTGCTAGAATTTCACCCGATCAACCTAGAGCTTTTAGGAGACATGGTAACATAGAAAAGAAGAAACCTGGTTTAGGATTTGTGTCACATGCTCATCATCATGCTCCTAGACAGGATAACTCTCATGTTAATGTAACCATTGCTCATAACAGAATTTCAAACTTAATCAAGGATAGCACTTTCTTTTTTGCATACTACTCGCAGACGTGTGTCTCAGTACTGGGTTCCCAAGTCTTGTTTAACTAACCCCAGTATTGAGACACATCGTTCTTCTATGCCTTGATTTTCAGGATTACCGCGGAAAGAGGAAGGACACGTGGTTCGTCGACTCCGGCTGTTCACGCCACATGACCGGAGACTCAAGATGGTTCACCTCCTTCACGCGGTCGACGGGTGATGAATTCATCACCTTTGGAGATGATAGGCAAGGGCGGATTGAAGGAACGGGATCGATCAGGGTGAACGACAAGTTCATCCTCAAGGACGTCGCCCTTGTGGATAAGCTAAGGTTTAATTTGCTTTCTGTCTCTCAACTTCTTGACGATGGCTATGAGACTAGATTTAAGAAAAATACTTGTCGGGTGCTTGATTCAACTGGTGAGCTTGCTTTTGGGATTACTGGAGTTGCTAGGATCTTTGGAGCTGATTTTTCTGAATCTCTTGCTGGTTCTCTCAAGTGCTTTATTTCATCTTCTTCTTCTGAGTTCTGGCTTTGGCACTATCGTTTGGGGCACATTGGTTTTGATCATCTGACGCGAGTTAGCAACCTTGAGCTCATGAGAGGTTTGCCCAAACTCAAAGCCGTCAAGGATGTCAGATGTATGCGCCAGTAGGCATGGCAAGCAAGTTGCCGCCTCACACCCTTCAAAGGACTATGGTCATGACCGACTGACCGACGCTTGCTTCATATGGATACCGCTTGGTCCCGCTTAGGTTCGGCCGATTGGTGGAAAATGGTACATTCTTGTCATAGTCGATGATTTTTCTAGATACACTCGGGTGTTCTTTCTTGCTTCGAAGGATGAAGCTTTTGATCATTATCATGATCTTGTTCTTCGTTTAGCTTCTGAACTTCCGAGTGCCTTAAGAGCGATCCGCAGTGATAATGGCACGGAGTTCAAGAATGCCTCTTTTGCTTCCTTTTGTGCTGAGCGTGGAATTGAGCATCAGTTCTCCTCTCCACACGTCCCTCAACAAAATGGCGTTGTGGAAAGGAAGAACAGGACCCTAGTCGAGATGGCTAGGATGATGCTAGATGAGTATAGCACTCCGAGGAGGTTTTGGGCCGAAGCTATTTCTACTGCTTGCCATATTGCAACTCGTGTCTTTTTGAGACCGTCTTTGGGCAAGACTCCTTATGAGCTTCAGTTTTGTAGAAAACCCTCTGTCTCGCACTTTCGAGTCTTTGGATCCAAGTGTTTTATTCTCAAGACTGGAAACCTAGATAAATTTGAGTCAAGAACTTTTAATAGTTTATTTCTGGGTTATCCTGCGTATTCAAGGGATTTTTGAGTTTTTAATGTTGAAACTAACCTGGTTCAGGAGACATGCAATGTCACTTTTGATGAGACTAGCCCTAGAGCTAGATCAGATATTTCAGGTGATACACAGGTGACAGAGAGTATATTTGTAGAGGAAGATGATGATGGACTCGATGATGCTCTTCCACCTGCTGCTGTTGACGCTCCTCTTCCAGCACAAGAACTTGATGTGACTACTTCGCCTTCAGTTGAGGCACTTGCTGCATTTTCATCATCAGCAGTACCTGCGGAGGTCGAAGAGGTATTTTCCTCTCCGGGTGCGCCACTTCACATTCAAAAGCAGCATCCTCCAGATCAGATGATAGGTAATCTCCATGAGCGAGTCACTCGCTCCAAGTATCATGATCCAAACCTCTATTCTCATTTTTGTAGCTTCTTTTGAACCCCGCAATATATCACATGTTTTATCTGATTCTAGTTGGGTCAATGCCATGCATGTGGAGTTAGAGAATTTTACGAGGAATAAGGTCTGGAACCTAGTAGAACCTCCTAGTGGTCATAATGTTATAGGAACCCGCTGGGTTTTCAAAAACAAACAAAATGAGGATGGTTCTGTGATTAGAAACAAGGCTAGGTTGGTAGCTCAAGGATTTAGCCAAGTTGAGGGGTTAGATTTTGATGAGACCTTTGCTCCTGTTGCTAGACTAGAAGCCATTCGCATTCTTCTTGCATTTGCTGCCTCTAAGGGCTTTAGATTATATCAGATGGATGTTAAGAGTGCCTTTTTGAATGGTTTCATAGAGGAGGAGGTTTATGTTAGGCAACCCCCAGGCTTTGAGAATCCCAAGAACACACATCATGTCTTCCAGCTGTCCAAAGCCTTGTATAGTCTTAAACAAGCTCCTAGAGCCTGGTATGATAGGTTTAAGACCTTCTTGCTTAAGAATGATTTTGAGATGGGTAAGGTAGACAAGATCTTGTTCATTCTTAGGCGTGGAAATGACTTCTTACTTGCTCAGATTTACGTTGATGATATTATCTTTGGTGGTTCTTCTCATGCTCTTGTTTCCAGCTTTTCTGAGACTATCTCCAGGGAATTTGAGATGAGCATGATGGGAGAGCTCAATTACTTTCTGGGGCTTCAAATCAAGCAATGTAAGGAAGGGATCTTCATCCATCAGACGAAGTATACTAAGGATCTGCTCAAACGCTTCGACATGGGTGACTACAAGCCGATCGCCACTCCCATGGCGATTTCGACTGCTTTGGATCCAGATGAGGAAGGAGAAGTGTGGATCAACGCGAGTATCGCAAAGATGATCGGTTCCCTCCTGCACTGACGGCCTCAAGACCGGACATCCACTTCACATGATCCTCTGCGCGAGGTTTCAAGCATCTCAGAGAGCTTCCCATCGCCAAGCTGTTAAGCGTATATTCAGGTATTTACATTCTACCCTCCAAGATGGCATTTGGTACTCTGCTCTTCTTCTTTGTCCATTCGGGGTTTTCGATTCGATTTTATGGTCGTCGGCTTGATAGGAAGAGTACCTCGGGCACTTGTCACTTCCTAGGCACTTCTCTTGTTTCTTGGTCTTCTAGGAAGCAGTCCTCATTGCACAATCCATCACTGTTGAATATGTAGTCTTTGCTAGTTCTTTGTAGTCGATTTTGTGGATGGTATCCACTCTTAAGGACTATGGGTTAAATTTTGCTAGTGTTCCTCTTTTCTGTGATAACACTTCTGCTATTAACATTACTAAGAACCCTGGGCAACACTCTAGGACCAAGCATATAGACATTCGCTATCACTTCCTTAGAGACCATGTCGAGAAGGGTGATATTGTGCTGCACTTCGTGGAGTCCGAGGCTCAACTGGCTGATATCCTCACCAAGCCTTTAGACCCAACTAGGTTTGCTACCTTGAGAAGCGAGTTAGGGGTAATTTATCCCTATGGGTTGGTTTGAGGGGGAGTTCGATATTTTCTTATCTTACCTTGTTCTTTTGATATTTTATTGTTCTTTTTCTGAACTTATTGATCTTTTTGAACTTTTTAGGTTTTTAGGCTTTTTATTGCATCTCATTGTATCATATTGCATTCATATGAAAAATACACCAAGTGGTATGAAAAATCCAAAAATATGCATTGTAATATAAGATTTTCTACTTATCTTTTAAAATTGATGAAGCTTTGCCTATTACCCTTTGGAGTTTTAGTATTTCAATTCTTGCTCAATGCCATGTCTAGTTCTTTGACTTGCTAGAATTATCATGCTTTTACATGTGTAGCTAAGTCTTTGCTATATAAGCTAGAACTTTAAAACAACTCGAACTAAAAATTGTAATTTGTGGATGTTTTAGCGAGTTGCGCAATTAGTGCTCCTTTTGTGACATTGGCCCTGCCAGAATTGCTTTGTTAGCTTTTGAATCTAAAATTGACCATTACTTGAGCTTTTTGTGTTCTTGAGATTCTAAAACTGCTCTTGTGAAAAATAAAAAATCAAGATTGTCTTATGCTTAAAATGTGCCAAACTACTCTTACGAGACTGCTTGTCAAAGACATGGACTTGGAGATAGTTTGATGATCCAGACGATCTCATGGGGATTGCTTGTCAGAAATGACATGAACCTCAAGATTTGTCGCCCTGGTAGAAGCTTAGAAAGAGTTTGTGGATAGCTCCTAGTCCAGGATCTTCTTTACTAAGATATACCTTTAATCAACTTCTGGTCAAAGCTTAGGATGAGTTTGTGGATGGCTCTTAGTCCAGGATCTTGTCACTAAGTTAGATCATTAGTCACCTTCAATATTCAATGCATATGAGAAAACTGTTGAAAAATGGGCTTTTTGAGAAATACTGAGCAAAATGATTCAATACAGGACCTGATTGACTCTTAATGTGGTCTTTGTTAGATTTTTGATCTCACTTTGATATTTTGACATGGCTAATTTCATTTTAGGATCTCTGTTGATGAACTTGTTGAATTTGAAGCTTTGCTTAAATTGATCAAATCTATTGCTTTACTTTTGAGCCTGTGTGCTTAGCTTTGATATATATATCTTACCATGATCTTGCTAGCGCTGTCAGGCTTGATATTTTGTTTGTGCAATATTAGAAATGCTGGCTAACTCTTTTGGGTAATCTCCAAAGCTTCTTGTAATCAAAAATTGAAAAATACAAAAATGAAGCCTCTCCATTGCACTTCATGCATACTTCTTGTTTTTGCTTCTCTCTTCATTCTGCATTTGTTATCTCTGAATGAGAGGAAGGCGTGATTCCTTGATGACTCCATTGTCAAAGGGGGAGAAGATATTTCAATGTTGGGGAGAAGATTATACAAAGGGGAGAAAGTTAAAAAATTTGAAATTTTCTGAAATACGAGGATCATAGTGAGGGGGAGTTTTTAAATTGCATTCTTATTGTCTTATTGACTTTTCTGAACTTGAATTGCTTTTATCACTCTTCACAATGATCAAAGGTCAATTGAACAATTGTTCTTTCATATGGACCTTAAGTGAGATTTTTGACTTTTTTCTGGAAATCAAAGTTTTCATGCTTTCTTTTGCTTTATCTCACGTGTCTATGCTATTCTGATGCTAGCTTGGTCATTTTCAATGCTTTCTCTTGCTTATAGACGAAGTTTTGTCTTTGTGCTAAAACGAAAGTATTTTACTTTTCAAACCTCCAAATTACATTTTCTGGATTATTGCCAATGTGTTCATCAAGGGGGAGATTGTGGATATCATGGGGATATGCTCCAGATCTTAGGATGATGTGACAATTGGCAATGGCGTTAACGGTTTGTCGTTTCACGAGTTTTCGACAAAGTTCAGGCTTTCTGGACAGGGGCGGTCCGACCGGCTATAGCATATCGGTCCAAACCGGTCCCAAATCGGTCGGACCGGCCATGTGCGGCGGTCGGACCGGCCGTGACCAAAATTGGTCAGAATAGGCTGGGCCAAAAATAGAGGGTGTAGGCAAGTGAGGGCATCCCAATGCACTTGGTCTCGTGTTTTTTGGAGTCTCCAGTAAAAAATGTTTCGAGATATAAAATTCCAGTAGGGTCTGGGATTTGAGGGGCCAAAATTTGGCTAAGTCCCATTGGCCGGTCTGACCGGCCTGTAGCTGGAGGTCAGACCGGCAGTGTGGGCGGTCAGACCGGCCCTGAGGGGCGGTCTGACCGGTTGTCACTTGAACGTCGGCCTTCATGGCGGCTGTAACACCCTGACTATAAGGAAGTCAAGATGTCACCTACAATCACTACTCTTCAAATGAATAACATCAAATCGCATGAAAAAGTGAAGCGAGTATTATGAATATATGGAAACAAGCATTCATCCTCAAGTCTTAAGCAACGAAATGGAAGTAAACAGTTCAGCAAGATATGGTAAACACGGCAATGTTGGCTTATTACAATGCAACTCAAATCATAATCAATGATATTAAAAGTCCTCAAATTGTTTGATATAATATAGTGAGTGCATCGTGATGAACTACCCTCCACAAGATCATTCTTCCTTGTCATTTACCTAAATAAGATAATAAAGCAAGAATGAGCCAAAGACTCAAAGAAGCAAATCAGATGTAACAATCAAGCATACAATGATCAAGATATCACAAACATAATTTGAACAACTACGGAAACGAATTTATGAATGGATGAAGTGGAATGGTGCATTGAAGGAAATGGACATAATGCAGCATATACCGGTATAGCGAGTGAAGCACCCGTCGGTATTCACTTAAAGTATTCGTATGAAGAACGTTTCATACGACTGTCCAACGTGGCCCACATTGGAATGGTGGACTCACGTAACGTGGCCCACATTGGAATGGTGGACTCACGTACCCATCTTGGAATTGATGGGATTTCAAGTGCCCATACTGGAATTGATGGGTCTTACCAAAATAATGTATGCATGTCATGATGATCACATGTCAATATTGAATAGTAATCATAAATGAAAAGAACACATGGCATTCATCTACAAATACGAACAAATGTAAACATTCATTCACACATCATACATGACATCAAACATTGAATACAAATTACTTACTGCGCCACACAAGCAGGGTTGGGAGGTAATTGAGATACCCTCCACTCACCGCTTCACCGCCTACAATATAAAATAATCGAAATGAGGACAAGCGAGTATGGAAAGGCTACACGTGTCCTCCCTCCATCTCTAACCAAACTAACCCAATAAAAGTTCAATTTGATCAATTTACCCAAACATTTCAATTATCACTAATCTGGCAGTTTTACTAGAAAATTCACCAATAAAAAACCGTAAGTCCAAAAGACCTGAAACCAGTGCTCAAATTTTCTTAACTTAACTGGCTACAAAACTCTAGTTGATGGTAAACTCTAATTCGGCCATTACAGAGGTCTAACCATCCATTGAAAAACTACAACTGCAGTCTGCCCAGAAATCTGAACAGCCCTAAATAAAATGCTCTAACTTTTAAACCACTGATCCAAATAAAGTGATTTGTATTAGCCTGGAAACATGGTGCAATTATCTTCAAAAACCTAGTTGGGTGGCCGACCTGATTCTGACTCTAACTAGATCAAAACCTAGGTGCAACCGACTATACCCATCAGTTCTGACAGACAGACCAGCGCGTACTAAAACAGCCATAACTTTTAATATACTGGGTGAAAATTTGTGATCCAGGTGCCAAAAGAAAGCTAATGAAATAAGGAACAAAACTCTAGAAGGCGAGAACATCCAATTCTGCCTCTAAGACAACCAAAACGGAGTTGCAACATACTGTACAGAACCGATCTACTAACAGAGATTACGCGATACTACAAAAAACATGGAATCGACAACTCTAACGCAATCAAACAGCGATGGGGTCTCTCGTTACCCTTGTAGACCCAAAGAACGACGAGGAACAACTTCCCAAAGCCTTCCCCTCTCCTTCTTTGGCCAGCCCCAAATCAGCGACCCCGCGGAAGCTCGGCGAAGGAAGAACCGAAGGTGAAGACGTGGAGGATCGGGAGTGCAGCTCCAGGGGAACACCAATGGCGGCCACCACCGGAGGAGGAGGCGCCTAGGAAGAGGTGCTGCGCCGTGAGGAAGGGGAGGGGGAGAGGAAGTGGCGGCTTGGGGGAGAGAGGAGAAGGAGTTAGGGTTTTGGGGGGGGGGAAGTGGTGCCCCCCCCTTTTGGCCTTTTGGCCGGCCACCACATGGGCCGGCCCCTCATGGGCCACAGGTCGCATGATCGGCCCAAAGTTGTCTGCAATAACAAATAACCCCAGAAGATTGGAATTTTCCGACGAAAACAAACTCTGTTACTCTCTCCGACCTCTTTCTTTCTACCGAACATTTCCGGAGTATTACAGTCTACCCCCCTTAACAGGATTCGACCTCGAATCTAATCAACGATCCAACAGAGGGAAATAAATACCGGAAATTACACTTAAACAATTTACCTTAAACGAACAGGTCGGGGTATTGCTCTCTCATGCGGGACTCCAACTCCCAAGTGGCCTCTCTCTCAGACTGATGCGACCAAAGAACTTTGACATACTTGAGGTCTTATTCCTCGTAACCCGTTCGATTCTTCTAATATCTTCACCGCCGGGACTCAAGGTAAGGTCTTGCCTGACAATCAAAGGCTCCAAAGGAATGACATGATCTGGGTCTCTCAGAAACTTTCTAAGCATCGAAACATGGAACACGTTGTGAACCCCACTCATAGAATCAGGAAGGTTCAAACGGTAAGCTAGCTTCCCAATTCGTGCCACGATTGGGAAGGGTCCAACATACCTTGGACTAAGCTTTCCTTTGGTGCCAAACGCACTACGCCTTTAGATGGCGATACTCTCAATGTAACTTCGCCTCCCACCTCGAATTCCAAATCTCGCCTTCGACATCAACGTAGCTCTTACGCCGGCTCCGCGACCAACAAATTCGCCTAACCTCGCCACTCTAGCCATCTGCTGAACCCACGGGACCCAAGATCGCCGCTCTCCAACCTCATCCCAAAGACAACGGGACTGCACTTACGCCCATAGAGAACCTCGTATGGTGCGGCTCGAATCTTGGAATGATAATCGTTGTTATAAGCAAACTCGCCAAGGCTAAATGATCTTCCCAATTACCTTTCGAGGATAAAACACAACACTGAGCATGTCTTCTAAAGTCCGAATGGTGCGCTCGATCGCCCATCCGTCTGGGATGAAAGGTGTGCTAAGGCGGAGTTGTGTACCCAATGCACTCTGCAAGCTTTCCCGAATTTGGAAGCGAACTTGGCGTCTCGGCCGAAACAATGGTCTTTGGCACTCCGTGCAAGCGCACAATTTCGTACATAAAGAGGAGCCAAATCGCTGTCAATTGGTTGTACGAATAGGAATGAAATGTGCGGACTTCTTGAACCGGTCCACAATTACCCAGATAGCATCCTTTCCTCGCTGCGTGCGAGGTAAACCAACCACAAAATTCATAGATATATCGTCCCATGGCCAAACTGGTACCTCTAAGGGTTGCAACAGTCCTGCTGGTCGCTTGTGCTCAGCCTTGACCACGGGCACACCCACATGAAGCCACATCTTGGCGATATCAATTTTCATCCGTTTCCACCAGAAACTTTTCTTTAAATCTTTGTACATCTTGGTCTCACCAGGATGTACGGTATAAGGAGTACGATGGGCCACTTTCAAAATCTCCAATTTAACCTGAGACTCCTGTGGCACACAAAGGCGTCCTTTAAATCGCAAAGAATCAAACTTGTCCACACTGAAGTGACCTTCCTTGCCCTCAGCACAACGCTTCCTCACTCGTTGGAGCATCTGATCTTGCTGCTGTGCTACTCGCACCCGATCCGGAAGGGCTGACTCTAAAATCAACTGAGTCTCGGTCTGTGCGGTACCCGCAAAGCAGAAGGAAATATCCATACGCTCAAAGTCAGCAATAAGACAACTGAGGATAGGAGGTGTCGCCTTGCGACTCAAGGCATCAGCTACCACATTAGCCTTGCCGGGATGGTACTGAATAGTAAGATCATAGTCCTTGATCAACTCTAGCCATCTCCTCTGTCTCAAGTTCAAGTCCTTCTGGGTAAAGATGTATTTCAAGCTCTTGTGGTCAGTGAACACATCACAAGATTCGCCATACAAATAATGACGCCAGATCTTCAAAGCATGAATCACTGCAGCAAGCTCTAGATCATGGGTGGGATAATTCTGTTCATGCTTCTTCAGCTGTCTCGATGCATAGGCAATCACTTTACCATCCTGCATGAGTACACAACCAAGTCCAACTATGGGCGATCTCGAATAGATAGTGAATCTCTTCCTGTGCTCGGAAGAGTAAGAATTGGAGCGATCACTAATCTATCTTTCAAAGAGCAAAAAGCTGCGCTCACAAGCGTCGGACAGTGGAACCTAACACCTTTACGTGTCAATCGGACATCGGTTTAGCAATGGTTGAAAAACCCTCCACAAACCGCCGGTAATAGCCACTAAACCGTAAAACTCCTTACTTCTTTAACATTGGTGGGTCTCTTCCACTCAACCACCGTCGAAATCTTACTAGGATCAATCAAATACCCTTCCGATTAATAACGTGACCCAAAATCCAACTTCGTAAATCCGAACTCACATTTCTTGACTTGGCATAGAATTGATTCTCTCTTAAAGTTTCAAGTACCAACCGCAAATGGTGGGTGTGATCCTCCTCTGTCTGGGAATAAATCAAGATATCATCTATGAATACCACAACGAAATCATCAAGGTATTGATGCGACATCTTATTCATGGCTTCCATGAAAGCTCGCAGAGCATTCGTTAGTCCAAAAGACATAACTTTATACTCATAATGACCATACCTCGTAGAAAAGCCGCTTTCTCAATATCACGCCACGAACTTGAATCGATTATAACCCGATCGAGATCAATCTTAGAAAATATCTTAGCTCCTTTCAACTGGTCGAAAAGGTCATCAATGCGAGGCAAAGGATATTTGTTCTTCACCGTCGCTGATTAAGCGCCCGATAATCTATGCACACCGCCACCGCCATCTTTCTTCTTAATAAAGAGAACAGCGCTCCCCAAGGCGAACGCTCATTGAATCATACCTTTGGACAGCAGGTCGTCCAATTGTTTCTTCAATTCTTCCCGAAATGGCCGAGCCAAGCGGTAAGGAGACTTGGACAAAGGCCGAGTTCGGAACAAGATCAATCCGAACTCCACTTTCCTCACCGGAGGCATTCCGGAAGTTCTATAGGAAAGACATCGGAAAACTCCTTCACAACCGAATCTCCTCAATACGCGCAAAGAATCGGTCTTTTCATTGAGGAGCAAAGTAATCCGATGGTCGATGCACGACGGCTAGGGAATAGATTAGCGAACAAATCTTGAATCGACGGTGCGCGCCTCGAATACCGCTTCTTCACCGGAAGGAGCTAGCAAGGTCACCGTCTTCCAGAAACAACAAATCTTGGCACGGTATTGGAATAACCAGTCCATACCCAGGATAACATCGAATGGTGCCAATTGAATAACCATAAGATTCGCAGTGAAAACCTCATCATCTATCAGTATAGAACAACCGGGACA
Source organism: Hsuehochloa calcarea (assembly GCA_036346395.1). Classification (NCBI taxonomy): domain Eukaryota; kingdom Viridiplantae; phylum Streptophyta; class Magnoliopsida; order Poales; family Poaceae; genus Hsuehochloa; species Hsuehochloa calcarea. The sequence goes on along the minus strand of CM070615.1, from coordinate 12,244,344 downwards.
GACGGTAGAGCTAGAAATAAGTCCTCCTGGGGAGCTGACTACCACTGACTCAGAAATAAGCTGAAAACTCAAACCCACTTTTCTAACAAACTCCAAAGACACGAACGAGTAAGTAGCCCCCGAATCAAACAGTACAAAGGCATCATGCGAATCAACAAGTAAAGTACCTGTCACCACATCAGGACGTCCCAAGGTCTCAGGGGTGGGCATGGCGTAGATCCCCTGATGCACCGGTGCAGAAGACGCACCGACACTCTGCGACGGAAAGCTGGGAACAGCTGCTGGAGGAACAAACGACGGAGGTGCAGATGGTGCGGGATTCCAATAGAACCCTGCAGGAGGCGCCGGAGTAAAAGCTGCAGGTGGACCCCATCTTTGGAGGGTGCGTGTGGTGCGAGAACTGCCGTCAGTCTGAATCAACCTCTGTGGAAGCCGGAGGAAGAAGGCTGCGACGGGCGGTCTCCCATTTGATGATACTAGCTGGATTTTGCTTGCACACTGAGGACTTGTGGCCCTCTCGACCACACTGCTTGGGCATGTTCCTTGAAGGAACATTCTGTAGATCGATGCCCGTCACCACACCGAAAACACTTCATACCCTGACCTGGAACAGGACGCAATTGTAGGGCGAAAGATGAAGAACGTGGCGCCAAGAAGAAGACCGCCCTCCTCTGAACCGGACGGGAGGGTTGGTTCTTGTGAAACCTCTTAGCAGCGGGTCGCTGAAAAGACCCACCACCTCCACCGAAACTCCACTTCGCCACCGCCGGATCCACGATAACAGCAGTAACCACTAGCAACATGCCCTTGCGGCGAAGGAGCTCTTTCCAACTCCATCCTCTAGCTCGCTCAACCACCGAGCTAAAGTCACGTAGACCTGTTGCTCCCAGAATCTGGCGATACTCCTGATTGAGGCCCCGCCGGAACCTCTTAGCCTTCTCTTTATCATCACTTGCCACGGTGGGACAAAGCGCACAGTTGTTAAATCCGGCCTCATACTCGAATCTGACATTTTCCTTGCACATAGGTCGAGGTGATTGCTCCATCTTCTCGATGAAGGAGTCGAGGATAAAGCGTGTCTGAACCTCTCCACAAAAACCTCCCAAGTAACAAGACCTGCTACTGAGTCCCGGAAGACAGGACCCCTTCCCACGAGATGTCGGCTGGCCCTTCACCGAAAGGCCACAAATCGCGCTTCTGCGCGGATGCCACTCTAAAGCTCAAACGGCGCTCCATGTACCTCAACCAACGGCGGCTGAACGGTGTACTGCTCCGTCAAAAGTGTCGAGACGGCGACATCCACTCACGGAGGCTCATCCTAGCCTCGGGTGGAACAAAGAAGAAGAATGTGTTCCGCCACCGGTGCAGCGGCCGCGAGAATGGCCGCTGCGGTTGTTGGCGGAGTTGTTGATTCTCCTTAATAGGTGCGAATGAGATCGGCGGTTGCGGCGGTGGCTCAAGAACCGAGGCGCAATGAGGCAATCTCCTCGATACAAAGACCACCAACCCTTGAGACGAAGACGATGTAGGCTGCCGGACGCGGCCACGACCACCACTACGGGTCGGTGGGCGACCACGACCACGGCCTCTACCTCTTGCCATCTAAGAACAACACAACAGAACGAAAATCAAATACTTAGCTCAACGAACTGATAAACAAAATAAATGGGGACATAACCAAACTATTGCGGAATATAATGGTTTACCCAACCCTTCCTATTGTGCACAGTGTGTCATTTTAATATTATTACCACGGACCTGAAGCCCGCTCTGATACCAACTGTAACACTCTGACTATAAGGAAGTCAAGATGTCACCTACAATCACTACTCTTCAAATGAATAACATCAAATCGCATGAAAAAGTGAAGCGAGTATTATGAATATATGGAAACAAGCATTCATCCTTAAGTCTTAAGCAACGAAATGGAAGTAAACAGTTCAGCAAGATATGGTAAACACGGCCATGTTGGCTTATTACAATGCAACTCAAATCATAATCAATGATATTAAAAGTCCTCAAATTGTTTGATATAATATAGTGAGTGCATCGTGATGAACTACCCTCCACAAGATCATTCTTCCTTGTCATTTACCTAAATAAGACAATAAAGCAAGAATGAGCCAAAGACTCACCAAGCAACTGTATGTAACAATCAAGCATACAATGATCAGTATATCACAAACATAATTTGAACAACTACTGGAAACGAATTTATGAATGGATGAAGTGGAATGGTGCATTGAAGGAAATGGACATAATGCAAGATATATCTGGTATAGCGAGTGAAGCACCGTCGGTGTTCACTTAAAGTATTCGTATGAAGAACGTTTCATACGACTGTCCAACGTGGCCCACATTGGAATGGTGGACTCACGTAACGTGGCCCACATTGGAATGGTGGACTCACGTACCCATCTTGGAATTGATGGGATTTCAAGTGCCCATACTGGAATTGATGGGTCTTACCAAAATAATGTATGCATGTCATGATGATCACATGTCAATATTGAATAGTAATCATAAATGAAAAGAACACATGGTATTCATCTACAAATACGAACAAATGTAAACATTCATTCACACATCATACATGACATCAAACATTGAATACAAATTACTTGCTCTTGCCACTACAGAACGGGTTGGGAGGTAATTGAGATACCCCTCCACTCACCGCTTCACCGCCTACAATATAAAATAATCGAAATGAGGACAAGCGAGTATGGAAAGGCTACACGTGTCCTCCCTCCATCTCTAACCAAACTAACCCAATAAAAGTTCAATTTGATCAATTTACCCAAACATTTCAATTATCACTAATCTGGCAGTTTTACTAGAAAATTCACCAATAAAAAACTGTAAGTCCAAAAGACCTGAAACCAGTGCTCAAATTTTCTTAACTTAACTGGCTACAAAACTCTAGTTGATGGTAAACTCTAATTAGGCAATTACAGAGGTCTAACCATCCATTGAAAAACTACAACTGCAGTCTGCCCAGAAATCTGAACAGCCCTAAATAAAATGCTCTAACTTTTAAACCACTGATCCAAATAAAGTGATTTTTATCAGCCTGGAAACATGGTGAAATTATCTTCAAAAACCTAGTTGGGTGGCCGACCTGATTCTGACTCTAACTAGATCAAAACCTAGGTGCAACCGACTATACCCATCAGTTCTGACAGACAGACCAGCGCGTAGTAAAACAGCCATAACTTTTAATCTACTGGGTGAACATTTGTGATCCAGGTGCCAAAAAAAGCTAATGAAATAAGGAACAAAACTCTAGAAGGCGAGAACATCCAATTCTGCCTCTAAGACACCCAAAACCGAGTTGCAACATACTGTACAGAACCGATCTACTAACAGAGATTACGCGATACTACAAAAAACATGGAATCGACAACTCTAACGCAATCAAACAGCGATGGGGTCTCTCGTTACCCTTGTAGACCTGAAGAACGACGAGGAACAACTTCCCAAAGCCTTCCCCTCTCCTTCTTTGGCCAGCCCCAAATCAGCGACCCAGGAAGCCCGTGAAGGAAGAACCAAGGTGAAGACGTGGAGGATCGGGAGTGCAGCTCCAGGGGAACACCAATGGCGGCCACCACCGGAGGAGGAGGCGCCTAGGAGGAGGTGCTGCGCCGTGAGAAAGGGGAGGGGGAGAGGAAGTGGCGGCTTGGGGGAGGGAGGAGAAGGAGTTAGGGTTTTGGGGGGGAAGTGGTGCCCCCCCCCCTTTTGGCCTTTTGGCCGGCCACCACATGGGCGGCCGGCCCTCATGGGCCACTGGTCGCAAGACTGCGCCCCAGGTTGTCTGGCAATAACAAATAACCCCCCCGAAGATTGGAATTTTCCGACGAAAACAAACTCTGTTACTCTCTCCGACCTCTTTCTTTCTACCGAACATTTCCGGAGTATTACAGCGGCGTTGTTCGTTGGTTAGGTGTAACATCCCAATTTTCAGAACTTTAAAAATCTTTTAAATAGTGGTAGTGAGAAAATTCACCATTTGGATTTATTTGAATATTAATTTAAAAAGATTAACATGGACTTTAAGGACAAACTGATTTAATGTGCTAAATCCCAACATCAACAATTGTCAAAACTATTTTATTTAGATTATTTATGTTTGGTTATATTTTATAGAATTTTCTGGAATTTTTCCAAAGTCATTTGCTATTTTCTATTGGCTATTTGTATTTTTTGGATTTATTTAAAAGAAAAACCAAAAGAAATTCCTCGGAACAGTATTGGGCCGAAGCCCAACACTATTCCATCAGAGCGCCAGCCCATCTCGCCCCGGCCGCGCCCTCGTCCGTTGGATGCTTGACGCGTGCCCCTCGCTTCCGATCGGACGCACGCGCTCAACCCCGCCTTCCTCCGTTGGATGATCGCGCGTGGCCGCGCCACGATCTCGCTTCCTTCGCTTCGCCGCGACTTCATTGCCGCCAGTGGGACCACCACCGAGTCGTCGTCTCGCGGCACCTTCTTCTTCCTCGCGCCGCGCGCCGCGCCATTCTTTGGAGCTTGAGCTCCGTCCGACAAAACCGATTCGGTTGCTGATTCTTCGCGCCGACCCCACCAAATCGTAGCTCGGTTGATTTCTTATCCGTTCCAAACCGAATCAAACCCCGGATCCCTTTTTATCTCCCCGAATCTCGGAAATTCAAATAGCGGCCGTTTCGGACCCGATTTGGGGGTTTCCAAATCTCGGCGTCTCCGGACCTATAAATACCCCCTTAGCACCGCCCGGACCTCCGCAACCCAAAGCCGCCACCCTCGTCGCCCCGATCGCCCTAGCACCGCCGCATTTCGAGTTTTAGGGTTTTCGGCCGAGTTTCTTCTCCGGCGAATTGCGCTGCCGTCGTCGCCGCCCTTGCTCCACCGACTACACCACCGTGATCCGCAAGTCCCAGGCTACCTCGGGCGCACCTCTTCGTCGCCGGAGCATCGCCGGAGCACTCTCCCGACAAAACCCGAGCCTTCACCGCCGCGTCTTCCTCGCCGCCGGTCGCCACCATCGTTGCCAGCTATCGGTAAGGGCACCCCTGAGTGCGCAATAGCACGGGGAGCAATCTGGTACCCTCCACTGCCGGCGAGTCGCCGCCGTTCGCTGGTGACCATCGGGTCCGGCGCCTAGCGCCACAACCGCTCGCCCGGCTCGGCGCCAATCTCGACCAGTCTTTGGTGTGGCGGCCGCGTGGCGCCAGATCAGCGCCAAGACACGCTGCGTGCGTGGCTCGGTCCACCGCGCGGATCTCCTCGGTTCGTGCACTTTCGGTCCACCGTGAACCCGAGGCGGCATGTGGGGCCCACATGTCGATTTCTTTTTAAATCTATTTATTTTTCCGGAAATTCTCGGCTGACGCAAGCATTGCGCAATAATCCGATTTTCCTTTATAAAAATAATTCGGGAAATTCAATAAAATCCAAATTAGGGTTTTATTTCATTTTTAAACTTCCAAAGCCCATATCTTTTGCATCCGAACTCCGATTGAGCCCATTAAAATTTGTAAATTCTTATAAAATTAAGATCTATTTAATGGTGAATTTTATTTGAATTTTTGGAGTTGTTTTGCCACTGTTATTTATTTATTTTTGTTTCTTTTTGTCTCGTTTGCGAGTAGACGTCGATACTTCGGGGAATTTTGCAGAAGAAGGAGCACCTCAAGACCAAGACCAATATCTAGATCTATTCCAAGGCAAGTTATACCTTTGATCATTTTGAACCCAGTTTTCAAAATACTTTGTTTCAATGTATTGCATTCTATTTCAAGTATTTATTTAAATGCTTTTGGGTGTAGTTATTAATCCAAATTGTTATGCCACCTTGTCTATTGTATGCCATGATCTTTTGTCACCCTAGGTTGGTTAATTATTAGTTGGTATTATCGTAGCACCAACGTGGGTTGGTTAGATACGATTAGACTGCTTAGCCTTGCCACGAGTCATCATTTCATGTGAGAGTTGCAAGTATAAACTTGACTAAGTGATTATGGGCTGTGTGATGAAACCGTGTGTCTTGTGTGCTATTACTCGTTGATGGCATGTGTTGCACTTAATCAACAGGTGGAAAAAGATTTAGGCCGAGGCAAGTGGTGGATCTGTGTGAATGGTGGATCTGTGTGATATAAACTTTGTGATTTGGGTTAAAAGCGGAAGTCTTGCCTTGGTCAATTAAGGACTTAACTTTGTGCGCCATTGAACTGGGCCTTCTTGCGCGACCACATGCCTAGTATGGGTGGGCCCGACTTAGTAAGTTATGGAGTCTTGACATTGACAACTCGAGTTGTATTTAAAGCATGTGATGGGTTTGGAGGTGTGATATGTCACATCGCGGGACGGTTCGCTGCATCCCTGTCCAACGGTGTGTGTCGTTCCAAGGGTTGTGTGTACAAATTGGACGGCAGGAAAGCACATCGGGAGTGTCATTGTTTGAGATGAAGTCTCTGAAAGGTTTTGTTATGGTCAGTGCTAGCTACACTGATTGTATCGTGTGGGTAAAGTGTACAACCTCTGCAGAGTGTTTAAACCAATCTATTCGAATAGCCGCGTCCTCGGTTATGGACATGCTCGGGAATTTCACACGAGGGGTAGATTTTCATAAAAACAAATGGGAAGGGTCAGCTATGTGAGATAACTTATGCAGCTGTGTGAATAACTTGATTAGACTGTGTGTCCTTTGTGAAATCAATTGTTAATTTATTATTGTCTATTTGTTTTGAATTATGCTTTCAATCTATTATTTGTATTCAATTGCAAATGTTGCATTTCCGCAAAATAACCACAGAAGCCATTCCTTTTGGAATAAGCCATCATCTATAAATTGCATTCTGTGGTATGACTTGCGAGTACGGTGTGTACTCACTCTTGCTAAACAAATCAATGAAGTGGAGGAGTCGTCTTTGCTTTTGAAGAAGAGTTCTCGAAGGTTGATCGTTAGGGTCTTGATCGATCGGTTACTGTTGTAAATTGATGGGAGCCACTGGAGTTTATTTCGTTTCCACTGCAGTTTATTTCTTTATTGTCAGCCTTGCATGGCTTAATAAAATGTAAAACTCGACCGTAAGGTCCCAACAGTTATTTGTTATTTAAAGGTACTCGTTTATTCTTATATTCGTTGTATGGATGTGAAATTTCATCGATGTTGACACTGTGTGCACTAGCGTGATCCTGGACTAGTGCAGAATACACAGAGGGTCCAGATTTACATATTTGGGTCCCGACAGAGGTGGTATCAGAGCCATACTGACTATAGGTCTTGACCTTAGTTAGATCGGCCGTTGTAGTGTGTCCACAACTATTTTCTAAAAGCAAATGTTAACTTGCAAGATTAATTGAACTCTTTAACTCATCTCGTGTCTCTCTTGACTCAACTATTGCTGAAATTCTTTCTTTCCCCGCTGTTTTAAAATTGTTTTCATGTTGACAGATGCCTCGTCTTCAGAGTTATGGAGAGCGCAAGGGAGGACTTGCCGCCGAACTTTGGAAGTTGTTACAAGTATTTGGAGTATTTGATCGTCCATTGTACCGTGGCAATGCTTGGATCGTGAACGGCCGAGATCGTGGAGTGATCTGCCATTTGACCGTCTACGCCAGGAAGAACACCAAGGCAAGCAAACCACTGAACATCTCAGCTCGAAGGAGTGTTTGGATTGAAGCAATCCAGGAGTCTTTGCGCCTTGCCATCCTGAGGATCTGCAACATCTACTCTCGAGAGCTTCGTGACACAGTTTTCCGTTACCATCCCCGCACTTCCGACGTGGATCTTGCTGCACGTTTTCCGTCTGGAGGAGGAAAAGGCAACGCCGTTGTGCATCTCGCCCAGTTCGCCGCTGCTCAAGAGGAGTCGTTGGAGTTAGCCGCCATAGAGCTGGAGTGTGCCTACGAGACTCTTCAAAGAGCTGAGGAAAGGATCGCCATACTGGAAGAAACTCTTTATGGACGACACGATCACGAAGAAGACATCAAGAAGACCGAGAAGAAGGCGATGGACCAATGAACCGGAAGAGCCAGCAGAGGCGTGAGCGGAGGAACCAGCAAAGACTGCACGGTAGACACTGCTCTGTTGCATCATCCGGGACATCAAGATCAGTTTGCAAGGATGCCAGCTCACTTTCAGGTCTACAGCAGGCGGGAGCACCGTCAAGGCTACGGAGGCTATTTAATCGAGTAGTCCGTAAAGTTGTTCAGGCTTAGCCAGTATCGAGTCTTGAGTCGCCCTTTAGGCGGTAGTTTGTGTGCTTAGGTTCGTCCTTATTTTTGTGTGCAAGTATGAGCTGCAGAGGCCCTTAGGCATTTGTTGCAAGCCATACTATTATCTTAATCAATATAAGAGTTTCAGTTGAGCTTTCTTAAAATATGTTGTTGGGTTTTACCTACCCCGCTTAGTTCTACAACTCATCTTGTGCTTGCTACCTTATCTAACCCTGGAGATTCACGGATGGTTCGAGACTCGTCAAGTCTGCGCAAGTGGTTCCGATACTCCATCATCGAGGGGCGGAGCGGACCCTGCGAGGCGGTTTCACCACAAGCACCTTCAATTGATCTGCAGAATTTTGGAGCATTCATGGCAGCTCAGACCCAGCTGATGTATACCATGATGAACCAGATGCAGGCTATGAACAACCAGAACAACAGCAATCAGCATCACAATGGAGCCCCAGTCGCTCATGGTCATAATGGATCATCCAAGTTGGCCGAGTTTATGAGAACCCGTCCACCAACTTTTTCTGGACATGTCTCACCGGTAGAAGCTGATGATTGGCTTCGTATCATTGAGAGGAAACTACTGATCACTCAATGCAGCGATCATGAGAAAGTTCTGTACGCCACTCACCAGATGGAAGGCATTGCTGCCGAATAGTGGGAAAACTTTTGTGCAACATATGGAACACCGCAAGACATTACTTGGGAAGAGTTCACAACTGCTTTTCGCTAGTATCATGTACCAGAAGGAATTATGGATCTGAAGAAGGATGAATTCCGTGCTCTCAAGCAAGGAGGAATGTTAGTGACTGATTACCTCAACAAATTCTCTCAACTTGCTCGATATGCTGCAGAAGATGTCACCACCGACAAGGCTCGCCAGAGTCGTTTTCTGAAAGGATTAAACACTGGACTTCAAGTCAACTTGATCGCCCACACCTTTCTTGATTTCCAAGAATTGATCAACAAGGCTTTGATTCTTGAGGATAAGCGCAAGGAATTGGAAGATCGCCGTAAGCGCAGAATGGCTCAGCAAGGAAGTCACCAACCCCAGCTGAAGGCAAGAACGATTCCACCGGAGTTTAGCCGTTTTCCACCACAGAATTCTGCCAGACCACCTGCACCAACTTCAACACCTCGTCCAGTTGCTCAGAACTTCCGCAACCCCGCACCAGTCAACCCCAATCCAGTAAGCAACCCACAGAATGTACCCAGAGTTTGATTTACCTGTCGTCAGCCAGGGCATTTCGCCAACCGATGTCCGTAGAATGGGACTATCACTCCAGTACGCTTCAACCTTGGGAACAAACCAGCCAAGACGCCAGTACAAGGCAATCATCAAGGAACTTCTCAAGCCACCGTTCAATCCGGAGGAGCACCGCAATCAGTGCTCAGAGGCCGTGTCAACCACGTCACTCTGGAAGGAGCCCAAGAAGCACCCGACGTTGTACTGGGTAAGTTTTTGGTAAATTCGATTACGCATCGATTCTGTTTGATTACGGAGCTTCGCATTCGTTTGTTTGGAATTTTGCAACTAAGAACAAATTGGAAGTTATGCATCTTAAGCATACTCTGTTAGTCCAGTCGCCTGGAGCAGAGCTAAGTTCTAAAGTTGGATGTTTAGGAGCTAGGCTACTCATAGCTGGAGTTGAGTTTCTAGCCAACCTAATAGTTCTAGACACTCAAACCATAGATGTAATCATTGGTATGGATTGGTTGTCCAAACATAAAGCAGTGCTAGATTGTGGCCGAAGAGCCGTAACAATAGAAGATACCACAGGAAAGAAAGTGGAATTTCTAGCCACCTCAGTACGTGATGGACATTTGGTAGTCAACAGTCTGAAGATAGTTTCTTTGGAAGATCTACCTGTAGTAAGGGATTTCCCGGACGTGTTTCCAGAAGAGTTACCAGGAATGCCACCGGACCGTGACATTGAGTTTGTCATCGATCTAGTGCCAGGAACAGCACCAATTTCCAAGAGACCCTATCGGATGCCAGTCAATGAGCTTGTGGAAATGAAGAAGCAGATAGAAGAACTACTGGAGAAAGGTTTTGTAAGACCTAGTTCGTCGCCATGGGGAGCGCCAGTTTTGTTTGTCAAGAAGAAAGATGGAAGCGTGAGAATGTGCATTGATTATCGTTCTCTCAATGAAGTCACCATCAAGAACAAATACCCTTTGCCCAGAATTGATGATTTATTCGACCAGATGAAAAGAGCCGGAGTATTCTCCAAGATCGACCTGCGATCAGGATACCATCAGTTGAAGATTTGTCCTAAGGATGTACCTAAGACCGCTTTCTCAACCCGGTATGGACATTATGAATTTCTAGTCATGTCGTTTGGCCTGACTAATGCCCCTGCCTATTTCATGAACATGATGAACAAAGTATTCATGGAATATTTGGATAAGTTTGTGGTAGTATTCATTGATGATATTTTGGTATACTCAAAGTCAGAAGAAGAGCATGCAGACCAATTGAGATTAATCCTAGAGAAGCTCAGAGAACATCAATTGTATGCCAAGTTCAGCAAGTGTGACTTTTGAAAGAAGAAAGTTGATTTTCTCGATCATCGATCACGGTAGAAGGAGTAGCGATTGACCGGAAAGGTTAAAGCTGTAATGAATTGGGAGCAGCCCAAGACGGTTACTCAAATTCGTAGTTTCTTGGGAATGGTGGGATACTATCGTCGTTTCATTGAAGGATTCTCAACGATTGCTAAGCATCTTACGTAATTGTTGAAGAAAGAGAAGAAGTTCATTTGGACCCCAGCTTGTGAGGAAAGTTTTCAAGAACTAAAGAAACGTTTGACTTCAGCCCCAGTGCTAGTTTTGCCTGATATCAGTAAGGATTTTGATATCTATTGTGATGCTTCGCGTCAAGGATTAGGATGTGTCCTTATGCAAGAAGGAAGAGCTGTCGCTTATGCGTCCAGGCAATTAAGGCCTCATGAAGAAATTATCCTACCCATGATTTGGAATTAGTGTAGTAGTGCATGCTTTGAAGATTTAGCGTCATTATCTCATCGGTAATCATTTGTGAAGTCTATCTGATTCATAAAAGTCTGAAGTACATATTCACTCAGTCTGACCTAAACATGAGACAGAGAAGATGGCTGGAATTAATAAAGGATTATAATCTTGGAATCTCGTACTGCTACACAACAAATAGAGTACAACATAGCTACGACAATATTTGTTGGGTGCATTCTAAGTGTGTTGTCTGGCCAGCTTTGTGATGTGTATATGCACACGAAGAACGCTACAGATCTATGGTACGCACTCGAACACAAGTTTGCTGCCTCAGATGTTGGACATGGATTATATGTCATGGAGCAATATCATGATTAAAAAAGGGTTGATAATCATTCTATAGTCGAGCAGGATCATGAACTATGATTCATTATGAGGGAACTCACCCACCTTGGTTGTCAATTGCCTGACAAATTTGTGGCTGGAGGCATTATTGCCGAATTGCCTCCAACTTGGAGGAATTTCGCCACATCTCTGAAACACAAGAGCCAAAACATTTCCGTCGAGGATCTCGTTGCCAGTCTTGATGTTGAAGAGAAGGCTCAGGCAAAGGATGTGACCCCAATGGTGCAAGAGGGACAGTCTAGAGCGAACATCATGAAGCATATTGACAAAGGGAAATGCAAGGTTGTTTCGACCACCAACTTCAAAAGGACCAACAACGGTAAGAAGAAAGTGAACATGAATGATATTACTTGCTTTGTTTGTGGCGAGACTGGTCATTGGGCTAAGAAATGCTGCAAACGGATGGACAAGAAAAATCATCCGATTGCACAAAAAGTGCGCTAATGTGATTATTGGCGAGGCGAAGTATGCAGGTATGCTAATTTACCTAGTGTGTTTTTGGCATATCAATATACTAATTGATGGATTGACACCAGGGCCAATATTCATGTATGAGCTTATGCATCTATGTTTTCTTCTTACCAGGCCGCACAGGATTCTTCCGTCCTAGTGTGTTCTTGGTGTTGGTACAGTAGATTTAAAGATCACTTTGGGAAAGATCATGCGCTTAAAGAACGTGCAACATGCCCCTACAATAAATAAGAATCTTGTCAGTGGTTCCCTTCTATGTCGAGATTGGTTCAAGTTGGTATTCGAGTCGAATAAAGTAGTTGTGTTAAAATTTGGACTCTTCATTGGAAAAAGCTATGAGTGCGGAGGCTTTTTTCGTTTTTCCCTTTCAAATTTTCGTAATAAGGTTGTGAACCATATTTATGACTCTACTAATGGTGGTGAGGCCAATGTGTGGCACTCACATTTATGTCATATACACTTTGGTTGTATGTCTCGGCTTTCTAATTTAAATTTAATTCCAAACTTTTCCATAGTCAAACGTTCCAACTGCCAAATTTGTGTGCAAGTGATGCAACCTCGAAAGTCGCACAAGGTCGTGGAGGAAAGAGATTCGGCAAAATTGGAACTTATACATTCAGACTTGTGTGAGATGAATGGTATATTGACAAAGGAGAGAAGATATTTCATGACTTTAATTGATGATGTCACTGGATATTGTTATGTGTATTTGTTGAAAAAAAGGATGGGGTATTATACTACTTTAAAACTTATAAAAATGAGGTTGAGAATCAATTAGATAGAAAGATTAAAAGAATTAAATCCGAACATGGCCGAGGGTATTTTTCTAATGAGTTCAATCAATTTTGTGCGGAACATGGAATTATTAATGAAAGGACATCTCTCTATTCTCCCCCAATCGAATGGGGTTGTCGAAAGAAAGAACCACACCTTGACCGACTTGGTGAATGTCATGTTAGATATTGTGGGTATGTCTAAGGCAAGATGGAGGGAGATTGTATTGACTGTGTATCATGTCCTGAATAGAGTCTCCACTAAAAAATAGTGAGGTAACTTCGTACGAAGGTTGGAAAGGGAGAAAGTAACCACTCTTGTATTTGCGCACTTGGGGGTGCTTGGAGAAAGTCAATGTTCCAATAACTAAAAAGCGCAAACTTGGACTTAAAATAGTGGACTGTATCTATCTATGATATACTCATCATAGTACATGCTATAGGTTTCTCATAGTTCAATCTGGGATATATGACATGCCAATCAATGTGATAATGGAATCCTGATATGCTATTTTCTTTTAAAAAAATATTTCCTATGAAGAATTCACATAGCACTTCTAGTCAAACAAATTATTTAACTCCTAAACCTACCACTCCAATTGAGTATATTGAACACACACATGAATACGTACATGAGGAGGATAACAATGTTGTAGCTCCTCAAAGGAGCAAGAGAAAGGATTGTAAAATCTTTTGGTGGTGATTTCACTGTGTACCTTGTGAATGATGTTCCCAAATCTATTTCAGAGGCAAATGCATCTCCTGATGCAGAGTACTGGAAGGATGCGGTTCGTAATGAATGGATTCCATTATCGCTAACAGAACTTAGGAAGTCATCGATCGTCTATTTGGTTGTAAGCCAGTTGGATGCAAGTGGGTGAGGAAGAAGCTTAGGCTTGATGGTATAATCGAAAAGTACAAGGCTCGGCTTGTAGCTAAAGATTATACTAAAAAAGAAGGTGATGATTTTTTGATACTTACTCACCTGTTGCCAGATTAACCACTATTCAAGTACTATTATCTTTGGTTGCCTCACATGGTCTTATTGTCTGTCAAATGGACGTAATGACAGCTTTTATCAATAGAGAGTTGGATGAGGAAATTTACATAGATCAGCCTGATGGATTTGTAGTACCTGGACAAAAGGGCAAGGTCTGTAAATTATTGAAATCTTTATACGGCCTCAAACAAGCACATAAGCAATGGCTTGAGAAGTTTGATAGAACTTTTACATCTACGGGGTTTGCAGTAAATAAAGTCGATAAATGTGTATACTACCGCTATGGTGGGGTAAAGGAGTAATATTATGTTTGTATATATGTTGATGACATACTTATCTGTAATATTATGAAAATAACCCTTGAAGACCTATGCATAATTATATAAATGGGAATACATAAAAATGGGAAGTTGTTTTTGTGTCATGGTAAAAGGGGACGTGGGGGAGAGAAAAATCCAAATTCCAGAAACCCTAGCTGTTTCCCTTGTTCTATCTGTGTGCCGCCATCCTCATTTTCTTCTTTTTTTTCTTCGGCCGGCGCGTGGAGGCCTCTGCCTTGGACTGCCGCTCGGCCAGAGCCATATGCCGGCTGCCACGTGGAGCTGCTGCTCGAGGTGTGGCTTGGCTGCCCGCGCGGTGCCTGCCGCGTGGAGTACGGCTGCTGCTCGGCCAATCCTGCCGTCCGCGCGTGTTTGGAGAAAATCAGCTCCCGGCCGCCAGCCGCGTGAAGCGCCTGTGTGCGCATGGAACCGGCTGTACGTGAAGTTTAGCCAGTTCCGATCGCCGCGCGTGGATGCCGGGAGCTGCAGTTCGACCAGCAGTTGGACGTGGATGTTTGGTCAGCCGCATGTGCATGTGTGCAAAGGGGCTGCTGTAGTGCTATGTTTTGCATGCCGCATGCATTTTTGCTAGTTATTCATGTTGTTTGTGCTAGCTTGTAATACATGCCATCGGCTGAAGTGTTGCTGTGACTAGAAAGTTGTGGCTTCATGAATTACAATTGTCCATGAAACTTGCAATAGTAGAGAGAAAGAAGAAGCCGGGAAAGAGAAGAGAAAAGGATTAGGAGGAAGAAGACGGGATCTGGGTTTTTCGTCGTATGGTAACGATCTAATTTTCTCCTTCTATTTTGTTAATTTATTTAGATATTAGAATCGAGATTAGAGAGGGTTTTAGAATTTTGTAGTCGAGGGACCAATTAATAGACATGTTTAGTATGCTGTTCTATTATACGATTATTTTGGGTATCTTAATGGGGAATATTGGGAATATCATCTACAAGTTAATTGTAGAGAATTTCATTAGCTTTCTATATAATATTTAATCATGTCGAGCAGACGAGTAATTTTTGAGTTATGAAGTTAGTAAGACCCGCTGTCCAGAAGATGATAAATCGGTCTTTTGGGATAAAAACGGGGTGTTAGATGATTTAATTAGAAATCATGTTAATCTAAGAAAATATGAGGAATTTTGTGTAGAATCCAGAACTGGGTGGTTTGCTGTGATCGAACTTGTGAGTCGAAAAGTTACGTTGTTTTTAGTACCGGGACAGCAAGGGGTGACTGTTCGGTACCGGGATAGCGTTGTGGAGTTGGGGGACACATAGGAGTGATGTCAATTGATTATTGTTCTTGTGATGTTGTAGCTTGTATTGAAATTTGAGTGTTTAATGTAGGAGAGACGTTGTGCTTATTGACATCTTCTAACCAAACCGTGCGTCACAACTAGTAAAGACAGGTGCATGGTAGACCGCGATCAATGATTGATCACTGTATTTCTTTATCGTTCATTACCATTATTGTTGTTCTTTTATTTTTATTTAATTGCAAGCAATGGAATGGTATGACTATATCTTGTTGAAAATTATGAGAAAAATTGGATAGGATGAATATGATGAAATTATGCATTTTTGCATTCATAAGCATCTTTGCATATGAGCAGGTGATCATAATTTGTCACAACTCCACGGGAGTGGAAGAGGTCCCCGATCCTTGAGAAGGAGCGGGCTTGAGAGTTTGGGTAGCTTAGTGGCATTCTAGGCTCAGTATTGGGCTGGGGTGTTACATTATCTTTGAGACAAACATTGATGTGATTAACGAGGTTAAATCATTTTTATCCTAAAGTTTTGACATGAAAGATCTGGGAGAGGCTGGTGTTATTTTAAACATCAAGTTGATCAATAATGAAAATGGGATTGTCCTGCTGCAATCCCATTATGTGAAAAAGGACTTGAGCCGTATTGGCTATATGGAAAGCAAGCCCTCTCCAACACCCTATAATTCTAGTCTAATACTTTGAAAGAATCGAAGACTAGGAAAGGATAAATTGAGGTACTCTCATATTATTGGTTCACTCATGTACTTGGCTAGTGCTACTCGTCCTGACATCTCTTTTCTTTGTAAACAAGAAATGATTACCACTAATCCGGGAGATGATCATTGTCGCGTACTTGAGCGGGTTATGCGCTATTTGAAAGATACAATAAGTTACGGAATTTACTATACTGGGTAACCTGGTGTACTTAAGGGATATAGTTATTTCAATTGGTTTCTGATGCTTATGAGATCAAGGTTACGAGTGGATATGTATTCACTCTAGGCTGCACCGCCGTCTTATAGAGGTCTTACAAACATACCATATTGAAAAGGTCGACCATTGAGGCAGAACTCACAGCACTAGATATTGCCACTATTGAGGCAGAATGACTGCGAAAACTCTTGATGGATTTACCGGTGGTTGAAAAACCAATTACAACTATCCTTATGTAATGTGATAGCTAAACAGTTGTTATAAAGATGACAAGTGCAAAGGATAATATGAAATCCTTAAGACATGTGAAAAGACGGTTAAAGTCTATCAGAAAATTGAGAAACTTTAGAGTGATAGTTGTGGATTGTATCTAAACAACTAAAAATCTGGCAGACCCCTTTACAAAGGGACTATCACGGAATGTGATTGAAATTGCATCGAATGAGACGGGAATGAGATTCACGAGAGTTACACACAGTGGTAACTCAAACCTATGTGATTGGAGATCCCGTGAAATAGGTTTTAGAAGAAGAAAAAACTGTTTGGGTAACAATAGAGTACAATCTTACTTTATATCTCACTCTGTTGGAGATGTAGTACTCTAATTACTGTAAGGTATGATGACTTTGTGTTAATATGTTCTGAGACTTAACAGCAAGATATCGTCCTATAGAGTATCCGTGTAAGAATACACCTATATGAGCTCAACTATTGGTCGTAGTCTATGAGATGTGGGTGATCTGTAAGAAAATCATGAAGAGACACAGGAGTATGACCTATATGCTCCATCCAAGGAGTAGCCTATCGGCGACCAAGTATCAACAAAGATCTTAGGTGAAATTTGTCCACACAAAACTGTCAATTCAAGGCTTAGTCCATTATGTAGTTATAGACGAGTGTAGCTTGAGGTTCTAGGTGGATGTTCAACCTTAACCGGTCTCCACCGAAAAACTGGTATATCAACAAACTTTGGAATTATGGGCAAATTCGTGATGCTTTTGGGATCTGATGGGGATTGTTGGAGTTTTTGGGCTTGGCCCATTCAATATTCTAATTAAATCCTAGGAAACCCCAAAGGCCCTGACGAGGATCTAATAATCCTCATTTTATCTTTTATCTATAATTCTTATTATAGGTAAATATGATGTCACATAGTCCCCAGAAGTACCCTTATATCTATAAGGAGAGGCCTAACAAGTGATTGTAAGTTCTTCTACAATCACCCCATAATCGTAAGCCTTGCTACGACTATATCATGATCGTAAGTCCTTCTCGACCACTATATAGTCGTAAGTCCTTCTCGACCACTACATAGTCGTAAGTCCTTCTCGACCACTACATAGTCGTAAGTTCTTCTCGATTGCTGCACAGTCGTAAGTCCCTCTACGACCGGAAAATCTGCGACCACCTTATAATCAAACCTACTGACGAGTAGGTCCAATTGATTAAGGAATCGAGCGGTCTACACGCACTATTATTCCGCGTATTAATGGTGTGTAAATACCCCATTATCTACGGAAGATAATTGCGGATGGCGTGAAGAAGTCAAGGCGCCGGTAATTCTGCCATCATGCGCCGTTACTACATTAATTAGGCACATCTCCCGCAGAACAAAACGGCTACTTCTTCACGACTATATAAGGGCATCAAGCAGAGACAAAGGGGAGAGAGAAGAACAACGGCAAACAAGGGCTAGTCAAGTAGAAACACAAGCACTATTCTCTCGTAATAGTTTTAGTCCTTTGCTAGATCATCAACAATACCATACACACGGATTAGGGTTATTATTCTCTCGGAGAAGGCTGAACTGTCTAAACATCCGTGTCAATCCACTCTGCGTGATCTCATCCTTAGGAGACCCCGAATCAAATAATCTTTACGTAAGATCGGTTCTAATACAAGCGGTTGGCGCCGGCCGTGGGGATCTTCCGTAATCTCTTGTCAACATACTCTCTTTTCCAATCTCATGCAAGCATGGCGGGAGAATGGAGCGAGGAGAAGCTGGTTCGACTTGGCGGTCTGTGAGACGTCGACATGGATGCGGTTTCGACTACGAGCCGAGTGATGCATCCGCCGATGGTGATGTTGCCTCGGAGATTATTCTCCGAAACCATCCCATCAATGGAGTTGAGGAGGATCCTTATCCCCACAACGATCGTCCAACGGAGGAGCCAATTCCCTCCAAGGACAAGGGTCAATCCGACGAACCGCACCGGGAGGACTCACGACACAATGAGAGTTTTTCCTCTAAGTGTCCAAGTTCCCTTAAGGCGGTCCGACACAGTGAGACAAGTCACGAAGCCACCATTCCAGGACTCCACCAAAGATCTTGTGATCCTATCTCTCGGGGTAACTCCGAGAGATAGTGGGATCAAGCATGCTTTTCCTACGAATCTGACCGTCTCTCGCAGATCTCATTTGCGGATGGAGCGATTATAACCGGAGTTCCCCTACGGAGGATTACTCCAAATCGCCAGATGGTGTCTCTCGAGCACTCCTCAAGCGGAGAGGCCTCAAGCGCAAGTGAGAATCATCAGCGGAGGTCTTCGTCCTTCCCTCAAATCGAGTCAATCTCATGGAGGACGAAATGAGAACCCTCCCGAAGATCACGCTGCGCCTCCTCGTAGTAATGGCAAGGGAACCACCGTGACAGAGAGAACCAACACTCGATGAGCGCGAGAAAATCCTCGACATTCTCGCACTCCACCGAGAAAGCCTCAAAGATCGGACGGGAGGATTTTGAGGTCATCCAAGAAAGAAAATTGCAGCCGTAAGAACACGCTGGCGCATTCAATATCGATCCACGGAGGTACAAGAACTCCGGGACATCAACGACTTGCTTGAGAATCCCAATCAAGAGCTTGCTCGAGCGCGAGATCGATCTCTTTCTTTGAGGAGATTGCGCAAAGGCTTGACTGTGATGACAAAGCTGGAAGTACCTCGTCAACAACATTCGGTGTAGTCGTAGCAATCGACTTCTTGACTACTGATCAATCGAATATTTCTGCGTAGGAATCGACACGGTCATAAGTCACATCGATCTCCTATTCGAGAAATACTTTTCGATCGGTGATGATCAAGTAGCCCTCAGGAGGTGATCAATCACTACTCGGCAAAGAAATTCTAGCGGTGGATTACGAGTATTCCCCAAGGCGAGACCTACAGCGAGCAGTCGACTGTTGCGGGTATCGTCGTATCGATCACTGGCGACATGAACCCTTCTTTCCTACAAAGAAGGCGTCAAGAAGTAATTCTGGGATCTGGGCATTTTCGCCGACCTTGAGCGATTCGGCCACCTCATTTTCGACCGGTGAACATGGAGAAATTTGATGGATCTCAAAATCCCATCGAGTTTCTTGAGATCTATACAACTTGTTGTCCGGCGGCGGGAGGAGGAGAGCACGTAATGGCGAATTACCTTCCAAGCGTGCTCGAAGGATCCGCTCGATCGTGGTTATTAAACCAACCACTCGAGTCGATCTACTCTTGGCAACACCTCTGTGATCTTCTACGAGGCAAATTTCCAAGGCACATACAACCGCCTCGAAAGGAAGGCGACTTGCCGGATCAAGCGAACAACAACGAGACTTTGCGTCAATTCATCAAGCGCTTTAGTCGGGTTAGTAACTCAATTCGGAAATTTCGACTCCTCTGTGATCGGGGCTTTTAAGCAAGGAGTCCGTAGTAGAAGAATAACGAGAGGATATTGCTTTAAATCCTCCCAACACCGTTCTTAGAACTCTTTGAGATGGCCGATCGATATGCAAGCGCTTACGAGGCGGTCGAGTGGAATAACACTATCGATCGAGAAACACACGCTCTTGAGAGCCGGTGAGGTTAGTAAGGACAAAAAGCAAAAAGTCCAAGAAGAAAATAAAAGTCAAAAGCCACAAACTAGTGGTTTCAAGGAGGTTTTAGTAGTAAAGATAGAGAGCCCCAAACCACCAAGTCAGACCACGATCAAGGCAAAGGTAAGCGCCACGATCGTAGGAGCGACAAACCAAGATGGTGTCCTTTTCATAAAAAGGAAGGACATGACCTCCGCAACTGCCGAGTTTTCCAAAGAAAGCTCGAGGACTACTACAACGGCAAAGCACCGCTCCCTACTCTCGAGCAGGTAGGACATACGAGTGGTCAGAAGTCGTCAGATGATGAGGAGATGCCATTCCAAGATCCGCACCATACCGTTGAGCATATCTATGGAGGATCATCGATACGACTCCAAGCGACAACTTAAAGTCTGCGGACGAGAGGTAAATTCCATACATACTCCTCTTGTCAATAAATTACCGAAGTGGTCGGAAGTTACCATCTCTTTTGAGAAGGATGACTGCCCGATCACTATGAGTCGATCAGGTCGATTTCCGATTGTGGTCGAACCCACCATCAACAACTGTCGGGTAAATCGAGTGTTGGTTGATGGTGGCAGTTCTTTGAACATATTATTTACAAAGCCACGGATGAGATGCAAGTACCGGGACAAAGGTAAGGCGATCGATATTCCTTCCATGGAATCGTACCGGGGTCTTCGGCCAAACCCATTGGCCAAGTTTCTCTTCCTTTAACATTTGGCTCGCCAAGTAATTTAAGGACAGAGAAAGTCTCCTTTGATGTGGTCGATTTCGATCGGCATATAACGCCATACTCGGACGACCAACTTTGGCAAAATTCTTAATGGCTACTCATTATGGGTATCAATGTCTTAAGATGCGAGTCCCAAAGGAGTGATCACAATTCAATGTGACAAAAGATGGCGTATAGTCGCGGCCACGATCCTCGAGATGGTTGGTCAAATACCAACTCGAGATGAAAGTCAGCCTTCGACTAGCAAGTCGAAGCCTAAAACTGCACCAAAGCCGAACGACCAAGTCAAAGAGGTTCCTCTGGACGCAGAGAAACCCTCGAGGCTGTTCGCATTGGGAGACTTCGATCCCAAATAGGAAGGCGCCTCATTACCTTCCTCAGAGCTAACGCAGATGTCTTGGCGTGGCAAGCATCCGACATGCCCGAGTCCCGGGAGGTGATCGAGCACAGGCTAGCTTTACGGCCTGATAAAGTACCTGTAAAACAAAAATTACGGAGATTTGCCCCTGATCGACGAGATGCTATTAAATCAGAATTGGATAAGCTACTTAAGGCGGGCTTTATAAGAGAGTCAATCACCCAGTGGTTGGCTAACCTGTAATGGTCAAAAAGTCAAGCGGCAAATGGCGTATGTGCGTGAGACTTTCTTGATCTTAATAAAGCTTGTCCAAAAGATGATTTCCTTTACCTCGTATTGATCGGTTTGGTTGATTCTCTGCGGGTTGTGAAATATTAAGTTTTTAGATGCATATTCGGATATCACGGATCAATATGTGTCTAAGCGATGAAGAAAAGACCGCATTCATTACTCCATTTGGTACCTTTTGTTATATCAAAATGCCATTTGGTCTAAAGAATCTGGTGCTTCTTTTCAGCGCTTAATGCAATCGACTTTTCATCTCAATTAGTAGAATTTGGAAGCCTATGTTGATGACCTAGTCGTAAAAGCATTAAGAGACTTAATCATATCAGCGACCTACAAGAAACATTCGACAACCTCGAAAGCACCATTTAAAACTTAATCCGAGAAGTGTGTGTTTGGAATTTCTTGAGAAAATTGCTTGGATTCCTAGTATCCGAGCGAGGAATCGAAGCAAATCTGAAAAAATAAAGGCCATCCTCGGATCGACCTCCAAACACAAAAAGGAAGTCGAAACTCCTTTGGGTGCATGGCGGCTTTAAGTCGTTTCATCGCACGACTAGGAGAAAAGGACTACCTTTCTTTAAACTTCTCGGGAGACATGAAGGTTTTGAGTGGTCGAGCGAGGCAAACATTGCCTTTGAGGATGTCAAGAGGTATCTTCGAGTGCTCTGTTACGGTTTCTCCAAAGCGGAAGAGCGCTCTTAATTTACCTAGTTGCCACGCCACAGGCGACAAGCGCGATCTTGGTCGTAGAGCGTGGCGTACAGCGACCGGTTTACTCGTGTGCGAAGTTTTACGGGCCTAAGGGCGTTACCCTCGAGTCCAAAACTTCGTATGCCCTCCTCATGTCTTGAGAAGCTGCGGCATTATTTTGGGCGCACAAAATAGTTTGTCTTGTCTCGAGTTTCCTTTGGGAGCAATCCTCCATAATAAGGAAGCAATGGGGCGCATGGCAAAATGGTCGGTCGAACTTGGGAGTTCGACCTCCATTCGTGTCGACGGCCATAAAATCGGATCTTGGCGGACTTTGTCGCGAATGGACAAATCTGAACTGTTCGGGATCCCGATCTGATTCCCACGACCGATGGATGATGTACTGACGGGTCACTCACTTTAAGTGGCTCGAGTGGGGTGGTCTGGTATCTCCTAGGAGAAACCTTAAAGTATGCCATACAATTAAACTTTGGGCCACTAACAATGTGGCGAATCGAAGGTTTGCTAGGCGGCATACAGTGCAAAGCACTCTCGATTAAATCGACTACTCGTAAGAGGAGACTCTCAACTAGTCGTGAATCAAATTGGGAAAGAGTACCGGTGCTCTAACTCAACAATGGCTCGGTACTTATCGAGTCGTAAGCTAGAAAAACATTTTTAGGTTTGAGGTACAATTTATCCCTCGAAAGGATAATTTCCTCATGAGACCAACTTGCTCGGATGGCTTCTTCCGATCCATAGTACCAAAGGAGTTTTCTTGGAGCAACTCCAAAACCGTCTCAGTCGAAGAACCGGAGGCACCTCCTCTTGAGATGGCCTCATTAGATTACGAGGATACGGATGACTCCCATCTCGAGTATCTTTGCAAGGGTTCCGTGCGAAGATGATCTTGAGGCGGTCGATTATCCCGAAAAGCCAAAATGTATACTTTGGTTGAAGGAGTCCTCTATAAACGAGGAACCCAAGGGATACTCATGCGATGCATTCCGCAAAATGAAGGAATAACACTCCTTCACGATATTCACAGTGGCATCTGTGGGACGCATGCTTCCTACAGAACATTAGTTGGTAAAGCCTTTCGACAAGGTTTTTACTGGCCTACAGCCCTGTACGATGCTAAAGAGGTGGTTAAAAAGTGTGTCCAGTGCCAATTTCATGGTAGACAGATACACCAACCAGCTCAAGCATTACAAACAATACCTCTTTCTTGGCCTTTTGCGACCTGGGGGCTTGATATCCTAGGACCGTTTCCCAAAGCTCCAGGAGGTTTCGAATTCCTTTTTGTGGCTATTGACACGTTCACAAAATGGATCGAAGCTGAACCTGTAACTGGGATAACAACGGAAGCAGCAAAAAGGTTCATGATGAGAAGCGTAATTAGTCGATTTGGAGTACCAAGTCGGATAATTACGAACAATAATAAACAATTAGCAAGTGCAAAATTTGAGGAATTTTGCGGCAATTGGGTACCAAGTTATGCTATGCTTCATTGCACATCCCCAAAGTAATGGGGCGGTTGAGCGTGCAAGCGGCCAAATAATGCGAGAATTAAAACTCGAGTCTTGACCCGACTTGTTAAGCGCTCGGGGCTTGGGTACAAAATTACCTTCCATATTATGGGCGATTCGTACAACCACCGATCGAGCAACAGGAGAAACACCATTTTCTAGTGTTGGGCGAAGCCATGCTTCCTCGGAGCTAAAATGCGGTCGACACGAGTTGAAACCTTCAACAACTCGGACCGGGAACAACTTCGGCGGATGACATTAACCTACTCGAAGAGAGGAGAAACCTAGCCTTAATTCGTTCGGCGGTCTACCAACAAGCCTGCGCGCGAGATACTATAATCGTAAGGTCAACCTCGCAGCCTTCTTGTAGGTGACTTAGTATTGAGGCTCTGCCAATCCAAGTCTAACAGGAATAAACTTTCCCTAAATGGGAAGGTCCTTACGATGGTCGAAGTAACTTCGGCGAGTCGATCGACTAGCAATGGAAGATGGGCGAGTTCTCTCAAACTCTTGGAACATCGACCGATTCACGCAAATTCTATGTGTGACCGATTTCTCAAGCAATAAAAGTCGAGTTCTTTCTACCTCTTTTTGCCTTATTTTGAGTAGTGCTTTTTAATCTTTCGACTATGATATGAGAACACCCGTTTTCTTTACACCGCCGCGGCGAAAGCGTCATCAGGCGAAACTTCTCCTCTCTGCATGTGGTTACGCCCACTAGAAGGAATTTCAAGCATCGACTCGTTACTCATTTTTCTTTGCCCGATACAAAGAGCAGGGTTCTATCCGATCGAAATGTTCTCAAAGCCAACTCTCTCAATCTTAGTCTATTTTTTGATCAATTCAAAAATATTCTAAGTAGAGTACACTTTCTTACATTTGTTCGACCACCTTTGATGTACTCGATTTGTTTTAGCTGGTGAAGGAAGAGACACACCTAGTCAAGTCTTTCCTCTCTGCATGTGGTCACCTTACCACTAGAAGGAAACTTCCTAAGCGCCGCTCAGTCTCCTACTTTTGCTCTTTGGAAAAGACTTATCGAAGTCCACCAAAAAGGACGAGCAATTACTAAAGTCCTCTAAGGCGTCTGTTTAACTCAAGTTCTTTGTTCTTGGTTCAATTAAACTAGTCGGAAATGAAAACATCACCTAGTCGAAGCCTTTCCTTTACGCACGTGGTCCCCCACTAGAAGGAACTTCCTAGTGACGAGTCGTTTTAACTCTTTCGACCGATTGCTTGACACCGTAACAAAAGCTATAAGTTAAATAAACCTCTCTTTGTTTTCAGAAACCCCATTTTTAAACACTATTTATTTAGATTGTCTAAACAATCTAAACAAATAGTCGGGGGCTAGGATAAAGTTATTAATTTGACTTCAATTCTTAGTCTTTCGTTCGTTTATTATCTTTTGAGCTATTAACTACTCGACAAGATGATTTTCAGGAAATGAAGCGGATCATATATTACTCATTAACAAAAATTATGCGCCTTACAAGGTAGTTACAAGATTACTACGAAGGGGAGAGCCTAGTGCATTTCCTCATACCTTTTTACCAATGATGCATTTCCTCAATCAGACGACTTGCCTCGATTGGGGACGATCAAGTCGGCTTCAATTGGTTTAACATTAAGGCGGGGTCTTGAGCTTTAAGTTTAGCCAAAGCGTAACTACTGCGACTTATTGCTTCCTTATCGATTCGACAGATTAGTCTTCAGAGTGGTCACCATTTCTTGCAATTTTCCGACTTGTTCCCCAATGGTACTTGTGTGAGCAGCTATGGTATCTTCTCGAGGAGTTTTTCCCTCAGAATGTAGCTCATTAAGCACATTGTTCAGGAGAGTGATGTTGCCTTGAAGACTAGTCTTCATCGACTCCATCTCCTGTTGGGTACAAGTCGAAGCCTCGCGAAGCTTCTTGTTTTCGACCACTTGTTCTGAAAAGAATAATATCGGTCAAACAAAGATATACTTCTAAGGAAGATAACACAAAGATAATTATAGGTAAAGCTTTTCTTACCTACTAATTGAGAATCCAATTTCTTGACCTCTTCTCGATGGGAAGCAATAGTTTGAGCATGCTTTTGCTCCCATGCTCTGATGTCCTCTGCATTCATCTTAGCAATGCGGACGGACTCATTGCGATTAAGGTCTTTGCTTGGATTTGACCTTGAGGCTTCTCAATTGGGCGACAATTTACGAACAAGAAATTGGCATTAGAAAAGGAAGATACTCAAAAGAATAACAGTAAAGATTTACTTACATTAATCGAGTTCTAAAACTCTCGAGTTCTTGATCCTTATTCGCGGTAATGCGGAAAACTCTGAATAACCAAAGATTTTTCTTGAACTTGATGCGGAGCTTAGCATCTCTTTTCTTTATCTGGAGAAGAAAGGAGGGTCGAGTAAAGGTTAAAGACCAAAAGCGGTCTTAAGTTGAAACTTCTTGTTTATTTTTCTGCAATCTTTTAGATCGAGAGCAGTCTCTCGAAGTCTATCAGAGAGAACTAATACTTCATTCCTTAGCCTCCTCGACTCCTCTTTTTCACGGTCAGGTGAGTCGACTAAGGTCTTCGTATCCTTGTTTAACCTACAAAAAGCGAGCGAAGATAAACATCGGTGAATGGTTGTGAATACTTCTACAACCACCGACCTAGTCGTAAGTTTTTCTGCGACTAAGATATGGTTGTAAGTCTTTCTACAACCACTACAGTCGTAAATAGTCGTAAGTTCTTTTCGATGATACTTAAATCATGAGTTTCTTCCATGACTATTCTCGTGAAACTTTTTACAGTATTTAAGTCAAAAACAACTATGAATTATAAGTGACTTACCACCTCTGCGCCTCTGCTTGAGAGTAGTTCTTTCTCTTGTCTTAGCTCTAAAAGTTGTCGATGATACTCACAGACAACGACAATTTGCTCGAGCTTTACGCAAAAGAAAGCAGTGAGAAGGAAGGAAAGCCACATATATAAGTATTACGAAGATACTTACATTCATAGTCGTTCTAGCAAAATCGAATATACAAGGTCAAGTCTTGCGACTTATCTATCCTCGCGACTTTGTCCCACCACACCTTCTCGAGCGCTCATTGTCAAAAGTATTATCCGTATTGGGAATATCTTTGGGATGGGGACTCGGTCCACGAGATTAGTGCGAAGACCCTACGATGGAGGCGGGCCAAAGAAGTCACCACGAAGTTGAAATTTTCTCCTTACGGTTCGTGATTTCTCTTTGGGTAGGGAAGGCGCCTCCTCGATTTCCTTCCCAGGCGGTCGCAGTGGTCACCACCTTGACGAGAGGCTTCCACACTACCTCTGTTGTTTCTCGACTTGATGAGTCGTGGCGGCCACCTCAACGATGCGGCCGCTACCTCAAGAGTCGTGAATTCGACTTCAGGCGGATGTGGGAGACACTGCAGGAGTCTCGACTTCATCGGCCACTGGGCCAAGGGTGATGCTTGACCACCTCCGTTGCTACCTCTCCGATGGTGAAGGGATAGCAATGGACTTCTCGCAGAAGCATTCCCGGGTTTGAAGAAGTGGATTGAAATAAAGAAAAGCAAATCGAGGTTGTGAAAAGAAAAAGGTAAATGTCCTTCTTACACTTGAAGACATTTCACATACCTCTGCACCTGGTCTTAACCAGAATTTTGGAGCAATCCTCCCAGCGGAGGACCTCTTCTTCTCCACGACCACGTCCGGTGAGGTTCAACATTTGGCTCGGCTACGACCACGTCCCGGTCGTAGAGTTTGAACGAGGAACGAGCTCGGTTTCTGATCTTCTGGATGGACGAGAGGTGTCTCGACCATTCCGAAGCGACAACGCCCTCGATTGCGAGTTGTCGCGTCGATGCAAAGATCGTCCTTCATAAAAGACATAAAATCCTTCCAGTTCTCCTTTCCGGTTGTTTAATAAAACTAGGAGTGGCACCAAGCTGCGAAAGATTCCGTGTCATAATAGAAGGTACCTTAGCCTTGCGAGGTTTGCGCTTGAGAGGTTCAAGCGCTTCAACCTCCTCGGCCCGGCGAGTGCGGCCTCGGCTTGAGATACAACTACGGTGCCGCAGTGTTGTAGAGGTTTGGTCGAAAGACCGAACTCGAACTTGCTCCCCCTTGTCGGCAGATTTTACAAGTCGGCGTCTCTTGAGGAGGAGTCGAGTCTTTGTCTTTCGACAACCCGGCGCCAATAGTCATCGAGCGACTTCTTCGTCGTCTGGCGATTTTCCATGCCTACTTTACGTAAAGCAAAGCAGAAAAGAAGAATCACTAATTAGTCGTAAGTTTTTCTCGACTAGTACCAAATCGTAAGTTTTCTCGACTTTTCTTGATTGTAAGATATTCTCGATCACCATTAGTCGTAAGTATCTTCTCGACTATAAAATCCTAAAGAGAGAATCAGATTTACGATTACCTTTAGGCGCTCTATCCTTTCATCTGCGGACAAAACGCAATGACTTGAGAACCACCCCTCGGAGTGGCGGGGACTTCTCACGGATGAGTCGACTGAGTCAACCTCGGCTGTGAAAGATGCGTAAAAGATAAAAATATTAGACAAAGTTGAGAAAGACCAAGCGGAGAGTTAAGTCAACAATTGCTTACCCTCCTCGTAGTCTCGGTGGGGTCTCCTCTTCCAGTACCTCCACATAGGAGATGCTCGTTTCTTGAGA
Source organism: Hsuehochloa calcarea (assembly GCA_036346395.1). Classification (NCBI taxonomy): domain Eukaryota; kingdom Viridiplantae; phylum Streptophyta; class Magnoliopsida; order Poales; family Poaceae; genus Hsuehochloa; species Hsuehochloa calcarea. The sequence continues at coordinate 12,215,871 of CM070615.1, read as the reverse complement.
GGACTAATTCGCGTGTGATGAAATCTTTCACCACATGCCATCCGTCAACCCTTCTTCCTTCAAGTCCTTAATGGCTTGAATATAAGGGCTAATCCGGCTAATATCTTGAGGTTGAATCCCATGAAGATTTCTTTTCAATGACTTTCCCCACGAAAGAAAGGCATCTTGAGGTGACCTTCGGTAGAACCACCTCTTCCTCGGCCCGACCACGAAGACCGTAAAGCTCGAATGTACTCCTTCGACTTGAGTCGTGGAGCTTGAGCCATCGACTTAAGGCAATTCCGGTTTGTCGAGCCATCCCATAATAATATTGGAGCAGCTCGAGATCCGCGGAATCCCGGTATGCCTCGCCGGATACGAACACACTCAACATGGTAATGGAATTGGGACCTAAGTTCACGGTTCCACCCCAAAGTGTTCGAGTACTCTTTGTAAGAAAGGGGTGGGCGGTGTCGAAGGCCGCACTCTGTCGCTTGGAAGGCGAGGATTGCCCATTTTCCCGATGGCGATCTTTGCCCGATGGCGGAATCCACTTCACGAGCCTTCTCGGGATCTTCCGGCATCGACCAAGATTTTGATCTTAGCGCATCCATCTCCGATTCCTCCCATTCGAAACTCTCTTGGCCATTTCGCTCGAAGCAAGAAGTTCTTTTGATTGGGTTGGCGGCGGAGAAGATGAAACCTAGTCGAGGACGAAGAAAGCAAGAGCTCGAAGAACGGCGGAGTGATTTGGGGAAAAGTAAAACCCAAGTCTACCTCTGGTAAGTTTTATAACATACGATCTCGTAAGCTTGAAACCGTCTCGTCTATAGAGTGCAGTAGGAGTTGGTTGTACCGCCGGGACCGCTTCATCGGACAAGTCTGTGAGAGCGGTTGCAATTCCCGGATAGTGCATTCGAGAAAAATTAGGTGCGTATTGTCACCCCAAGCGAAATTACATTCTTGACCAAGTATTTACGGTGAAGGAAATATCAATCGGAAGGCTTTTCTCCGATTCCCTACTACGACCACGAGACGGTCGTAGGGGTTTCTGACTTTTGATAGTCGTAAGCAATCTTCACGATTGCAATCGCCCGGGAACCGTCTCATCAACGGATCTGTAGAGATTGTTTGCAATTCCCAGATGGCTGTTCGGGAAAGTTAGGTTCGTTTCATCACCTCCAAGTAAAATTACTTTCTTGACCAAATCTTTACGGTCAAAGGAAGTATCAATCGGAAGAGTTTTTCCTTCGACTATCTTTCTACGACATGTTCATGGTCGTAAGTCCATTCTGAAACCTTTACCAAGTAAGTTACTTTCACTTAAAGTGGGGCTAGATGGCGAGGATCTAATAATCCTCATTTTATCTTTTATCTATAATTCTTATTATAGGTAAATATGATGTCACATAGTCCCAGTACCCCTTATATCTATAAGGAGAGGCCTAACAAGTGATTGTAAGTTCTTCTACAATCACCCCCATAGTCGTAAGCCTTGCTACGACTATATCATGGTCGTAAGTCCTTCTCGACCACTACATAGTCGTAAGTCCTTCTCGACCACTACATAGTCGTAAGTCCTTCTCGACCACTACATAGTCGTAAGTTCTTCTCGATGCGCTACAGGTCGTAAGTCCTCTCGACCGGAAAGCTGCGACCACCTTATAATCAAACCTACTGAGACGAGTAGGTCCAATTGATTAAGGAATCCGAGCGGTCTACGCACTATTATTCCGCGTATTAATGGTGTGTAAATACCCCATTATCTCTGGAAGATAATTGCGGATGGCGTGAAGAAGTCAAGGCGCCGGTAATTCGCCATCATGCGCCGTTACTACATTAATTAGGCACATCTCACTTGAGGCAAAGCGGCTACTTCTTCACGACTATATAAGGGCATCAAGCGAGAGAGACAAAGGGGCGAGAGAAGAACAACGGCAAACAAGGGCTAGTCAAGTAGAAACACAAGCACTATTCTCTGTAATAGTTTGAGTCCTTTGCTAGATCATCAACAATACCATACACGGGATTAGGGTTATTATTCTCTCAGGAGAAGGCTGAACTCGTCTAAACATCCGTGTCAATCCACTCTGCGTGATCTCATCCTTAGGAGACCCCCCGAATCAAATAATCTTTACGTAAGATCGGTTCTAATACACCGACAGGCCCAATCATGCATAGTAAAAGGTGGGAAGTTTAGTACTATATTGCAAGTCTAGGTGGGACGAGACCAATATATAAGGTGGAGTTGGTCTTACGTAGTTAGAGCAAGCAAAAGAAGAACACACACGTGCGCTTGCTCGCTCTCTCACCTCGCCACGCCATAGCTCGCCCGCGCGCGACGTGCGCGTGAATGGTCCGGCGATTTCGTGTCCGATTGGCTATGGAGCTGTAGCTTCTTTTTGCACCTCAAAACCATGCATACGAATTAGAAACTGAAAGTTTGAATTATACTATTTCAATTGGCTTTTATGGCACGCATTAACTGCGTTTAAAACAGAGTAATGATTGTAATGACGGTAATTTCTTCTGTTGAAACTGGTTCTATATTAGGGAGAGATCAGTATCAGAATACTCTCCTCTTAGAAATAGAACAGAGACATAATCAGTATCGCCTTGTTGCCCGGTTCCTCTGTGCTGCGCAACCTCAGCTTCTCTATCCCTTCTTCAGTGTGCAACAACGTGGGGAGAACAGTGTCTTCGAAGCCGGCGTCCATCGTGATCCTGCACGGGTTGGGGCAAATTAAGTTTTTGGGAAGCGTTCGCGCAACTGCTAACGGCTTCCTCCTTCGCAATCATCCGCTTTGTGCTGTCTTCTCCGCATCTGCCCACTCCAGATGGTATATTGATGGCAGGAAAATTCAGCCGTTGCATGAGAAGCTTTGTAAGCGCCTAGCGGTGTGGAGCGAGAAGTTCTTATCGGCGGGTGGCAAGGAAGTGTTAATCAAGTCTTTCCCTAGCCAAGTCTCGCCAACGTGGAAAACCATTGTTTATGGCTTAGATTTGCTAAACAAGGGGGCTATTTGGCGCATTGGTTCGGGTGAGAACGTGAAAATTTGGCGCAGTCCTTGGATTCCGAGAGGACACAGTTTGCTTGTAACCGGTAAACGTCGACCAAGCCGTCTTAAATGGATTTCTCAGTTGATTTGACTCTGAAAGGGGCTGCTGGAAAGAGGAGATTATTAATTAGGGACATCTTCCATGTTCATGATGTTGAGGAAATACTCAAAATAAAGTTGCCACACAGGCCGATGAATCATTTGGTGGCCTGGCATTATGAAAAGTTGTGGTGTTTCACAGTTCGTAGCGCCTACAGATTGGGCATGCATGCGAAGAATCTGGAAGATGGAGAACAGGCGACGAGTTCAAACCATGACGGGGCTAGGAAGCAATGGAAGAAGCTCTGGAGTCTAGCTATTCCGCAGAAAGCAAAAATCTTTGCTCGGCGTCTCATGCATGATGGTTTGGCAATTAATAAAGGTAAGTAAGTGGAAACGTACTCTAGCCACTGATCGTATTTGTGAAATTTGTGGTAACGCGGATGAAGATGGGTACCATGATTTGCTCCTTTTGATTTTAGATTTGTTTCCTGAAGATGAGAGCAGCAAGCTTGTCCTGATCCTTTGGCGCACATGGCAGATTCGCTGTAACATCACTCATGCCAGTGGGTCTGCTTCCATCGTGGGATCGATGAAATTCCTTGAGGAGTATTGGTGTTCACTGTTCTCTATCCGACACAATGAAGATCTTGACAGGAAGGGTAAGAACAAGCTAGGCCTACATCCTCCTACTGTTGGCTCTGTCAAGCAAAGGAAGCTGGTCCTCAATGTTGACGGGGGCCTTCTCTGAAGGCTCGGCAGAAGGTGGCATTGGTGTGGTTGTCAGAGATGGAGATGGGAGGATTCTGCTAACATCTTGGCGCTGCCTTCCTTGTCTCTCTAGTGCAGTGGAAGTTGAAATCCTTGCATGCCGTGAAGGCCTTTGCCTCGCTGCAGAATGGGTTCGCCGTCCGACGGTGCTGGAATCAGATTGTAGTGCTGCGGTTGATATCCTAAATAACCCCAGTAATCATCGATCAAGATTCCAGTTCTTAGCTTATGAAGCCCTGGAGTATGCCGGACAGGTCCAGTCTTTTGCTGTCAGGCATGTGAAAAGAGAGCAAAATGTAGTTGCACATGAGCTCGCACAATTAGCGAAACATTTGCGTCATAGTGCTGTGTGGCGTGAGTCTTTTCCTGCGTGTGTTGAGCATCTTATTGCTCAAGATTGTATCCCAGTTGTTGAGTGATCAATGAAGCTCTCTTTTCCTCGAAAAAAAAGCCCCATATTGCCTGAAGCCCTGAACTAATTACAACTTGCAGTGTATGACAATCATGGACAAACATAGTCTCTAATCCATTAACTGATCTCCGGTCAATATAATATCGTTAAAACAAACATAACTAAAAGATTATATCCTTGAGAAAAGAAAATATAAAAAACCTATGTACCGGTCTTTTAGACACGGGAAAAAAGAAGAAGAAGAAGAAGAAGAAGAAGAAGAAGAAGAGAAGAAAACCATAAACAAAACCACATGCAAAGAACTAAGGGGTTGTTTGGATCTAGCGTATTGTGAAAACCAGATTTACTAAAAAACGGTTTTAGCCTGTTTTTAGGACAACATTATTTGGCTAATCTAACTAACTTGCGGATAAGGAAAACTCATTTTCCAACACGCGTATTGTTTTTCTGCACACGATAAAAAGGAGCCAGGGCTAGGGTTCTACATCCGTACTAATCCATTGAGATCTGATAGAAATCGCCACCGGCTGTTGAGACGGGCCGTGGCCCTTGACGAGTTTCCATCCCGTTTGGTCTATCTGGATGCCAAAAGAGTCAATTTGCGGTAACGACCGATCCTTCTTTCAATTCAATGCAATTGAGTAGCCCATAAACATGATTAGATACCACTTCTTCTCTAGTTGCCTCCCTTTGATGATGTTCCATAGTACCTGCAAATATACATTGAGGTTAGGTCGTATAGTGATCACAGGTTTTAGGCTGCTCTTTCTTTAATGCACATATAGTGATATTCACGCAGCACCGAATTTGCACCAACAATAAAAAAGAATCAAACCAGTTCCATTGAAATCAGACTTCAGTAATACTAGTTTTTTAAGTGCATCCAAAATTCTTAACTGAAATAAGCACTAATATGCACATGTTAGATTCAAAATCGTACCTCTTAATAAGGAAATGGTTGTAGGAGTAACAGTACTGACTATTGAATCAGTTATACCACATTTCTTCAGATAATAAGCTTGATTATCCAGCAATTAGATCAATTCTTCTTAATTTGCATACTATTGTGAACAATTTACCCAAGTTACACCAGAGATCATTTTTTGTCTTATTGGTTCCTTTTAGAGATATGGATGATCACGGCAACAAAAAAGTTAAGAAGGAAAATGCAGACAAAGCCTCCATAAAGCGGCACACATGGAAATGTTTTGAGGACAAATTCTTCCTCAATATACTAAAGGAGCAATTTGTAAATGGTGGGAAAGAAGGAACATGCTACACAAAGAAAGCATGGCATGACATCTTAGCTCAGTTCAATGATGCTAGAGTAGATAAACTTGAATTGCAACAATTGAAAAATCGACACAAGTACTTCAAGAGCTGCTATGCTACCATGAGCAAACTTCTAAAGTGCACAGGATTTGGTTGGGATGACAACGATAAAATAATCAAAGCTTGTGAGGAACAATGGGAGGAACTCATTACGGTATATTCCAATCTTAAGAATTATATATTCTATTAGTTCAATTCAAGACTACTGCGATTAAGTTGGGCCTAGTTGGATAGATCTTCAAGAGATATGTGCTACTTCAACGGCATCTGGATTTAATGCTAAATCTAGCAAAGGAAAAGGTGCTGCGTTTACAATCGAAACACCACAAATTGATCTCAATGAGGAAGTTGAAGTACACAACATTGATTCATATGAAAAAAAAATGCTAGCCCTGTTGTTTGTCCACATAATTTTACTCGCACTCCAAAGGTGATAGAGAAAAAGAGGAAGTGCTCTACTGCTAATGGAAGTGGAGCAGCAGATAATCCTAAACGGCAAAAGTGCATAGCTGATGATGTTGTAATTGCAATGGATCGTCTTGCAGAAGCATCGCTTAGCATGGTCAAAATGAAGAAAAATGTAGCACAGCAGAATGGAGCTTATTCACTGAAAGTATGTATGAAGATATTAAATAATATTGATGATCTTGAGCCAAAGAAAAAACTAAAAGCTGCAAAAGCATTTTCTGTAATACCTCGAAATTTAGTCAGGTAAATAGACAGCTAGTCGGGAGAAGAAAGAACAATAAAAAAGAGAAAATTCCTGAAAAAAGGGGGATTTCGTAAATTTTCGCCAACCTGGGCCGCGGCCCAGGAGGCCCAAGAGGGGAGGCCGGCCTAAGGGGCCGGCCAAGAGAGGGGGGTGGGGCCCAAACCCTAGCCGCCCCCACTCTCCTCTCTTTCCCCCCATAGCCGCCACCCCCTCTCCCCCATTGCACCTCCCCAGCAGCAGCACCTCCCTCCCCGGCGAAGATCCTTGCTGCGGTCCATTGGAGGAAAGGCGAGGAGACCACCGTTGGAGGGCCGGCCAAGTGGAGGTAGCAGATCAGTTTTGTTCAGCGCTGTTTCTCGTCAGTTTTGGGTAAGATACGTACGTTTTCTGAACTGACCGCCTCTTAGACAGTTGTAGCCCTCGGTTCTAGATTTCTTTGGGCACCGAGATCACCTGATTTGGACTTACGGTTTAGGCGTTATGGTAGTTTTACCGCGACTGTCCAGGAGAGCTGACAAGAATTGGCAAATTGTCTTGTCTGGCCATTATGAATTATTTAGAGGCAGAATCAGAAAAGCCACCCAAAATGAATATTGTAGATAATTCAGTAAGCTCTCTAAGTTGATAAAGAACACAATTTTTAGAGTTGGCAATCAAAATTTATAGAATTTTTACCGTCGCTGTTTCGCTGACTGTCAGATTGCAGAGACAGAAACTTTACCTGAATATAAGAATTAGTAAGAGGCCGAATAAGGGGATTTGACCAACTAGACTATTGTATCTGGTTTTGTCATGATTCCATAGAGTCCAAGATCACCCCGTTCCGAGTTGCGTAGTAAAAGTTATGTTATTGTTAGCGCTACTGTCACGTAGTTCTTTCTGCTAGACTGTCGGGAAGGTGGAGCAAAACCTGTATTCGAACTCTACGTCTTGAGGAGTTGGGTTAAGGGGCATAAACGGAGTCCACTTTTCAGCGTATTTACTGTTAGAACTATTCTTGTGTAGGAGGCGGAATCCCGGAGTAGAGGCACCATCTTTGCTTCTTCGCGCGCCGTAGCGGAAAAAGACAAGTACAGTTAGTGGTAGATTATTCATAATCGGTTGTTCATGTTTACCTTATTACGAGTATTTTGTGCTATTCACAGATGCTTGAATGTTATGAATGTCAATGATCATGAATGCTAGTAGTATGAGTAAGTTTCATTCATGCATGAAGATTTAATATTCTGGTTCATGTGCATCATGATATCATATTGGAGGCTTGGTCATGTGGTGACCAAGCATTGATTGAGGTCCCCGTCATGAAGATGATGGGATTTTGGTCCCCATACTTGTGGAGTATGGGCTATGTTCCCTGCACTAGAAGGCACAGGCATGGGTGTGTATCGATGGATGCACACTCCGCAATACCGGTATATGCAAAAGAGAAAAGAAAAGTGCATTTGAGCAATTTGCATAGAATGAGCATATGAAATATTTATTATTGAGAATTGTGGTTGGATGATGATGGTTACAGTTGTTTTTGTTATTGTCTTGCTAAATGTACTTTGCTGAGTCTTGGACTCACCCTTGCTGTTACTGTGTTTTTAGGTACCCCGTTTGTGGACGGCATGCATGGGATGGAGTAGATTTATGCTTGGATGCACATTGGCATGAACCAATTCTCCATTGAATAAACAAATTGAATGATAGTTTAGAATTTGATTAAACCGCTTAAGGATTCTTATGTTTATGCTTTATGCCTTGGATAACCTCTTTTGGAGTTGGCTAGCGAATTATGGATGTTACTTTTATGAACATGCCTTAGACTATGCATTTTGGTTAATTGTTTATTATTAATGTTATTTGTGCGATTTCCCGGATGGTTCATTATTCAAAGGAGATTCTACCAAAAGTTAGCAAAATGTCTTAGCTTATTTTATATTTATGTTAGTGTGGTAGCATTCCAGGCACAGGCTGGGCTGGGGTGTTACAGTTGGTATCAGAGCGGGCTTTAGGCCCGTGGTGAATAGGTTAGTAACTTAAATAACTTGATGTGCTAAAATCTGTTAATGGTAAATTAACTTAAAACTTGACACACTGTGCACAGTAGGTGGGAATGGAAAAATAATCATTGCATCTGCGATACTGATAGAATTGTTTCATTGAGATGGTTGTACTGGTTTGTTATGATATTGTGTTTGTTTGCTCTAATGTTAAGTGGATACTTTTTATCTTTGAAATTCAGAATGGCGAGAGGTAGAGGGCGTGGATGTGGTGCGGGCCGTGGTCGTGGTCGTGGTCGTGGTCGTGGTCGTGGACGTGGTTCGGTTGCATCCTCATCCCCGAACGAAGAGGCTATTGGCGGGGTGACTGAGGAGGTTGCATCTGCCGCTCGTCCAATTGCTGATGCCCAGGCCGCGCCAGCCACCTTACTTCAGGAACTTCAAAGAGAGGTTCGGCAAGCCTTCAGCAGTGCGGCGGCTCCTCCTACTATGGGTGCACCTGTTGTTGCTCCGATGGCTGCACCAGCTCCTCCGGAGGCTAGAATGAGCCTCCGGGAGTGGATGTCCCTTCGTCTCGACACCTTTGACGGAGTAGGTACTCCGGTACAAGCAATTGACTGGCTTCGGTACATGCAGAGACAGTTTGGTGCATTGGACATGACTTGGTAGCGAGAAGGCGCCGTAACTTTTCAACTAAAGGGCCAGCGGATATCTCATCGGGAGGAGTCCTATCGGCGGACTCCACTGCGAGGACCGGTTACTTGGGAGGATTTCTTGGAGCGATTCGAGGCTAAGTTTTATCTGATTCTTTCCTTGAGAGGATGGAACATTCCACAGCGATCTTCGTTCGAGGAAGTGTCCGTAGCGGACTATGGCGAGATTCAACAACTTAGTCCGCTTTGTGCGGTGTGGCTAGCAATGACCGAGAAAAGGCAAAGAGGTTCTGTAGGGGACTGAACGCTGAGTATCGCCACGTCCTGAGAGCGACTAACTTGCTTGACTTCAACAGTGTGGTCGATCAGGCTAAGGATATGGAGTTGGAGCGGGAACTTACTAGGGAGAGGCAGACTCCTAGCAGCTTTACCTCTACTGGAGGATCAGTTAGTGGGCACAAGAGGAGCTTTGGTGGTGGAGGTGGGTCTTCTCAGCAACCCGCTTCCAAGAGATTTCAGAGAGTCGGCGCTCTCGGCCGCTGCAGCGTTACGGCGATAGAGGCATGTCGTTTCTCCGCTTGACATACTACATCGCCAGCTTTGCGCCCAGTTCCAAGCCAGGGAATGATATGCTTCAAGTGTGGTGACAATCACCGTGCCTCTGAGTGTTCCTTCACGGGGGATTGTCGCCATTGTGGCCAGTCAGGCCATAAGATGATAGTGTGCAGGAAGAACCCAGCGTGCATCATTAAATGGGAGTCTGCTCTGCGGCATCTTGGTAGTTACTCATCGGGTTCGATCCGACATCGATGGCGGCTCCCACACCCCATACCCTTACGGTTGGGTTTCTCTGCAGCGTTCACGCCCGATTACCACCACGAGGTTCTCTTTGGAGCGCCGCCGTCTGCGACACCGTCATTTGCTTCACCGGGTAGTTCACGCTCATCGTTCGTCGAGTGGCGGTACCCTACTAGTCGATTCCTTGAGGCTTTTATCCTTTTGATTCGGGGCTACCTATTCATTTGTCTCTACGGCGTTTGCTAGAAGGGCGAATTTGAGTATGCAGTGGATTTCTCAGTCAGTGTTGGTTAGTTCCCCTAGGGGTATGATTGCGAGTTCAACTGTTTGTCCTGGGTGTTCTATTGTTGTTGATGGGGAGAAGTTCACGGCGAACTTGATAGTAATTCAAATGGAGTCGTTCGATGTTATATTGGATATGGATTGGTTGCATGCTTATCGAGCGGTGATATCCTGTTTCAGTGAGACAGTCTCTGTGCAGACCCCGTCTGGGGAGACTTTGACCTTTCAAGGGAGCGCGCCTCGGTGCTATCTTTCGATGTTGGCCGGATTGTTCCGTGTCGTCGTGCGATGAAGATCGGATTTTTTATCTCTTCTTTGAAAGCGAGTTTAGCTCATGGTTGAGGAGATTTCGGTGGTGAGGGACTATCTGGATGTGTTCCCGGATGAGCTTCTGGGCTTGCCACCTGCACAGGGTGTGGAGTTTCGCATCGACCTTATTCCGGGTACTCGGCCCATCTCGATGTATCCATATCGTCTGGCACATCCATTTCAGGACGAGTTGAAGAAGAAGTTAGATGAATTGTTGGCTAAGGGTTTGATCAGGCGTAGTGTATCGCCATGGAGAGCTCCTGTTCTGTTCACGGAAAAGAAGGATGGGAGTTGGCGCATGTGTTTTGATTACCGTGCACTTAATGCAGTTACGATCAGGAACAAATATCCTCTACCCCGCATTGAGGATTTGTTTGATCGGTTGAAGGGAGCCCAGGTGTTTTCCAAGATCGATCTCCAGTCTGGATATAATCAGATCCGGGTGCGTGAATAGGATATAGAAAAGACTGCATTCTCCACTCGGTATGGGCATTATGAATATATAGTCATGTCGTTTGGATTGACTAATGCACCAGCTGTCTTTATGGAGACCATGAACAGCATGTTACACGAGTACCTGGATGATTTCGTAGTGATGTTCATCGACGATATCCTTATCTATTCCAAGACTCAAGAGGATCATGACCGTCAGTTGAGGTTAGTCCTAGAGACCTTGAGAGAACACAAGTTCTACGCCAAACTGAAGAAATGTGAATTTTTGATTTCAGAGGTAAGCTTTCTGGGTCACGTAATTAATCCTCAGGGAGTTGCTGTTGATTCTAGCAAGGTCTCGACAGTGGTGGACTAGAAGAGGCCGACCAATGTGAAGGAGGTGAGGAGTTTTCTGGGCTTGGCGGGGTATTACTGGCGTTTTGTGCAGGATTTCTCCATTATTGCCAAGCCGATGTTCCAGCTTACGCAGAAAGGGGTAAAGTTTCAGTGGACTGATGACTGTGAGTGCAGTTTTTGCACATTAAAGGATAAACTAGTGACCTCTCCTATTCTCACTCTTCCCGATCCGGGGAAGTGATTCACCGTCTATTCTGATGCGTCTCGAGTGGGTCTGGGCTATGTGCTTATACAAGACGGTAAAGTGATTGCCTATGCATCGAGACAGTTGAAGAAGCATGAACAGAATTATCCCACTCGTGACTTGGAGTTGGCTGCGGTTGTCTTTGCCCTCAAGATCTGGAGGCATTATCTGTATGGGGAGTCGTGTGACGTCTTCACAGATCACAAGAGTCTCAAGTACATCTTCACCCAGAAAGATCAGAATTTGAGGCAGAGAAGGTGGTTGGAGTTGATAAATGACTATGATCTGACTATTCAGTATCATCCAGGCAGGGCTAATGTGGCCGCGGATGCTCTCAGTTGTAAGGTGACTCCCGCTACTTTGGATTGCATCATTGCTTATTTTGATCGCATGGGGATATCTTATTGTTATGCGGGCACAGCGCAAGTTGAGACTCAGTTCATCCTTCAGTCAGCTATCCCAGACCGTATGCGGGAAGCACAGCGAGAAGACCGGTTACTACAGAAGGTCAGACAGCGATTGGATGAGGGCAAAGAAGGGGATTTCAGTATGGATACTTCAGGTAAGGCTGTCTGTGTGTGCCACAAAAGGCGGAGGTCAAGGATGACATCTTGAGGGAGGCACATCGCATTCCGTACACCGTTTATCCTGGTGAGACTAAGATGTACCGAGATCTGAAACAACACTTCTGGTGGAAGAGGATGAAGGTGGATATTGCTAATTATGTAGCTTCTTGCGGTGTTTGCCAACAAGTGAAAGCTGAGCACAAACGACCCGCGAGATTGTTGCAGCCGTTGGAAGTCCCCCAGTGGCCATGGGATGATATCTCGATGGATTTTGTAGTGGTATTACCTCGCTCGCCGCGAGGAAAGGATACCATTTGGGTAGTAGTGGATCGTTTTAGCAAGTCTGCGCACTTCATTCCTATTCGCACAACCAGATTCAAATGAGTGATCTAGCTCCTATCGTGTGCGAGAAATAGTGAGGCGCATGGGGTGCCCAAAACTATTATTTGAGACGAGGATGCTAAGTTTGTGTCCAAGTGCAGGAGAGTCTGCGGAGTGCCTTGGGCACATAGCTTCGACTTAGCACAGCATTCCATCCTCAGACAGATGGACAGTCAGAGCGCACTATTCAGACCTTGGAGGATATGTTGCGGACCTGTGTATTGTCATGGAAGGGCAGTTGGAAGGACCAGTTGCCACTTGCAGAGTTTTCCTACAATAACAGTTATCACTCTAAAATTAGAGCCGCACCATTTGAGGTTTTGTATGGGCGAAAATGCATATAGTCACTCTGTTGGGATGCAGTGGGTGAGAAAGCAGTTTTGGGACTGGACTGGATTCAGAAGACAATTGAGCGTGTAGCAATGGTGAGATAGAATCTGCTAGCAGTGCAGAGCAGGCAGAAAAGTTATGTAGATGTGAGGAGACGTGACTTGGAGTTTGCGGTGGGAGACCAGGTGCTTTTGAGAGTGTCCCCCACCAAAGGCATCGTCCGATTCGGTACTAAAGGGAAGCTTAGTCCAAGGTACGTCGAACCGTTCCCGATTATGGCTAGGATTGGGAAGCTAGCCTACCGCCTGGACCTTCCAGAGTCCATGCGAGGAGTTCACAATGTGTTTGCTGAGAAAGTTTTTGAAAGACCCAGAGCATAAGATTTCCTTGGAGCCGCTGACTATTGAGCAAGACCTCACAATTGAGTCGCGTCCCAGTGCGTATTCGGAAGTCGAGGCGAGTCTTTGAGACACAATATATTGGTTTACGTCAAGGTGATGTGGACGTATCAGTCAGAAAGAGAAGCCACTAGGGAGTTGGAGTCTCGCATGCGCGAGCAATATCCTGAGCTATTCACAGCAGGTACGTGATAAAGTTCTAGAGGTTTTGTTCTGGTGTGTTAAGTTTGTTTAGAATTCGGGGTTGAATTCCGTTGAAGGGGGGTAGAATGTAATACCCCGGAATTTAGTCGAATAAATAGACAGCAAGTCGGGAGAAGAAAGAACAATAAAACAGGGAAAATTCCTGAAAAAAAGGAGGATTTCTCATATTTTACAAACTTTGGGCAGCGGACCGGGAGGCCCAGAAGGAGGCCACCTAGGGGGGCCAAGAGAGAGCGCCCAAACCCTAGCCGCCCCCACTCTCCTCTCTTTCCCTCAATAGCCGCCACCCCCTCTCCCCCATTGCACCTCTCCCGCGCCACCACCTCCCCAGCAGCACCACCTCCCTCCCCGGCGAAGATCCTTGCTGCGGTCCATTGGAGGAAAGGCGAGGAGACCACTGTTGGAGGGCCGGCCAAGTAGAGGTAGCAGATCGGTTTTGTTCAGCGCTGTTGCTCGTTAGTTTTGGGTAAGATACATATGTTTTATGATCTGGCCGCATCTTAGAAAGTTGTAGCCCTCGGTTTTAGATTTCTTTGGGTACCGAGATCACCTGATTTGGACTTACGGTTTAGGAGTTATGGTAATTTTACCGCGACTATCCAGGAGAGCTGACGAGAATTGGCAAATTGTCTTATCTGGCCATTATGAATTATTTAGAGGCCGAATAAGAAAAGCCACCCAAAACGAATATTGTAGAGCATTCCAGAATCTCTCTAAGTTGATAAAGAACACAATTTTTAGAGTTGGCAATCAAAAGTTATGGAATTTTTCCCTTGCATTGTTTATTGTTGTCAGTTAGAGAGGCAAATTTTACCTGAATATAAGAATTACTAGAAAGTTGAATAAGGGGACTTGCCCAACTAGACTATTGTAGCTGGTTTTGTCATAATTTCATAGAGTCCAAGATCATCCCGTTCCGAGTTGCTTAGTAAAAGTTATGTTATTGTTAGCGCTACTGTCCCGTAGTCTTTTCTGCTAGACTGTCGGGAAGGCGGAGCAAAACCTGTATTGGAACTTTAGGTCTTGAGGAGTTGGGTTAAGGGGCATAAAAGGAGTCCACTTTTCAACGTATTTATTGTTAGCGCTATTCTTGCATACAATTGGTTACAATGTTCGGAATCGTGTTATGTAGGATAGATATCAACATTCAGGAGAGATAATTAGTCAGTACTTCAATAACATTTTAGATACCATAAATAATTTACATAACAGACACACCCAATGAAGTTCCACTGAAAATTATTAGTGATCCAAGGTACCACCCATATTTCAAGGTATATATATCTCTAGCTCCCGTTCTTGGTCCTTTCTAACATATATTTCATAAATATTAGTGGCAAAAAAGCTTATATCTTTCGATTCCCATTAACAAAATTTTCCCTACGAAACTTCATTGAAGCAATTGATGGGATACACATTGAGGCAAAAATCAAGTCTGAAGAGCAAACTTGTCGACAATTAAATCGCCGATCTTATGAATATATAAAAACAGAGGAAAATGGTGTGTATCTCCTGGAATAGAATGGAGTCACTCTTTATTGCTATGAACTAGCTATTACAAGGAATGCATGTGATCAAACAAAAGGCTAATCGTAGTTACACTGGAGCGCAATGCCTGCTATGGTGTTGTAACCAAACCATTGCTAATCTTCTCAATTGCCTTGATCGATCTCTCCTCCATCTTAGCGGTCCTCCTTAAGTAGTTAATGAAGCGATGGCGATTATCCTTTAGAGAGCGCTTTGGAAGGAAATGCGTGTATGCAGTCGGAGAGAGGTGTCGATTGGCGAGGTATTAACTACTGTGCGGTTATATGTCGGTGAGACATTCAACCGTAGTCCAGTGTCTTAAAATTATGTAACGTCGTGTGGTATGTAATATACAACACGTGTTCCATTCATGACACGATAAGGATATACCTGGATTCTGATCCAGATGATACCAGTTCATAGCTTTACTAGCAGTCAACTGGTCGGGGACTAGGTACGGGATCTTGTTCGACCAGGGTATTCATTATGTACCCTCTGGAATCCTCACGGCCAATGAGGTCGTTAGCCTTAGGGATTACGACCATGAAGACGTATGGTCTTCTCTTATGTATTAAAATAATACATCGAGGTTTTAATCCTCGTCGGCTAGCCCCCGAACTTTAAATTAATTGGTCGTGTGGACACTTTTCTTCCGATGAAGTCATATCGGGCAGACCCCCCATTAAATGTCGTGACATTCGAAGTAGTCTGTATTCATTTTAAAGTTGAGAAACTGCATTGGGACTTGAGAAGCTTTTCTGTTCGTTGGTCAAAAAGTTTTTATCCATTGCACTTCTCCCGGATGCGGTTATAGTATTACGGCTATAAAAACCCCTTTGCATTGGGTGTTAGGGTTTTTACGCCTTCTGCTTCCTCTTCGTTTTCCAAAAAGGAGAAAATTACCTCCGACCACCTGTGACTTCTTCATCCAAAAGAATCCGCCATGTTGGATCTTGGTGAACCCGAAGGTCCTTGTTTGTTGGCCCAATCTTTTGATGAGAACGATAAGTTCGGTAGTCGTCGTCCAACTCTCACGATCCTGGCTACGAACACGCAAGGCTCGAAACCACACAATCGTTGAACTGATTGACAAGTCGTTATCAACCGTGCACGAATACCCGAATGACCTGACCACGAAGGTCGAATTCCTGCATACACCGAAGAAGCACGCAAGAACAAGATAAAGCAATCTGAAATTGCAAATAGGAATTGAAATATTGAATTGAATTGGAATTTTGAATAAGGATCTTAATTTGGTAGTCTAGTCGACACACGCAAAAGATACAAGTTGCAACGAAGGCAAACTAAACATAAACAAAATCCAAGGAAACTAGAGGGGGTGCGTCCTTAAATAGGGGATAAGGAGCCACAAATCTAAAAGAAATAGCGGGGTGAGAATAAACTTGTCGGTTGCTGTTCATGTGAACAGTAACCACACCCCAGGTGAGCTGCCTCCATACGGCCAAGTTGAGTATGATTACAAAGCCCAATTTGGCCCAAAAAGGAGATATGACTTCTTCTTTTGATGATTGCGGTCAGTCCAGAAGGAATTTAGAGGTGAAGCTGGATTCGTTGGAAAAAGGACGAAATAAGCTTTCCAGCAAGTACTCGTGGACCTCCAACGGACTCTGTGTGTGAAAGTTATGCCTGTTTTAAGTTGGTGCTGTCATGCTGATTTCGGAGGCCGAACTGGATTCCAAAATGGGTCCAGCTCGAACTGCTTGCTTGTCTTGGATCAAAAGTGACATGGTGCTGCACATATATATATTTCATCATTAGGTAGCATCATATAGTTCATATAATATAAAGACACTCCTAAAAACAAGCTCACCTGGTAATTTAAGTGAAGCGTACGAGCTCTTTACTTGGAACAACAAATATAGCAAATATGGTTGTATCCATATGGGTCATGTGCTTATCAGATCTCATCACCAACTGGTCGGTTTCTGATCTAAGTGAGAAGAAGTTAGAAAGTATGGAGAGAATTGGGTTGCTACCCGACAGGAATTTGATTTTTTGGAGATCAGCTATCAGGGAGCACTCTCCAAGCGGTGAAGACGGAGAAATTTCAGTTTTCCTCGCATACATCAAATGCGGTTTTAGGGTCCCAGTTCACTCCTTCTCCCAAGTTTTGGAGTATTATGGAGTGTAACTGGTTAATCTGGCCCCCAATGCCATCTCCAACCTTGGTATCTTCGTCTACCTCTGCGAAGCGTACTTAGGGCTTCCCGCAACCATGGATCTCCTTAAGTACTACTACAGAATGGCGAATACGAAGAAGACGACCGGTATACCCGGAGAGTGCACCTTGCGGCTCCATGACGGAAAAGCTGATGAGTACATTCCTATGTACTCAAAATCTTTGTAGTCGTCATGGAAGAAAAGCTGGTTTTACATGAAGATCACGCAGGAAGACGGCCTTTACTACAGTGGTAGAAAGGCGATCGAGAATCCACGATGGCGCTCCTCCTCAAAGAAGGAGAGAAAAATAGGGAGATGGGTTGAAGCCATCTGTTTCCTTAATGTCAGGGGTTTAACTTCCTGACATGTGGTGAGGTCCTTTTCCATGCGTCGGATTAGTCCCTTGAAGGCCAGAGCTCATGCGATTCTGGTATATTGGTCATGACGATGCGACCAAGGACTCCAGAGAGGGTAAACTCATATGGATTCTGACCAGTTTGTTTTACTGACTGATTATTTTCACAACCTTAAGACTTCTTGTTTATTACAGCCTTATCTCCTGACGAGATTAGAAGTTGGATCAAGATGATCTGCGCTGGAGAGCCTAACGAGAAGGCTAGCTTCCTTCTGATCTTAGCGGTCGTTACCGCACAAGAGAGGGCCGAGAGACTTCGGGTGAGTATATCAATCACTTTTCATCTTTCTAATATTTTTCGATCGGTTTTTACCCAAAATCCTCTTTGACATCCAGTCGGTCAGACTTAGGATTGATGAGGCCACTAAAACATGTGAGCCAATTGCCGATCAGGCCACCATGCAAGCACTAGAGATAGTGACCGCGTAGAGGTAGGTAACCGAACAGAAATATTATTATTAGATGAAGCACATTCATCACCTGACTAACTTTGCTTGTTAATCTAGGCGGTAATCGTTGAGTCCCATGCAGTCACTCAAGACTTACAAGTTGCTGTTGAAGCAACAATTTTGGAGACCGACGAATCTACACTCTCCGATCCAACGATCAGGAATGTTATCCTCGACCAGCTGGTCGAGAATATTACTTCCGATCCCTTGTCGGAGAGTGTAAAGGGTACAACCAACCCTACCAGTCCAGAACTGGTGAAATTGATTGAAAAGAAGAGGAAAGTGAACACTACTGATTTTAAACTGGCGCGCTTCATGGTCAAGACCAAAAATTCGACTAGGTATGTATAAATGAAGTAGTCATATGAATGCATACCTTAAATGTCGTTGGTGATCTTGAAAACCTGAATTTTCTCTCTTCATTCTATGTAGATCTTCTGGTGTTCCGGTTGTTTCCGACAAAAATATACCAGAAGATCAAGTGGTCGAAGAAGTCCTCAACCAGGACTTCCCTTAGGTTAGAGTTCTTGGGGAAAAAGTGGTCGAAGAAGCCTAGAGCAGGCGTCAGGGCTAGAACTTGTTCCAGATCCTATAGTGATCATAACTCCGTCAGCGGAGGTAGAAATCCTCAAAGATCCTCAATAGGTTCTGACTCTTGTAAGTAATCCTTCCCAAACTAACATGTTCCCTTTTCCCCTCGATTTATCGAGGATAAGTAGCTTGATGCCGTTTGGGGGCAAATATCGGACCGTCAAGCCAAGACAAGTCATGATAATATTTTTGCTGAATATAATGACGTGGCAATTCGGGTAAGTATCTGCAACCATTTCCTCAGTTTCTCTTAAAGTTTTATAGGAAACTTAAGGAAGAATGCTATCTATGTAGCACATGGTCGAGAACTTTGCTGTGGTCTGAGGACTTACCCAGCAAATAAAGATCCTGGAGCAAAAACACTCTGAATTAGAAAGTACGAACTTTCTTCTTAACTTGTTTTTATTCCTTATGACTCTGTTATTGTATTTTAATTATTCTCCCTTATCATATTTGATAGATTTGGAGAAAATAAAAGAAGAAGCTATGGCTAAAAAAGCCAAAATAACAAAGCTTGTGAAAGAATGCCAAGCTAAGGACCGGTTGATCGCATACTTGATGACCAGAAATAAAGAAATTTCGAAGATTTCCGGAAAGAAGATTGAAGGTAACTAGTCGTAAACTTGACTTAGTATCTCTTCTAATCATTCTTGCCTAACACTCGTTTTGCTTATACAGAACAAAACCAAGCTCTAACCAGAGCAAAGAAAGCTTTGGAATTTGAGCAAGACAAGGAGGCAGCTCTTATGCTTAATCTCGATGAGAAAATCACTTCACTTAATAAAATAAATTTTGATATGGGATCAAGATCGAGCTTGCCCTCCCTGAGAGATCCAACGGAAAAGGTAACGTACCTGGGCCATCTTCTGGAGGATCTTAAGTGCTTGCTTAAGACTACCAGAGAAAATTATGCCCGGTCTATGAAAGAATCCATTGTCAACGGAGTTAGTTTTGATCTGGCGAAACTGAAGGCTTCCGACCCCTCCACCAATCTTCAAGCCATTGAGGATGATTTCAACTGCTTGCCTGAAGAGGCGACCAAGTTTCTCAAGAAGGTAAGACCTCTTGGAGACAAGGTTGCATAAGAAATGGAGGTTGGATCTCTGTCAAGTAGCGATTAGTTAGGCGATCTCTAGTAGAAATGCATTGTAAAGATATACGAAAATGTAAAACTTACCTTTTTCTTATCAATGAAATCTCTTGTTCATCTGGTGGACTTATGAACATTCATATATTACCTAGCCCTCGACTGTTTTATATTAGAAGAACTTTACTATATAAGCAGTAGGCCAAGAATATGAACTTAAGTATCAAACATTTGTTTGAAAGTATGTACTGATTGTTTGAAAAACTGATCGTAATAATACCAATAAACCTTTTTGGTCGGAACTAGTGCTAGGTTTTAACTAGTTGTAAATCTGTTCTTCATAATCGAAGTACTTACTAAGACAATATATGGTCGGAAGAAAGGACTTTCCTTGATAAGAAAACTCGAATGCAAAGATGCACAAAATAAACGACAAGTGGTTTTATTTTTATGTAATACTCAATGTTGGTCGGAAGGAACTGCTAAGAAACGAAGATATAAAATATATTTCTGTCGTGCTCATGCTCGTCCGATCGGTGGCGGTGAAGATCGTAGGAAAAGGTACATCGCTAGGAAGCTCCTTCGAGTGGGCGGGACCACGTGCGAAAAAGGAGAGACTTCGACTAGGAGGTTTTCCGTGTCCCAACCAATAGCCAAACGAGAGTAGAACATAATTTTGAAATAAAAATATAGTCTCCATAATCTTTTGCATATGAACCGCTAGTCGACCAGAGTTGGGTACAAACATATAAATAATATCACTCGCCAAGAGAATTTAATGGATTAAATAACCTTTTAAAATTAATAGAAATGAAAAAGGAAATTAAACAAAGAACTTACGCAGTTGATCAATATTCCAAGAATTAGACAAAACCGTCCCATCTGACATAGCTAATCGTACCGAGCCTAGTCGGGTGACTTCGGCCACAGTGTATGGAACTTCCCACTTGGGAGAAAGCTTGTTGCGATTTGCTTGGCTATGAATTTTTCTAAGAACCAGATCACCTACAGCTAAGCTGCGAGGTTGCACCTTACGACTGTGGTACCTTCTCATGGCTTGTTGATAGATTGCCGAACGTATTCAGGCTTGGTTTCATCGTTCTTCAAGGAAATTGATATCGTCGAGTCGTCGTTCCTCTTGATCGTTTATTTTGAAACAATCGGTTCGAGCAGAGCCAATTTTTAGTTCTAGAGGAAGCATAGCTTCAGCACCATAAACAATCGGTCGCACGACTGTTCGTGGTTCGAACGGCCCATAAAACAGAGGGAAGTTCTTGAACCCAAGCTCCTGACCATTTTATCAACTGGTTGAACACTCCGCGTTTAACCCCCTGCATTATGACACCATTGGCACGCTCAACTGCTCCGTTGCTCTGTGGATGAGAAACAGAAGCGAAATGGACTTTGATTCCAAGCTCATCGCATAATTCCTAAAAATTGCCACTTGAAAACTGAGTACCATTGTCTGTGATTATACGACTGGGTACACCAAATCGTGTGATCACATTTTTTGTGAGAAATCTCTTAGCAGCCTCAGTTATAGTTTTGACAACTGGCTCAGCTTCGATCCATTTTGTAAACGTGTCAGTCATGAGGAACAGGAATTCAAAGTCCCCCGGGTGCTCTTGGGAAAGGTCCCAGAATGTCTAGTCCCCAGGTTGCGAAAGGCCAAGAAAGAGGAATTGTTTGCAAAGCTTGTGGCGGCTGATGTACTTATCGGCTATGAAATTGACATTGTACGCACTTCGTCACGAGCTCTTTTGCATCATGAAGGGTAGTTGGCCAATAGTATCCTTGCCTGAAGGCTTTATCGACCAATGTTTTGTAGGAATGATGTGCCACAGACTCCTCCATGAATTTCGGTTAGCAACTTAATGCCATTCGATTGAGATATACATCTCATCAACACTCCATGAGATCCTCGTTTATACAAGATACGTTCAATTAGAGTGTATGATTTATCTTTTCGTGCTATACGATCAGCCTCTACATCATCTTCTGGAATTAAGTCATGCTGAAGATAATTGTAGATCGATGTCATCCAATCTCTACCCTGATCGTCACCGATCTGTGGAGCATCTATGTTATCAGAATCAATTTGTATGACCTGATGTGAATCATTGATGTTCTCGGAATGCTCGACCACCGAGGATGAATCGAGTTGCTCGAGAAAAACTCCGGGCGGGACGGTGGACCTGGTTGAGGCCATCCGTGTCAACTGGTCTGCCAGAAAGTTTTCCTTTCTAGGAATATGTTGGATCTAAAAACTAAAGAAGTGCTTTTTGAGTTTATGTACTTCCGCCATATAAGATGACATCTTGGTACTTGAGCACTGATACTCTTTCCTCACTTGATTCTCTACTAGTTGAGAATCGCATTTCACTAGTAATTTGTGAATCCCAAGCGAATGAGCTGCTCGAAGTCCCGCTAGTAAATATTCGTATTCTGCTACATTGCTTGTAGCAGGAAAGTTGAACTGGATGGCGTACCTGAGGTGTTCGCCAGTAGGAGATATCAAGACGACTCCAGCCCCCGATCCTTTGAGCATTAAATAACCGTCAAAGTACATTGTCCACTCCTCATGGCATTCGTACTCTGGTTCCTGCTTGAGTTCTGGGTTTGTCTATTCGGCAACGAATTCTGCTATTGCCTGGGACTTTATTGTTGTTCGTGAGATAAAATGGTGGTCAAGCGTCCCTAGTTCAACCGCCCATTTTGTTATTCATCCTAACGATTCCCTATTTCCAAGGACTTGACCAAGGGGATATCCGGTAGGCACGACCACTTTGTGGGTTTGAAAGTAATGCCTTAGTTTCCTTGAAGCCATAAGGAGACCATAGAGCAGCTTTTGTACGTGTGAATATCTTTTCTTTGGTCCATGTAAGACTTCGCTTACGTAATATACTGGTCGTTGGACGTTTTCACGTTCTACGACCAGCACACCGATGATAGCTTGTGGCATTGCAGCCACGTAAATCAGCAATGTCTCTTCCGGTCTTGGAGAGACTAAGACCGGGGCACTCGTAAGGTACTCTTTAAGTTTTTCAAAGGCGTCGCTTTCTTCCTTTGTCCACTCGGCACTTCCATGCTTTAGAAAAAGTTTAAAGAAAGGTAATCCATTTTCACCCAACCTTGCTATGAAACGACTTAGCACTGCCACACAACCGGTTAGTTTCTGGACTTCTTTCTTTGTGGTCGGAGGGCGCGTCTGGTTGATGGCTGATATCTTCGCAGGATTTGCTTCGATACCCCTAGCCGAAACTAGAAAACCGAGAAGTTTTCCAGCAGAAACTCCGAAGACACATTTCTTCATATTCAACTTGAGGTTATGCCTTCTCAAGTTATTGAAAGTCTCTTATAAGTCGAGAACATGATCGCCAGCGTTGATGCTCTTTGTAACTAAATCATCAGACATAGGCTTCAAGATTTCGACATATCTGTGGACTAAATGTTTTTTGCATCAACCGTTGAAAAGTTGCACCAGTGTTTTGAGACCAAACGACATCTTAACATAATAGTAAGTGCCATATGGAGTGATGAAGGAAGTTTTCTCCTCATTTTCTTTACTCATATTAATCTGGTGGTACCCTGAATACGCATCTAAAAAACTTAATAACTGTGGATTTCATGGGGATATGCTCCAGATCTTAGGATGATGTGACAATTGGCAATGGCGTTTACGGTTTGTCGTTTCACGCGTTTTCGACAAAGTGTCGAGCTTCTTGATGCGGGCGGTCCGACCGGTCCTTGCACGGATCCGACAGGTCCCAAATCGGTCGGACCGGCCATGTGGGGCGATCGGACGGCGATGACCAAAGTGGTCAAAACAATTTGGGCCAAAAATAGGTGTTGTAGGCAAGTGAGGGATCCCAATGCACTTGGTCTCATGATTTTTGGAGTCTCGATAAAAAGTTCTATTGGTTTAAAGTTTCCGAAGGTTTGAATTTGAGGGCTTGAATTTGGCTAAGTCCCAAGGCGGTCCGACCGGCTCACGAGGAGCGGTCCGACCGCCAAGGCGGTCCGACCGCTCACTGGGCGGTCGAGCCGGTTACTTGAACGTCGGCCAACTTTGTGGCGATGTTGATTTGTTAGGTCAAAGTCATTGGTATCGTGGCATATGGTTTGCATGATGCATGTTTTGACTAACATGGGTCAAGTTGTGAAGAACTTGTTCCCGAATCGTGTTTGCTTGTCCGTGGTTGTGCGAGGTTGCTTGGTGGTCAACGACGGTCAACGGCGAGGAGGATCGGGACTAGACTTGGAGAGTTGAGGTCGAGCGATTGGCGATGCGGGTGAGGTCAACGACTCAAGCGTGACACAAGATGGACAAGGGTGACCTATTGGCAAATCCATGGCGCATGGTGAAGCGGTTTAGGTCAAAAGTTAAAGACGGCGCTTTGCGAAGCGTGCGTGTGTGACCCGTTTGTTAGTGGGCCTTAACGGGAGCCCAATTGAGTCAAACCCTAGGAGTTCTAGGCCTCCACTATAAATAGGAGGAGATGGTGGCTGCACCTCTCCCTCTCTCGCCTTTTATGTTTCAAAACCCTAATTGTCTTTAGGGGAGTTGAGGTGGAGGCTAGGGCTCTTGATGGTTTGTGGTGAATTTTGTGATCTTTGATTGTCCACTGATCCATGATGGTGTGGATGTAATCCAGCATCAACCACGAAATCAATCTATGCAAGGTTTGCTTGAGATAAGTCTCTTTTCGTTCTTGCTTTCAATTTCGTGTTTTTAGGGCTTTCTTTGATCCGCGAGTTTGTGATTGATTCTTTCACGTGAATTAGCTTGCTGTGATATGTGTGAATCTATCTAGCATCATCTTGATCATCAATCACTCACGAACAAGCATTAGGATCAAGTTTTCGTTCTTGCCCGGTTTTAGACCTTCATTAATCAATTGGCAATTGCTCAAGATCGTTCCAAGAATTATCATAATATTCGATTGGAATAGGTTCTCAATAGCATATAGAAGGTGTGTGCAAAGTTTCATAAAGATTGGAGTTGAGAATCAAAAGTTTCACCTAATTGCAACCGTCATCGGTGATTTTATTTGTTTAGATCGGTTCGTGAGATCACGGTCCGATCCGCCCATCATCACCGGTCGGACCGATTTTGGAGCGGTCCGACCGCCAAGACTACGCCGGTCGGACCGCCGCAATCGGTCCGACCGGTTGGAGTACAGAGGTCGACCGCCCATCTTGTGAGTCTTTGCAATCTTAGTTGATTTTGTTATTTTGCTTAGGGATTTAATTGGATTCAATACTAGTCTTCCATTTGTCTTGGTATATTGATCTTCATAGCTTTCTAATAGCTCTTGGAGTGAAATTGTATTGAGTTCATAATTTGTGAAAAAGTGGCGTGCTCCTATTCACCCCCTCTAGTCGCCTTTACGGTCCAACAAGTGGTATCGAGCCCTGTTAGTTCAATCTTGATCTTAACAGGTCACTTTGAACTTTGGCGATGGATAAGTTTTCTACTAAACCGCATATCTTGATGGGCACGACTATGCCTATTGGAAGAATCGTATGCGTCTTTCTTGAGAGCGAGGACAAGCTATTTGGGATGTTGTTAGAACCCATTGGTTATTCCCGAAATTGCTACACCGCTTACGCAATTCTTTTGGCTAACAACAATAAGGCTAAGAATCTTTTATATGGTGTACTTGGTAGACAAGAATATGATAGAATTTGCAATCTTTCAATCACGCATGAAATTTGGAACACTCTCGAAACATATCATGAGGTTCGTCCCAAATCAAAAAGGTGCGCCAAACAGTTTACAAGCGTGAATACAATAAATTCGAGATGCGTCCGAGAGAGCATCGATGACATTTCGATCGCTTTAATAAAGTAATTAATCAAATGAAAGTCGTTGATATTGAATATTCTCAATCTGAAAATACCACCCATCTCTTGGCCGCAATCAACACCAAGGAGTGGGAGATGAAGGCTCTTGCTATAGAGGAAAATGTTGATCTTTCAAGTCTTACTTTAGAATTGCTTTATAGTAAACTCAAGACTCATGAAATTAAAAGAGTTGATCATCCCAAGAAAGATAATTTAGCTTTGGTAGCGATCCTCTCAAAAGGCTTTTGATGACTCTTTTGAATCTTCTTCGGATTTTCATTTGCTTGTTTATCTGCTATTCATGAAGAGGAGCTTGAAAGTATTCTCAAACAGAGTTAGCTCTTCTAGCTAAAAAATTCACACGGGCCTACAATAATGTGAGAAACAAAAGAGAGGTGGTCCGTGACATGCTATGAATGTGGTGAGCTCAATCATATCCGACAAATTGCCCCAAGTCGAAAGGTAAGAGCAATCATAAGGAAGGAAAGCCGACTTGGAAGAAGCCTCCTTTCAACAAATCAAGGTATGAGGCTAATAAACTTGTGAAGGCGCTCACCGGTCCTTGCCGCTTTGAGGATCAATCCTTGAGCGATGTGGATACCGGGAGTGAGGAGGACAAGGAGGAGGAGATCCTCAAGGCAAAAAGAAAGGGAAGGCCAAAGACTTCACTGGCATGTGCTTCATGGTGACAATTTACGACATTGATGATGATGAGGTATCTTTTTCTTATGATGAGCTTTACGCTAAATATGATTCTATAGTTGAGCAATTGCTTAGTCAAGATGAAGCACTAGAATTTGTCATGACAAAAATAAGAAATTAGAGTCAAAATTAGCAAACCGAAAGTAGAGCTTAAAATGCTAAGACTCTTGAACTCGATGAATGTTTATCTTGTCATGCTATGCATTCGAAATTACCAAGTTACAATCTGCTCATAATATTTACGTACAACAACTTGAGAATGCTAGATCTGAACTAAATGAAATTAAAATGCTCCTTGTAAAAATGTTTAGAATCTAGTAAATTGATTGCTTTTGATGTATTTGATTCTAGCCCTTGCACTTCATGTTTAGAAAAGAACGTGAAATCAAAGATATCTTAGAAGTCGCTAGAGTCAAATATGCTAAGCTTAAGGACAATATTGAAAATACTACTTGTGCTTCTTGTTCCACTCTTAAGCTTGAAATTGCTTTGTATAAGGAGAAATCTATGAATAATACTTGTGATGCTTGTGTTAACTTGAGAAAAGAAAATGCTTACCTTCATGATACATTAGAGAAATTTTCTAAAGGTAAGAAACAATTAAACATGATTCTTGACAAGTCTAAAACTCCTTATAAGAAGCAAGGTTTAGGATTCAATTCTTTTCAAGACAATTCAAACCCAAAAGTCATTCAAGTCTTGGAAAAGGTTTAATTGAATTCAAAACCCAACTGCAAAAACATCTTTTAAATCTGCAGTTTTGCCCAACCTTGTATTAATTCAAATGGTGCTTCTTCTAGTGGTACCAAGTACCATTGCACTTATTGCAAGAAAGGTGGGCATTTGATTGAATTCATTGGCGTGGTTGAAAAATGATAGGAAAATTTTGATAGAATTTCATTCATGCAACCTAGAGCTTCTATGAGACATGGTAACACCGAAAAGAATAAACTGGATTAGGATTTTTCTCTCATGAAAATCATTATGTTTCTAGATATCCTAATTCTAATGTTTATCGATCAAGGCGGTCCGATCATTGGTGGTCACCGGTCGGCCAGTGTTGATCGCCGATCGACCGCCAACACAACGTCGGTCGAATAGCCCATGGACGATTTAAGTCTCATGTTAATTTAAACATTGCTCATAACCGAATGTTAGATGAAATCAAGGATAGTACTTACGGTTTGTATACTCCTTGCGGACGTGTGTCTCGATCTTTGGATTCCTAAATCTTGTTTATCTAACCCCATGTTGAGACACATCGTTCTTTTGTTCCTTGATTTTCGGGACTACCGTGGAAAGGGAAGAACACGTGGTTCGCCGACTCGGTGTTCACGCCACATGACCGGAAACTCAAAATGGTTCACCTCTTTCACGCGAGCAACAGTGATGACTTCATCACCTTTGGAGATGATACACAAGGCGAATTGAAGGAACAGGATCAATTAGGGTGAACAACAAATTCATTCTAAAGGATGTCGCTCTTGTGGACAAGCTTAGGTATAATCTCCTTTCGCTTCTCGACTTCTTGATGATGGCTATGAGACTGCTTTTAAGAAAAATGCTTGTCGTGTGCTTGATTCTCTTGGTGAGCTTGTGTTTGGAATCTCTAGAGTTGGTAGAATTTTTGGGCCGATTTTTCGTAATCTCTTCTTTGGATCTCTTAAATGTTTGCTTACATCTTCTTCTCGATTTACGGCTTTGGCATCGACGTTTGGGGCACATTGGTTTTGATCATCGACACGAGTTAGCAACCTTGATCTCATGAGGGTTTGCCCAAACTCAAAGTCGCAAGGATCTTTGTATGTAGCCCTCATAGGCATGGCAAACAAGTTGCCGCCTCACACCCTTCTGACTATGGTTATGACCGACGGACCGTGACGGTTGCTTCATATGGATCTTGTTGGTCCCGCTAGAGTCCGATCGATCGGTGGAAAATGGTATATTCTTGTCATAGTCGATGATCTTTCTAGATATACTTGGGTGTTCTTTCTTACTTCAAAAGATGAAGCTTTTGGTTATTTTCATGACCTTGTTCTTCGTTTGGCTTCTGAGCTTCCTGGTGCTTTGAGAGCGATTCACGTGATAATGGCACGGAGTTCAAAAATGCTTCTTTGCTTCTTTTTGTCTTGAGCGTGGTATTGAGCATCACTTCTCCTCTCCACACGTCCCTCAACAAAATGGCGTGGTGGAAAGGAAGAATAGGACCTTGGTCGAAATGGCTAGGACGATGCTAGATGAGTATAGCACACCGAGGAGATTTTGGGCCGAAGCTATTGCTACTGCTTGTCATATTGCAAATCGTGTCTTTTAGACCTTCTTTAGGCAAGACTCCTTATGAGCTTCGTTTTGGTAGAAAACCCTCTGTTTCGCATTTTCGAGTTTTTGGATCAAAATGTTTTATTCTTAAGACAGACAACTTAGATAAATTTGAATCAAGAACTTTTGATGGGTTATTTATGGGTTATCCTGCTCATTCGAGGGGTTTTCGGGTTTTTAATGCTGAGACTAACATTATTCAGAGACTTGTAATGTCACTTTTGATGAGACTAGCCACAGAGCTAGATCAATTGCTCTGAGATGATTTACAGTGACAGAGAGCATTTTGTGGAGGAAGATGAGGACGGCTAATATCATTCCTTCATCTGCGCCGCTCTTGCGCCCATATTGATACAAGAACACCTACGTCTACTTCACCTTGATTGAGGCTCTGCGCATCTTCATCATCGCAGATACTGCGAGGTCGAAGAAACGCAGTATCTCACCCGGCGCTCACTTCGCATTCAGAGACAAAGATCCTCCGGAATGGATAATAGGTAATCTACATGAGCGAGTCACTCGCTCCAGGTATAATGATCCAAATCTCTACTCTCATTCGGCTTTTGTTGCTTCTTTTGAACCCCGCGATATATCACATGCTTTATCTGATTCTAGCTAGGTAAATGCCATGCATGAGGAGTTAGAAAATTTTGAAAGAAACAAAGTTTGGAACCTAGTAGAACCCCCTAGTGGTCATAATGTTATAGGAACCCGTTGGGTGTTTAAGAATAAACAAGGTGAGGATGGTTACGTGGTTAGAAACAAGGCCGATTGGTAGCTCGTGGTTTCACCAAGTTGAGGGGTTAGATTTTGATGAGACATTTGCTCCTGTTGCTAGACTAGAAGCCATTCGCACTCTGTTTGCATTTGCTGCATCAAAAGGTTTTAAATTATATCAGATGGATGTTAAAAGTGCCTTTTTAAATGGTTTCATAGATGAGGAAGTGTATGTTAAGCAACCCCCTGGTTTTGAGGATCCTAAATATCCAAATCGTGTTTTCAAGCTATCTAAAGCATTGTATGGTCTTAAACAAGCCCCTAGAGCACAGTATGATAGACTTAAGACCTTCTTGCTTAAAAATAATTTTGAAATGGGTAAAGTGGATAAAACTCTATTCATTCTTAGGCGTGACAATGACTTCACGCTTGCTCAAATTTATGTGGATGATATTATCTTTGGTGGTTCCTCTAATGCTCTTGTTTCAACTTTTTCCGACACTATGTCCGGAATTTGAGATGAGTATGATGGGAGAGCTTAATTACTTTTTGGGACTTCAAATCAAGCAATGCAAGGAAGGAACTTTCATCCATCGACGAAGTACACTAAAGATCTACTAAAACGCTTCAACATGGGTGATTGCAAGCCAATTTCCACTCCCATGGCAACCTCGATTGCTTTGGATCCAGATGAGGAAGGAGAAGTCGTGGATCAACGCGAGTACCGCACATGATCGGCTCCTTCTCATGTTTTGACCTCGAGATCGGACATTCACTTCACGGTATGCCTTTGTGCAAGATTTGAGCGTCTCCGAGAACTTCCCATCGCCAAGCCGTTAAACGCATATTCGGTATTTACACTCTACCCTCTTATATGGCATTTGGTATTCCCTCTTGACTTTGTCCATTAGAGGTTTTTCGATTCGATTTTGCGGTCGTCGGTTAGATAGGAAGAGTACCTCGCACACTGTCACTTCCTAGGCACTTCTCTTGTATCTTGGTCCTCTAGGAAGCGGTCTTACATTGCACAATCCATCTTTGAGCGTAGTATGTAGTCTTTGCTAGTTGTTTGTGCTGATTTTGTGGATGACGTCCACTTTGAAAGATTATGGGTTAAACTTTGCTAGTGTTCCTCTTTTACGTGATAACACTTCGCTATTAATATTGCTAAAAACCCATGCAACATTCTAGGACTAAGCACATAGACATTCGCTATCACTTCCTTAAAGATCATGTTGAAAAAGGTGATATTGTGATGCACTTCAGAGAGTCCAAGCTCAATTGGCGATATTCTTACCAAGCCTTTAGATCAAACCGATTTTCCTCCTTAAGAAGCGAGTTAGGGTAATTTATCCTTATGGGTTGGTTTGAGGGGAGTTTGATCTTTTCTTATCTTTCCTTGTTCTTTTGATCTTTTATTGTTCTTTTTCCGAACTTAGTGATCTTTTCGAACTTTTTAGGTTTTTAGGCTTTTTATTGCATCTCATTGTATCATATTGCATTCATATGAAAAATTACAACAAGTGGTATGAAAAATCCAAAAAGATGCTTTGTAATATAAGATTTACTGCTTATCTTTTAAAATTGATGAAGCTTTGCCTATTACCCTTTGGAGCTTTTGTATTTCAAATTCTTGCTCAATGTCATGTCTAGTTCTTTGACTTGCTAGAATTATCATGCTTTTACATGTGTAGCTAAGTCTTTGCTATTTGAGCTAGAACTTTAAAACAACTCGAACTAAGAAATTGCAATTTGTGGATGTTTTAGCGAGTTGCGCAATTAGTGCTCCTCTTGTGACATTGGCCCTGTCAGAATTGCTTTGTTAGCTCTTTGATCTAAAATTGACCATTACTTGAGCTTTTGTGTTCTTGAGATTCTAAAACTGCTCATGTGAAAAATGAAAATCAAGATTGTCTTATGCTTAATTTGTGCCAAACTATTCTTACGAGACTGCTTGTCAAATGACATGAACTTGGAGATAGTTTGATGAACCGACGATCTCATGGGGATTGCTTGTCGAAATGACATGAACCTCAAGATTTGTCGCCCGGTAGAAGCTTAGAAAGAGTTTGTGGATGGCTCCTAGTCCAGATCTTCTTTACTAAGATATACCTTTAATCAACTTTTGGTCAAGCTTAGGATGAGTTTGTGGATGGCTCCTAGTCCAGGATCTTGTCACTAAGTTAGATCATTAGTCAACTTCAATATTCAATGCAAATGAGAAAATGTTGACAAATGGGCGTTTACAAAATATTGAGCAAAATGATTCAATACGGGACTTGATTGACTCTTAATGTGGTCTTTGTTAGATTTTTATCTCACTTTGACATTTTGACATGGCCAATTTCACTTTAGGATCCTGTTGATGAACTTCTTTGAATTTGAAGCGTTGCTTAAATTGATCAAATCTCTTGCTTTACTTTTGAGCCTTTGTGCTTACTTTGATATATATGTCTTACCATGATCTTGCTAGCTACTGTCGGGCTTGATATCTTGTTTGTGCAATATTAGAGATACTAGCTTGTTCTTTTGGGTAATCTCCAAAGCTTCTTGTAATCAAAAATTGAAAAATACAAAAATTGAAGCCACTCCATTGCACTTCATGCATATTCCTCTTTATGCTTCTTTTGGTTCTGCTTCTTCCTTTATTCTATATTTATTATCTCTGGATGAGAGGAATGCGTGATTCCTTGATGAATCCATTGTCAAAGGGGGAGAAGATGTGTTAAATGAGAAGAGAAGATGTGTTAATAAGAAGATATTTCTTTATTGGGGGAGAAGTTTACACAAAGGGGAGAAACTGAAAACTTAAAAATTGAGGATCATAGTGAGGGGGAGTTCTAGAGTTGCATTCTTATTGTCTTATTGAATATTCTGAACTTGAATTGCATTCTTTTATACTCACAATGATCATAGGTCAATTGAACTTCATATGGACCTTATGTGAGAATTTTGACCCTTTTCTGGAAATCAAAGTTTTTATGCTTTCTTTTGCCTTGTCTCACATGACTATACTATTCTGATGCCAGCTTGGTCATGTTCATTGTTTTTTCTTGCTTATGGACCAAGTTGTGCCTTTGTGCGAAAACTGCGAGTAAACTCGTTTTCAAACCTCTTACTTACATTTTCTGGATAATTACCAATGTGTTCATCAAGGGGGAGATTGTGGATTTCATGGGGATATACTCCAGATCTTAGGATGATGTGACAATTGGCAATGGCGTTTACGGTTTGTCGTTTCACGTGTTTTCGACAAAGTGTCAGGCTTACTGGACAGGGGCGGTCCGACCGGTCCTTGCACGGCGGTCTGACCAGTCCCAAATCGGTCGGACCGGCCATATGGGGCGGTCGGACCGGCGATGACCAAAGTGGTCAAAACGAGCTGGGCCAAAAATAGGTGTTGTAGGCAAGTGAGGGGATCCCAATGCACTTGGTCTCATGATTTTGGAGTCTCGATAAAAAGTTCTATTGGTTTAAAGTTTCGTAAGGTTTGAATTTGAGGGCTTGAATTTCGGCTAAGTCCCAAGGGGCGGTCCGACCGGCTCACAGGGAGCGGTCCGACCGGCCAAGGGGCGGTCCGACCGGCTCACCTGGAGCGGTCAGACCGGTTTCTACTTGAACGTCGGCCAACTTTGTGGCGATGTTGATTTGTTAGGTCAAAGTCATTGGTATCGTGGCATATGGTTTGCATGATGCATGTTTTGACTAACATGGGTCAAGTTGTGAAGAACTTGTTCCCGAATTCGTGTTTGCTTGTCTGTGGTTGTGCAGGTTGCTTGGTGGTCAACGACGGTCAACGGCGAGGAGGATCGGGACTAGACTTGGAGAGTTGAGGTCCAGAACGATTGACGATGCCGGGTGAGGTCAACGACTCAAGCGTGACACAAGATGGACAAGGGTGACCTATTGGCAAATCCATGACGCATGGTGAAGCGGTTTAGGTCAAAAGTTAAAGACGGCGCTTTGCGAAGCGTCCGTGTGTGACCCGTTTGTTAGTGGGCCTTAACGGGAGCCCAATTGAGTCAAACCCTAGGAGTTCTAGGCCTCCACTATAAATAGGAGGAGATGGTGGCTGCACCTCTCCCTCTCTCGCCTTTTTATGTTTCAAAACCCTAATTGTCTTTAGGGGAGTTGAGGTGGAGGCTAGGGTTCTTGATGGTTTGTGGTGAATTTCGTGATCTTTGATTGTCCACTGATCCATGATGGTGTGGATGTAATCCAGCATCAACCACGAAATCAATCTATGCAAGGTTTGCTTGAGATAAGTCTCTTTTCGTTCTTACTTTCAATTTCGTGTTTTTAGGGCTTTCTTTGATCCGCGAGTTTGTGATTGATTCTTTCACGTGAATTAGCTTGCTGTGATATGTGTGAATCTATCTAGCATCATCTTGATCATCAATCACTCACGAACAAGCATTAGGATCAAGTTTTCGTTCTTGCCCGGTTTTAGACCTTCTGTTAATCAATTGGCAATTGCTCAAGAACCATGGACTATGCCGTGGAAAGCATACTTCACTGGTTTTACCTTAGACCTGGGGACCTGCATTTCTTCTAATGCACCCGCAAATAAAATATTCAAAGAATTACCACCATTTATCAAGATTCGATTAACTTTACAATTGTTAATGGTAGGTTCAACTATAATAGGGAACCTACCTGGTCGAGTTGACGGGATGGTGTAGTCCTTTTTGCTGAAGGAGATTACTGTGTCCGACCACTTTGATGGTTTGATGGTGGTCGAAGACTTTGCAAGGTTGACCTCTCGCTCTACAGTTTTCAGGTGACGTCGCAAGTCGTACGAGGAGGATCCTCCAAAGATCATGTTAACTGTATGTTGAGGCTCCTGGTATTCCATCTCTTCGTCGCCATCTTTGTCCTTTTTGGAACTTGCTTCCTCGAGCTCTTGTATCGAGGGAAGTGGGTCTTTACCTGCATAGTAATCGTCTAATTTCTTTTGCCAGGTTCGACAGGTACGCAAGTCATGCCTTGCCTACTGGTGAAGTGGACACCACTTCTTGTTCTTTTGATATCCACCAGTCGGAATCTTTGCCTTGCCCCGACCGGTAAAATCTTTCTTGCCTTTGGTAAACTTGTCGGGGACCGCCAAGACTTCCTTATCCTGGGGCTTGCGGTATTTCTTCTTCTTGAGAGTCTTTTTGTGCTTCTTCTCTGACTCTTCCAAGACAGGTAGAGGAGATTTATCTTTTCGATTAACGGCCTCGCTCCACTCAACCGCCTCTCTAGCGAATGCGTATTTGTCGGCCATGTCGATAAGTTTGGCAGTCGTTCGTGGAGGATTCATAGCGATATCCTCTATAAACCGCCGATTCCTTAAATCTGCTTTGAAAGCTTGAATCACAGAAGACTCTGCAATCTCCGGTATTTAATTACGAACCTGGCTGAAACTTTTGATATATTGACGAAGAGTCTCTTTTGGTTCTTGCCGGATCCGATGGAGGTCGTCCTCCTTTCTAGGTCGATCGTACGTGCCTTGGCCAGGAGGACCCTCAAGTACCATAGGTAAGTAGTTAGCCATCACATTTTCGTCACCACTAGCAGCTCTGATGGCGGCAGTGTAGATTTGGAGAAATTCTAACGGGTTCTGGGTCCCGTTGAATTTGTCCATGTTGACCAGTCGGAACCTGTTGGGCCAACGCACAGCCTGGAGCCCTACAGAGAAAGCTTGACAGCCTGTGATTGATTCATGTCGCCTTCTTTAGAACGACGCCTGATTGTAGTCGGTCGGAGACCGATTTCTCAG
Source organism: Hsuehochloa calcarea (assembly GCA_036346395.1). Lineage (NCBI taxonomy): Eukaryota > Viridiplantae > Streptophyta > Magnoliopsida > Poales > Poaceae > Hsuehochloa > Hsuehochloa calcarea. The sequence continues at coordinate 12,181,032 of CM070615.1, read as the reverse complement.
GTTGAAATACTGGGGTTCCGGTGTTCCGACTTGGTCGTAGGCGCTAGGATGACACCTCCGACCACCTGCTTGGCCCAGGCGATGCCGAAGATCGTCAGGGCCAAGCAATTGATCCTCTCGACGAGGGGAATGAGTGGCTGTCTGAAACAGCCTTCTTCCCTCATGACTCCTCGGTCAGAATTGTCGAGAAGGTCTTGGCATAAGTTGATCCCCAACTTGACCATGCTGCCCTCTACTGAGGGAGGAACGTTGGTATTAAGTCATAGTTTGACTTCGTGATATCCTTTGTTCCCGGTATGCTTCCGTACGTTGCATGGTTTGCTGAAGGATCTCCGATACCTGTCCTGCCAGTTGGACAAAACCTGGAGCACATGCTAGAGCTGGGTTAGTGTTATTTAAAGTATTCTGAACACGCTGCAGGTTCTGTACCGTTACCGAAGGTCTTGGAGGATTCACAGTAGTTGTAGGAGTTCGTGGATCTGAACTTCCCCCCGACCTTGCGCCTGGCCCCGTCCGACCCATCATCCTTGGTGGGGCGTAACAGTGAATTAACCGCGAGCGTCTATCCGTTCTGTTACCTCTGGCTTCTGGTGCTTGATGACCCGCACCATCTCCATCAATATGTGGTAGCGAGGTAGTGTATGCAGGACCGTACATGGCATTCTAATCCATATTTTTGATTGCATTAACCTCGTGCTTTCAGCAGCGATCTTCTGAAGAGCTTCTACCGTAACCAGTGGAGAGTCTTCCAGTGCTTCTACCATATGCTTCCATGATGGAGACCGGTCGGAGATAAGTACCTCCTGAGGTCTTCGGGGCGAACTCAGCCTGACTCGGCGGATTGCCGATCGTACGCTGAGGCTTATCATTCCCACTTGTCCTATAGCCAGTGGGAGTTTCATCGACACCGTTACCAGATGTCGGTTGTCTCCAGGAATTTCCAGAAGTTTTTGGTGAGTACCTGTTAGCCATGATTGTATCGAGAGTATATTGATTCTCAGATAGCGGGGCTGAAGTTATGTCACGTTTTTCACCGGTCGGAAGGACCGGGCTTGGAGAGGTTTTTGGACATCCCGAATTGGTCGGAGTAATACGTTGAGAGACCATGTGAGAGGTCCTCCCTTGTGAGTGATGAGTAATTGACATCTTGTTGGATGGGTTGGGATTTGAATCCCCATGTTTGTGCTGGTTCTGTGCTGAATCAGGATAATCGGAACTACCGGCGTGTAAGCTGCGGAAGTTCCGATGATCGGAACTACCGCTGTGTAAGGAGCGGAAGTTCCGATGATCGGAACTTCTGATTCATCTGGGGTTTTGAGTTCTGTTGAGTTGAAGTGCGGAACTTCCGCCCCTGGGAGCGCGGAACTTCCGATAATACTGACAGGTGTGTTGTGAATCGGATCCTCCAACCTGGGAGTGCGGACGGTCCGATAATCGAAACTTCCGCTATGGGAAAGCGGAACGTCCGATAATCGGAACTTCCGATTGTTAAGGGCGGAACTTCCGATTGTACACAGAAATGAACAGTGCGTGCATATTTTGTGTAATTGAGGTTGTATGAGTTTGAGTCTTATACAAATGTTGTTGCTATGATTGTGAGCAATGCTATGTGATGTGTTTTTGCTTGTGATGACTGCAGGGCATCGAGATGGAGTCGTGGCGAGACACGTGGACCGGACTAGGCGCAGGAGGCGTTGAGGTCAGAACGGTTGGGATGTGTCGAAGACGGCGTGAATCTTGAAGCGGTTGCGAGTCGTGCACAAGAAGGAAGACGAAACCTTCCAAGAAGGTGCGCAAGGGGCGAAAGGGTCTTTTCGCAAAGCGGCACAAGTGGAGGCGGTTCTGTTTGGGCCTAGTGGGCTTAATGGGTTGTAGGCCCATTAGCTAAGGGCTATAAATAGGGGAGAACCCTGGAGATAGGGATGCAACCCTGGAGAAAAAATTAGGGTTTGCATTTGGAGAGGTTGTTTGGATTTTTGGAGAGTGTTTGAGTTGGAGTGTATGAACTGAAACCTATTGTAATCATTCCTCTTTGCTTTACCTCTGTAATCCTTGTTTCAATCTAATGAAATCTGAGGTTTTGATTATTTGATTTTGCAACTCTTCCTCTCACTGTTTATACGTTGAATATCTAGGTTTCGGTGTATCTTTTGATTCATCTTATGAGAGTGCATGAAACTTGAGAGCTAGAGTCGTTTTGATATTGCTAATATATCCTCAAAGTTTCATGAGCTAAGAATCTAAGAATCTCTCTATTATGGGGTTTTGGTCTTTCTTTCGTATTCTTCAAGAAACCCGATTTTGCTTTGATTATTGAATCTTTGCTTGCAACTTCTTCTCAATACGGTCAAGATGTTGTTTAGGATGATGTCCTGTGAAACTTGACGAGAAGAACAACAAATCAAAAGTAGTTTGATTTTGGGCAAAAACCCGAGCTACTTCTTGGTCGAGGATAATCTGAGCTTAGATTTTACAATGGAACTACATAGCGGAACTTCCGCACGGAATTCGGATCTTCCGATTTTCGAACTTCCGCACTGACCGGGCCGAGCTTCCGATTTCGTAAGAACGACCGAGGCTTGTTTTTGTTCTTTGACCTTGCTTCATTTATTTTCTTTAGATCTCCGTAGATCTTTGTAGGCTTGTTTAAATACAGTAAAGGGGAGTTATTAATTTTTAGGCACCATTCACCCCCCCTCTGTTGCCATTTCGGTCCTTCAATTGGTATCAGAGCCGGTTAGCTCTTCTTTATAGATCTTAACCGGTCATTTGAGCCATGGCAACGGACAAGTATTCCACCAAGCCTCCAGCCTTTGATGGCTCGGATTATCCTTCCGAAGAGCCGAATGGAAACATATATCCAGGCTCAGGGGTATTCCATCTGGAGAAAGGTGAAGGTTAGATTTGCTGTTCCTGCCGATGAGAACATCAACATGGGAAACATGCCTGATGTTGAGGCCAATGCTAAGGCTAGGAACATCATCATTCAGGGTTTGAGTAGAAGTGAGTTTGATCGCATTTCTCATTTGACTTCTGCTTACGACATCTGGGTGACCCTCGATGCATACCATGAGGGCACCACCCAAATTAAGACGGTTCGACAAGACCAGTTCAAGCGTGAATACAGTAAATTTGAGATGCTTGCTGGTGAATCTCTTGACGAGTGTTTTTGCGCTTTCATAAGATTTTGAGCAACCTCCGAGCGGTCGGTCTTACATACCACGACTTCGGATAACGCCGACAGATGCTTTCTGCGACTCGATCTTCGTGTTTGGGAGATGAAAGTGACTACCATCAAGGATAGCACGGACCTTCGACCACGACTCTTGATGCGCTTTACTCGCCCCAAGACTCATGAGATTGACATTGTCTCTCGAAGGTCGAAGTCACAGTCGATGGCTTTAGTCACTGATCCCACCTCTGGATCTTCTTCTGAGTCGATACGCGGGTTCTCCCTAGTCGCTCTCTGTGACATAACCGATGATCGCTTAGAGCGACGAGGATGAACAAACTAGCCCTCCTAGCTCGAAAGTTTTCCCATGCTTACAAGAGGAGGAGGGATGGAAAAGAGGAGATCCTGTGATTTGTTTCGAGTGTGGTGGCCCCAACCACATCCGAGCAAACTGTCCCAAGCTGGGAAAGGGCAAAGGTGACTATGGCGGTCCGAGCAAGAACGACTACATCGACAAGAACCGCAACACGAAGCCCTCAAAGACTGACCAAGGCAAGAAGAAGTTCCGCAACTTTGGGAAGGCAAAGAAGCATTCCATCGCGTCCTCACCGCCTCGATTTAACCGGACACCGCCGAGGTGGAGGGGTAGAGTGACGATGATGGGAAGGACGATCATGATCCCAAGGACGACGGTAACTTCTCCCATGTGCTTCATGGCCCTCGGGCGAACTTAGCGACAAATGTACTCCGATCTCGATGAGAGGTGAGTCCCACTTATGACCAAATTAATGATGCTTTTCTTAAGCTAGGTAGATTTCATGCAAGTCTAGGGCTAAATGTAATGAGTTGGAGAAGGAAGTAGCTAGATTATCACGGAGCTTACCTCACTTACATCCGCTCCCTCCCGTGATGATTGTGATACATGTTTGTGCTTTGCTTGTTGACATGGATAAACTAAGGACCATGCATGATAGTGTGTCCTCCGAGCTAGACATGATTAAGGTGGAGAACATTAGCCTTCTTGTCAACTAGAGATGGGTAGGGTAGCACCTCCTTCATCTACTACCGTTGAGGCTACTCGCTTGCACCTCTTGTGAGGATAAGGATAATGCTTTTAAAGGTCTTTATACCATGTTGCTTGATCTCGCCTAAATTTGTGAAAGTCTGTAATAATTTGAAGATAAATTTAAACGGGCAGATTATAGAATTATCAACTACAAGCCTTCTTACTTGAGCCTATTGCTTCATGTGTTAATCGTCCCAAACTTATCACGAACTTGAATCGTCTCCAAACAGCTTCAAGAATTAGTTGATGACAATAACAAATGGCCAAGTTTGCTTCTAAGGATCCTGTTAGCTCACCATGCAATCATTGTAACAAACTAAAACATGAATTGATTGCTTTAGATGAAAAATGTGTGAAGCTAACTAAGGACATTCTAGAGAAGCAACCATCTGCTTGTAATGTGAGTCTTGGGGAAGAAGTCTAAGGGTATGGTAGAGACGCCTAGCAACGTGAACCAATCTGCAACAGTAGGACTGTCCCCCCAAAGTCGGTACGTATGCACAAGCCAATCTTTCCTATGTCGTTGGTTCTTCTTCTCGCCCCTTACCTTCTGCAGTTCCTTCTTCCCCATGCTCTTCTTGCACCTCTCTTTTTCAGGAGTGTCAGTATCTTATGAACACTCTTGAGAAATTTGTAGGAGGCAAGAAGAAGATCAATCTCATTCTAGACCAATCCAAGATTTGCAAATTTAATCAGGGTCTAGGATATGATGTCCACAAGGACATGAGAAAGAATCCACCTGTCGTGCTCAAAACCATGGCACCAGGTGTGTTCAAGACTAAGCCCAAGTCTAACAAAGTCAATTTTAAATCAGCGGGCTTTGTTCAAAGGATCTCTGACAGCAAGGTGATTGCACCTGCAGCTTCAGCCTCTAAGGCGAAGTATCATTGCACCTTCTGTCAGAAGGATGGACATTTGATTGATCATTGCTATAGGCGCGCCAAGATCGCGCGTAGAGACCGTGTTGAGTCTCTTAGGCACATTCAGGGTCAACCCCAGATCTTGAGTGCACCTAAGACCAACACGAGGTCTAGGTTTGTTCCATCTGATGATTTTGGGCAGCATAGAGGACTTGGTTTTTCTGAGTTTTCTGATTTTCGTCCTCATGCTCCCTTTGGTCGTAACTTCCGCCGTCCTGAGGGTAGATCTCGTTTTTCCTTTCGAGATAGCTACCATGGCGAGATCAACAGAAACATCGCACTTCGACTCGCTCTCCCATAGCAGTCGGATCCAGCAACAGGCTGAGATCTTTTGGCTTGTTGAGTGACAGAGAGCGTAGGGTAGATAGAGGTCAGTCTAGCTTGACTACTTCATCTGTTCGACGTGTTACTCAGTATTGGGTGCCAAAATCGTTGTTGATTCACCCGATCGAGACTTTACTGCTTGACTCAGTTCGCCGGGCAGGGAAGGGAAAGGTTTGGATTGTAGACTCCGGGTGTTCACGTCATATGACTGGTGAGTCTCGTTGGTTTTCTTCCCTAGCCCGCGCTCCAGGTGATGAGACGATCACCTTTGGAGATGCTTCATTTGGGCGCGTCATCGCTAAAGGTACAGTGAGCATTAATAATTCCTTTATTTTGAAAGATGTTGCCTTAGTAAGTAAGCTGCAGTATAATCTGCTTTCAGTCTCTCAGCTTACCGATGACGGTTATGAGGTGAGCTTTAAGAAAAACAATTGCAAAATTCTTGATTCTTGGTAGTCCGGTTTATGGATTTCTCGATATGGGAGGATCTTTCGTGCTGATTTTTCTGAGTCTTCTGGTGATCCTCTCAGGTGTTTAGTAGCTTCTGAATCCCGTGATTTGACTTTCTGGCATAGGAGACTTGGTCATATAGGATTTGATCATCTGACCCGAGTTAGCGGCCACGATCTCATTCGTGGTTTGCCGAAACTCAAAATGGTCAAGGATCTTGTTTGTGCTCCTTGCCGCACGGCAAAATGGTTGCCGCTTCACATCCTCCATTCATAAAGGACTATGACAGATGCACCGTGTCAATCGCCCATATGGACACGAGGGACCACTAGAGTGCAATCGAGGGAGGGAAGTGGTACGTATTGTCGTGGTCGATGACTTCTCGAGGTATTCTTGGGTGTTTTTCTTAGCCTCGAAGGATGAGACATTTTCATCAAGCTTTCGAGGTCTTTTTAGTAGGCTTTCTATTGAGCTCCCAGGTGCATTACGTGTAATTCGCAGTGATAATGGCACCGAGTTCAAGAACTCCTACTTTGAGAGTTTCGTGGTGAGACAGTGTAGAGCACCGCCTCTCGTCTCCATACGTCCCTCAACAGAATTGGCGTTGTGGAGAGGAAGAACCGAACCTTGGTCGAGATGGCCAGGACGATGCTTGATGAGTACTCTACACCTAGGAAGTTTTGGGTGAGGCTATTGCTACTTCTTGTCATGTTTCTAATAGAGTCTTTCTTCGGGCACTCTTGCATCGCACTTCTTATGAGTTGAGATATGGGCGAAAACCCAGCGTCTCGCATTTTCGTGTGTTTGGTTGCAAGTGTTTTATTTTGAAGTTTGGGAACCTAGATAAGTTCGAATCACGATCTTGTGATGGGATCTTTCTGGGTTACTCGCCTTCTTCTCGTGCCTATAGAGTCTGGAACTGCGAGTCTAGCAAAATGTTAGAAACCTGTGAGGTGACCTTCGATGAGGCCACCGGACTAGGCCTAATATCTCAGGTTCTCTAGAGCAGTCGAGTCCAATCTTTGGGGACGATGGGGAGAATGGAGTTAGGGTTGTCTACCCGATCCAGGTTCCTTCTCCTCCTCTTGAGGTGCCTTCTTCCACCGCACCTCGAGGAGATCAGCCCTTACCTTCTGCTTCTTCTGGAGCGAGTGGCTCTGTTCCTATCTCATCTGCTCATGAGATAGAGGCCACTTCTTCTTCTCACCCCGACCTCCTAGACACATTCAAAAGGACCATCCTTCAGAGCGGATCATTGGAGATCTTTTGAGCGAGTCACTGCTCAAAACCGGCATGTCTCTATTCTGCTCCATTACGCCTTTGTTGCCTCGTTTGAGCCCAAAGACGCTTGTCATGCTCTTTCGATGAGTCATGGACTAACGCCATGCACGAGGAATTGGAAAACTTTGAAAGAAACAAGGTCTGGTCGCTTGCTGAGCCCCCGCAAGGTCCAATATCATTGGGACTAAGTGGGTGTTCAAGAACAAGCAAAGTGAAGATGGGTTAGTCATTCGAAACAAGGCTAGACTGGTAGCTCAGGGCTATTCCCAGGTTGAGGGCCTCGATTTTGAGGAGACATTTGCACCTGTAGCCAGACTTGAAGCCATTAGAATTCTGCTTGCCTTTGCAGCTTCTAAGGGTTTCAAGCTTTACCAGATGGATGTCAAGAGTGCCTTCCTCAATGGCCTTATTGAGGAAGAAGTCTATGTTAGACAGCCTCCAGGTTTCGAGAACCCCAAATACCATAACCATGTCTACAGGCTTTCCCAAGCTTTGTATGGACTCAAACAGGCTCCCAGAGCTTGGTATGAAAGGCTTAAGTCCTATCTGTTGAGTCATGACTTTCAAATGGGTAAAATTGACAAGACCTTGTTCATTCGCCGTCTTGGCACTGATCTTCTGCTCGTCCAGATCTATGTGGATGACATTATCTTTGGCGGCTCCTCGCATGCTCTTGTTTCCCAGTTTTCCGATGTCATGAGCTCGGAGTTTGAAATGAGCATGATGGGCGAGTTGAGCTTCTTCCTTGGCTTCCAAATCAAACAGACTCGGGAGGGTACTTTTCTGCACCAAGGCAAGTACACTCGAGACCTCCTGAAGCGTTTCGACATGAGCGATGGAAAGCCGCTTCAACTCCAATGTCTTCCACAAGATCTCTTGACCTGCATGAAGACGGTGAACCTGTTGATCAAAAGGAGTTTAGGAGCATGATTGGATCTCTCTTGTACCTCACAGCCTCGAGACCTGACATACATTTCTCTGTGTGTCTGTGTGCTCGGTTTCAGGCTTCTCCTCGCGTCTCTCACCGCCAAAGCAAGTGAAGCGCATCTTCGTACCTTCGAGCTACCATTGACTATGGTATCCGTACTCTTCCTCCTCTTGTCTATCTCTTAGGGCCTTTTCAAATGCAGACTTTGTCGGGTCAGAGGATAGATAGGAAGAGCACTTCGCACTTGCCAATTCATTGACACTTCTCTTGTCTCTGGTCTTCAAGGAAGCAATCCGGTGTTGCACAATCCACTGCGCAGAGGCCGAGTCGCTGTCGCAATTCTTGTCAGAGCCAAGTGCTTTGGATGGTCTCGACCCTGCAGGACTTTGGGTTAAGTATTGACAGTGTTCCACTCTTTTGTGATAACACTTCTGCAATTTGTATTGCTAAGAACCCAGTGCAACATTCTCGGACCAAGCACATTGATATCGATATCATTTTCTTCCGCACCATGTAGAGAAGGGTGACATTGTGCTCCAGTTTGTGGAGAGTGAGCACCGCTATCGATATCTTCACTAAGCCTTTGGATAGCTCTAGGTTTTCATTTCTGGGAGAGAGCTTGGGGTGGTTTGTCCGTATGGACTGCTGTGAGAGGGAGCTTATGCTTTACTATCAGATTATACTTTTATTATGCTCTTACTCCTTCTGTTTGCATTGCATATGGGTGCATTGGGTGTAGTCCTTCCAGCATAGGTTAGAGTGGTTCTCTTGCAAGCTGTTTAGACTGCTTATTCTCATCTTGTGCTTCTGGGGTGCTTCTTATTAGCTATTTCTCTTCTTCTAGGTTGAACTTACTCACTTCTTACAGGTTCTAGCAAGGGTCGAGCCACCCTTGGGTAGACAGGGATAGTGTGTGCTCCTTAGTTTGCTGGATGAATAGTTGATATTCCTGGAGTCATATGGGGAAGATGAGAATCAGTCTGAGCTAGTATCCTTTATATCTTATCTATGCTCTAAGGATTGCCTTTCTGTTTCTTTTTGCCAGTTTCTCGATTTTATTCCTTTGGTTCAGGGGGAGTTCATTTTGAATCTTCTTTATTGACATAACTCAACCTGAATTAAAAGTGCATCTCATTCTGAAGGGAATCTGGATTTTCTTGCTTTTTAGTATACATTTTAATAAAATTGCATGGAGCCCTGATTATTATTCCTTATGATCTGTTTTCATTGCTTTACATCTTGCCATGATCTGTGCTTAATTGCTAAATTTATCATGACTTTTTATATGTAGTCTAGTCTTTACCATGTTGAAATGACTAAAATTGCTCAACTTGAATTAAAATTTTGTCATGATAACTCTTGAGACTAGTCTGGTTGTTAGTTATCCTTTTATGATTCTCGCCATGTCAAGTAGGCTGAGTTGAGTCATGAATCTCTTTTGAACCTTAGATTAAGCTATGTCAGTTCTTTAAGAAACAAGACTTATCTTTGAATCTTTGGTCAAAATTTAAAAAAAAATGATGATCTCTTTTGTGCGAAAAAACTGATCTCACCAATGCTTTCTCATGAGACTGCTTGCCATTGCACTAGGCATGAACTCAGGGGGAGTTTTGGATGACCTAAGATTACCTCCTTAAGTCTGTTGCTTGGAGTGATCGCATAAGGCTTGAGATCTAGCACATGGTTCAAAAATTGAAAAATGGTTGAAGCTTGGGAGGCAGTTGTGGATGGCTCCTAGTCCAGGACTTGCTTTACCAAGATAAAGCCATAAATGTCTTTCAGAAAAGCAAAATGTGCTAAGAGTGCTTATCATTAAAAAGACCAAGTACTGGATCAAATGAGTCAATCTTATGGCTGGTAGCTTTCTAAACTGTTCAATATGAGTCTTCTTGGTTCAACTTAGATTATTTGACATGGCTTGCATCTTCCTTGGATAACTCTTAGCTAGATTATAATCTTCATACACTTGGCATGCTAAGAAATTGGTCAAATTCTCAGATTATGCCTTCTTTGGCTTAGCTTTTCTATTCATCAATTGTCATGATCTTGATAGCTTTCTGTTGAATTATGGCTTGGTGTAATTCTCTAATAGTCATTTTGGATAATCTTCATGGCTCCACTTGCTTAAAATGAAAAACTTCATCTCCTCCTCTTAAATGCATGTTGATGATTTTATTGCCAAAGGGGGAGAAGTTTTGGAGAAAAAGTAAGTCTTTTGGAGAAGTTTGGAAGTTTGGAGAAAAGCCTTGAGTTTTTGCGATAAATAAAATTGCTCTTTCATCTTTCTCAAGTCTTTCTCTTGTGTCAACACGGTCTTGAGCTTTATTACTTCTTTTTTAGACCATGTTTGATTTTTAACTCAAACTCCTCTTATGCTTTTTCGGTGGTTGTCAATATACTCATCAAGGGGGAGATTGAGAGACCATGTGAGAGGTCCTCCCTTGTGAGTGATGAGTAATTGACATCTTGTTGGATGGGTTGGGATTTGAATCCCCATGTTTGTGCTGGTTCATCTCAATCGGGATAATCGGAACTACTGGCGTGTAAGGCTGGGAAGTTCCGATGATCGAACTACTGCCTGTAGGAGCGGAAGTTCCGATGATCGAACTTCGATTCATCCGGGTTTTGAGTTCTGTTGAGTTAGTGCGAACTTCCGCCTCGGCGCGGAACTTCCGATATATCGACAGTGTGTTGTGAATCGGATCCTCCAACTCGAGCGCGGACGGTCCGATAATCGAACTTCCGCTATGGGAAAGCGGAACGTCCGATAATCGGAACTTCCGATTGTTAAGGGCGGAACTTCCGATTGTACACGTAAATGAACAAAGGCGTGCATATTTTGTGTAATTGAGGTTGTATGAGTTTGAGTCTTATACAAATGTTGTTGCTATGATTGTGAGCAATGCTATGTGATGTGTTTTGCTTGTGATGACCGCAGGCATCGAGATGGAGTCGTGGCGAGACACGTGGACCTGACTAGGCGCAGGAGGCGTTGAGGTCGAACGGTTGGGATGTGTCAAGACGGCGTGAATCTTGAAGCGCTTAGTCGTGCACAAGAAGGAAGACGAAACCTTCCAAGAAGGTGCGCAAGGGGCGAAAGGGTCTTTTCGCAAAGCGGCACAAGTGGAGGTGGTTCTGTTTGGGCCTAGTGGGCTTAATGGGTTGTAGGCCCATTAGCTAAGGGCTATAAATAGGGGAGAACCCTGGAGATAGGGATGCAACCCTGGAGAAAAAATTAGGGTTTGCATTTGGAGAGGTTGTTTGGATTTTTGGAGAGTGTTTGAGTTGGAGTGTATGAACTGAAACCTATTGTAATCATTCCTCTTTGCTTTACCTCTGTAATCCTTGTTTAAATCCAATGAAATCTGAGGTTTTGATTATTTGATTTTGCAACTCTTCCTCTCACTGTTTATACGTTGAATATCTAGGTTTCGGTGTATCTTTTGATTCATTGTCGAACCCAGGAACGAAGGATCCCGAATTCTCTGTGTTCATACACTAGTCCAGGATTTCCAGTGTACACAGTGACAAAAATGTTATCACAAACATATCCAGCGTGTATATTAATAAGCATAGAGTTTATTACAACTGGGCCCGGAGGCCAAATAAAACATTAAGCGTAAGCAAAATATAATGGTAAGCCACACGATACGCCACAGCAATCGTGCGGAGGTCGCCGCTAATCGCCCCGCCTCACCTTCGATAGCAGTCTTCTCCCGAATAATAATATTCAGCAAGAGTGAGCACTACAATCCGTGCTCGCAAATTACACCCAATACGTAATTTAGAATGCATGCATAAGTCATTCAAAGGAAGGTTGTAGGGTTTCTTTGCATAAATCAAAGATTTTTGGGTTTAAATAGTTATACTAAGTTTCAAGGCACATTTTCATTACATAACTAAAATCGATTTAAAATTTATCATTTTATAGTGGATAACCTCCATATGAAACATGGTGAAGGATACCCTCCTATCACAAGGCTACCCGCCTAAATTTACCACAAGGATTAACCATCCTCAAATCATGTCCAAAGTTATTTTAAAACCAAAACAAATCTAACTTAGAGTGGCTTTGCTCAAGATGTCCATGACCGTGGACACGCTATTCGAATAGATTTTCACTCTGCAGAGGTGGTACAACTTTACCCACACGAGATAATTTGCCTGTTATGTCGCCAATACACGCTTCCTTAGGCGCAGGATCGGGCAATTATCACAAGGCGCTTCAATGCATTACCTCAATACCAATATGCCCGCTAAGGTTTCACTTCCATTAGGCTAACCACCACGGAAACCCCTCTTGCGCCAAGGGGAATAAAGTCTAACCGACACCCACACAATGTAAATGGCATAAACAATAATGAGGTAAGACAAATTATTAAGCCCGGTTCGCCCATACAGAACATGTGGTAGTACTGGTGGAGCTTTTGCAAGATGCGCTCAAAGGCTTGTTCTAATCTACTTGGGCAACTTTCAATAAAAACCCCGGGTCTCGGTCCTAACTGTGACAGTCTGCATAAACCCGCACCCACCAACGGTCCATGTTTGCCCAAGTACAAACCATTTTCTTTTATTTTTATAATTTTCAAAGACATTTGCAAAGTCCACCATGACAAAGCAATGTCATAGGCTTTTTATCAATTTATGAAATTTTGGCTAAATTCTCCCAAAGTCAAATATTTCATGGTCTAAGCATTTGCTATGCATATATTTATTTTTAAATTCATTTGACTAAGGTTACAAGTAATTGATAATACAACAATCAAATTTGGCTATACAAAGGAATTGGAATAATTAAATATTTAAAACAGAATTTAAAATAATTAAATACAATTATGCATGCAATAATAATTTAAAAGCAAAATTAAATAATTTTAAATATTGGGGCAAAATGGTCAATGGTGTAACTTGCCTTGTTCAAATTCCTGGTATTCTACTTCTTCAATAGGGTCAAGCTCTCCGAGTCGCCAAAATCTATCTGTGAGAATATTCCAAATTCAAACAGATTCAAATGAACATAAATAAATTCAAATGAAAATTCAAATTAACTCCAAATTAAATAATTTTGGTTTAGTTAGCTAGATCTTGATTTTATACAAATTTAGAAATTTGAATCACCTAAATCGGAGTTTGTATGAAGAAATACGAGCTCTTGGAAGTTTAAAACCTAAATTAAATCCTAAAATCGAATTTCCGATTTTCCCGAATTAAATTTCTAAAGGAAATTCTATTTATTGCGGTGGCCGACGTGATCTTGATGCAATCGAGATCGACATATGGGCCCGCACAAGATGGATCGAGTCCACAATGGCGCAAGTCCACGATGGACTCGGTGCACGCATGCTCTGAAGGCGGGTCAATTGTCTTTGGCTACAATTCTTGGCCGGCAACCACGCTGGCGGCCGACTTGGTCGCCACGCACGCGAAAACGGTGAGGTGGCGCCGAGGTGGTGACCACGCCGACGGAGAGGGAGGCGCCGGGAACCAGGGTGCAGCGCGCCGGCGCGCGGCGAGCTCCGGCGGCGCGCAAAGGTTCAGAGGAGGATGCCGAGTGTGATGCGCCACCGGCGACGCGAGGGCGTGGCGGAAGATGGTCGGCGACGGCGAGGCGGCGGAGGTTCGGCTCGTTGGCGGCGAAGGAGCTCCGGCGACGCCCGAGGGCGCGGAGGTGCGCACTGTGTTCATGCGATCGAGGCGGCTGGTGGTGCGGTCGAGGCGGCCGGAGGTTCACCGGCATGGCTAGAGGCGAGTGGAGCACACCGGGGCGAGAGAGAGACCAAATCACGGCGATTGGGGCGAGGGAGGCGAGGAGTGGGCAAAGCTTGAGGGAGGAGAGGCGCACTGTGCTCCCTTTATAGGGCGAGGCGAGGCCGGAGATGGAGATCGTGGGCGAGGTGGCGGCCGCTTATGGAGGTGAGGGCGGCCGTTACGGGTTTTTAAGGCGAGTAAAGCCGGAACGAACGCGGTGGAAAATGCAGTATTTTCATTCGCTGTGATGGCGAGAGAAATGGGGAGGAATCACGGGAGTGAAGAGCTCCAAAGGAGGCTTTAATGGCGGCAGAGGCGACGATCGCGCTGGGGAGAAGAAGGGCGGGAAGACGACGCCAGGCAATGGCCCCACCCGACAATGACAGAGAGAGGAGAGAGAGCGCGAGTGGATTGATGTCTACCGGTCCGATTTTGATCGGACGGCCACAAGCGTTCGCGTCATGGGAGAGTTGGGTCGAGACGCAGCAAGGTCGGGCTTCGCCCAAGATCAGAAAGTGAGAATTTTAAATTCTTTTCAATTGATTTAATTCCAGAAATTCAAATAGGCTTTAGAAAATAGTAAATGAAGTCCAAAAATTTTGAGAAAATTCACAGAAATTCTATGAGGTATTCTGGACTTAAATAAATTAATTCCAACTTTTAGTTGGTAATAGATTTTGCACATAAATTCTTTTAGCCTCAATATACATTAGGGAAAAGTTTTTAAAATTTCCAGAAAATCCACAAAAATTAATAAAGTCTTATTTTTAACTGAAATTGAAATTTTGGGCTGTTACATTCATCTTATGAGAGTGCATGAAACTTGAGATCTAGAGTCGTTTTGATATTGCTAATATATCCTCAAAGTTTCATGAGCTAAGAATCTAAGAATCTCTCTATTCGCGGGTTTTGGTCTTTCTTTCGTATTCTTCAAGAAACCCGATTTTGCTTTGATTATTGAATCTTTGCTTGCAACTTCTTCTCAATACGGTCAAGATGTTGTTTAGGATGATGTCCTGTGAAACTTGACCAGAGAAGAACAACAAATCAAAAGTAGTTTGGATTTTTGGGCAAAAACCCGAGCGTTCTGTTCTTCGGTCAGGATAATCGGAGCTTATGATTTTACACAATGGAACTACATCAGCGGAACTTCCAAGACGGAATTCCGAACTTCCGATTTTGAACTTCCGCGACCGACCGGCCGAGCTTCCGATTTCGGTAAAAACGCACCGAGGCTTGTTTTTGTTCTTTGACCTTCCTTCATTTATTTTCTTTAGATCTCCAGAGATCTTTGTAGGCTTGTTTAAATACAGTAAAGGGGAGTTATTAATTTTTAGGCACCATTCATCCCCCCTCTGTTGCCATTTCGGTCCTTCATACGTCCCTTCGGAAGCGCCACTTGTTGTAGTGGTGTATCTTCATCCATCTACTCGATTTCGCTGTTGTCAGCAACATGCGAACCGACGGAGGAGGAAGATGATGACATCCCATTCTCTTGCATGGCGTGGATACATTCGTCCATGTCAAGATAGGAGTAGTCATCCAAATCGAATCAGTTCTCCTCGTCCTAAGTTCCTGCCATAGTCGTATATACGATTATGAAGGACGGGCGAGGATTTGTGTGGATTTCACGGGAATATGTTACAGATCTTAGGATGATGTGACAATTGGCAATGACGTTTACGGTTTGTAGTTTCACGTGTTTTCGACAAAGCTACGGTGTATTCGATGGGCGGTCCGACCGGTCCTTGCACGGCGGTCCGATCGGTCCCAAATCGGCCGAACCGCCATGTGCGGGCTGATCGGACCGGTGACCTAAAAGTGTTCAAAACGAGCTGGGCCAAAAATAGGTGTTGTAGGCAAGTGAGGGGATCCCAATGCACTTGGTCTCATAATTTTTGGAGTCTCCAGTAAGAAGTTCTATTGGTTTAAAGTTTCCAGAAGGTTTCAGAATTTGATGGCTTGAATTTCGGCTAAGTCCCAAGGGGCGGTCCGACCGGCTCACAGGGAGCGGTCCGACCGCCAAGGGCGGTCCGACCGCCACCCGAGCGGGCCGACCGTTTCTACTTGAACGTCGGCCAACTTCGTGGCGATGTTGATTTGTTAGGTCAAAGTCATTGGTATCGTGGCATATGATTTGCATGATGCATGTTTTGACTAACATGGGTCAAGTTGTGAAGAACTTGTTTCCGAATTCGTGTTTGCTTGTCTGTGGTTGTGCAGTTGCTTGGTGGTCAACGACGGTCAACGGCGAGGAGGATCGGACTAGACTCGGAGAGTTGAGGTCCGTAACGATCGACGATGCCGGTGAGGTCAACGACTCAAGCGTGACACAAGATGGACAATGGTGACCTATTGGCAAATCCATGACGCATGGTGAAGCGGTTTAGGTCAAAAGGTTAAAGACGGCGCTTTGGTTGTGCGTGTGTGACCCGCTTGTTAGTGGGCCTTAACGGAGCCCAATGGACTCAAACCCTAGGAGTCTAGACCTCCACTATAAATAGGGGAGGTGGTGGTCGCACCATCGAGTTTTTTTCTCTCTCGCTTTTTTGTTTCAAAACCCTAATTGTCTTTAGGGAGTTGAGGTGGAGGCTAGGGCTCTTGATGGTTTGTGGTGAATTTCGTGATCTTTGATTATCTACGATCCATGATGGTGTGGATGTAATCCAAAGATCAATCACGAAATCAATCTATGCAAGGTTTGCTTGAGATAAGTCTCTTTTCGTTCTTGCTTTCAATTTCGTGTTTTTAGGGCTTTCTTTGATCCGCGAGTTTGTGATTGATTCTTTCACGTGAATTAGCTTGTGTGATATGTGTGAATCTATCTAGCATCATCTTGATCATCAATCCTCACGAACAAGCTTTAGGATCAAGTTTTCGTTCTTGCCCTGCTTTAGACCTTCATTAATCAATTGGCAATTGCTCAAGATCGCTCCAAGAATTATCATAATATTCTATTGGAATAGGTCCTCAATAGCATATAGAAGGTGTGTGCAAAGTTTCATAAAGATTGGAGTTGAGAATCAAAAGTTTCACCTAATTGCATCTTCGCCATCGGCCGATTTTATCGCTTCAGATCGGTTCAGATCGCCGGTCCGACCGCAAGATCACCACCGGTCCGACCGATTTCGAGCGGTCCGACCGCCTAGATAACGCCGGTCGACCGCCTTGTGTCGGTCCGACCGATTCAAGACAGAGGTTAGACCGCCAAGATTTGTGTTGATTTGATTTTTGCGATTTTTGTAGCATTGCTTAGGGGTTTAATTGATTCAATACTAGTCTTCCATTTGATCGGTATATTGATCTTCATAGCTTTCTAATAGCTACTGGAGTGAAATTGTATTGAGTTCATAATTTGTGAAAAAGTGAGCGTGTTCTATTCACCCCCCTCTAGTCGCTTTTACGGTCCAACAAGTGGTATCGAGCCCTGTTAGTTCAATCTTGATCTTAACCGTCATCGAACTTTGGCGATGGATAGATTCTCTACAAAACCGCATATGTTCAATGGACAAGACTATGCATATTGGAAGAATTGTATGCGAGTATTCCTTGAGAGCGAGGACAAGCTATATGGGACGTTGTTCGATCCCCGCCATTATTCCCGAGGTTGAAACTCCCGCTCGTGGTTCTTTTGCTAACAACAACAAGGCCAAGAATCTTTTATATGGTGCGCTTGGTAGACAAGAATATGATAGGATTTGCAATTTTGCATCACGCATGAGATTTGGAACACTCTCAAACATATCATGAGGGTTCGTCCCAAATTAAGAAAGTGCGCCAAACAATCTATAAGCGTGATTATAACAAATTTGAGATGCGCCCCGAGAGAGCATCGATGACATTTTCAATGCTTTAATAAAGTGATTAATCAAATGAAAGTCGTTGATATTGAATATTCTCAATCAAAATGCCACCCACCTCTTGGTCGCAATCAACTCCAAGGAGTGGGAGATGAAGGCTATCGCTATAGAAGAGAATGTTGATCTTTCGAGTCTTACTTTAGAATTGCTTTATAGTAAACTCAAGACTCATGAAATTAAAAGAGTTGATCATCCCAAGAAAGACAATTTAGCTTTGATAGCGATCCTCTCAAAAGGTTTCTAATGATTCTTTTGAATCTTCTTCGGATTTTCATTTGCTTGCTTATCTGCGATTTCGAGGAGGAGCTTGAAAATATTCCGAGACAGAGTTAGCTCTTTTAGCTAAAAAATTCACACGGGCTTACAACAATGTGAGAAATAAAAAGAGAGGTGGTCCTGCATTTGCTATGAGCGTGAGAGCTTTACCACATCCGCCAATTGCCCTAAGCTAAAATGTAAGGGTAAGCACAGGAGGAGAAGACACTTGGAAGAAGCCTCATGAGAACAACTCGAGTATGATGTCAAGCTCATAAAGGCCGCCACCGGGTCCTTGCCGCTTTGGAGAGCAATCCATTAGCGATGTGGACTCGGGAGCGAAGAGGACAAGAAAGGGAAGGCCAAGGACTTCACCATGTGCTTCATGGTCGATAATCGACGACATTGATAATGATGAGGTATCTTTTTCTTATGATGAGCTTTCTGCTAAATATGATTCTATAGTTGAGCAAGTGCTTAGTCAAGATGAAGCGCTAGAATTTGTCATGACTAAAAATAAGAAACTAGAGTCAAAAATTGGTAAACTGAAACTAGAACTTGCAAATGTTAAGACTCTTGAACCTGATGAATGTTTATCTTGTCATGCTATGCATTCAGAAATTACCAATTTACAATCTGCTCATAATATTGCTTTACAACAACTTGAAAATGCTAGAACCGAGCTAATTGAAATTAAATCTACTCCTTGTGAAAAATGCTTAGAGTCTAGCAAGTTGATTGCTTCTGATGTGATTGATTCTAGCCCTTGCACTTCATGCTTAGAAAAAGAACGTGAAATCAAAGATATCTTAGAAGCTGCTAGAGTCAAATATGCTAAGCTTAAGGATAATATTGAAAATACTACTTGTGCTTCATGTTCCGCTCTTAAGCTTGAAATTGCTTTGTATAAGGAGAAATCAATGGATAAAACTTGTGATGCTTGTGTTAACTTGAGAAAAGAAAATGCTTACCTTCATGATACATTAGAGAAATTTTCTAAAGGTAAGAAACAATTAAACATGATTCTTGACAAGTCTAAAACTCCTTATAAGAAGCAAGGTTTAGGATTCAATTCTTTTCAAGACAATTCAAACCCAAAAGTCATTCAAGTCTTGGAAAAAGGTTTAATTGAATTCAAAACCCAACCTCGCAAAAACATCTTTTAAATCATAGGTTTTGCCCAACCTTGTATTAATTCAAATGGTGCTTCTTCTAGTGGTACCAAGTACCATTGCACTTATTGCAAGAAAAGTAGGCATTTGATTGAATTCATTGGCGAGGTTGAAAAATGATAGGAAAAATCTTGATGGAATTTCATTCAGGCAACCTAGAGCTTTTATGAGACATGGTAACACTGAAAGGAATAAATCTGGATTAGGATTTTTCTCACATGCTAATCATTATGTTTCTACATATCCTAATTCTCATGTTCTTCAGATCACGGCCCGATCACCGGTGCTCACCGGCTCGACTGCTTTGGTCACGGGCGACCACAAAGACAACGCCGGCCGACCGTCTGCGGGATGCTTTAATTCCCATGTTAACTTAAACATTGCTCATAACAAAATTTTAGATAAAATCAAGGATAACACTTCTGCTTTGCATACTACTCGCAGACGTGTGTCTCAGTACTGGGTTCCCAAGTCTTGTTTAACTAACCCCAGTATCGAGACACATCGTTCTTCTGTGCCTTGATTTTTCAGATTGCCGCGAAAGAGGAAGAGCACGTGCTTTGTTGACTCATTGCTCACGCCATATGACCGAGACTCAAGATGGTTCACCTCCTTCATGCGGGACGGGTTTCAAGCATCTCCGAGAACTTCCCATCGCCAGGCCGTTGAGCTCTTATTCAGGTACTTACACTCTACTCTCTTTGTATGGCATTTGATATTCCTGTTCTTTATACTTGTCCATTCGGGGGTTTTTCTTATCCTGATTGTGCGGACTGTCGGCTAGATAGGAAGAGTACCTCAGGCGCTTGTCACCCACTAGGCACTTCTTTTGTCTTTTGTTTTTATCCTCATCAAATCTTTAGACCCAACTAGGTTTGCCACCTTGAGAAGTGAGTTAAGGGTAATTTATCCCTATGGGTTGGTTTGAGGGGGAGTTTGATCTTTTCTGATATTTCCTTGTTCTTTTGATCTTTTATTGTTTTTTTTGAACTTAGTGATCTTTTCGAACTTTTTAGGTTTTTTTAGGCTTTTTATTGCATCTCATTGTGTCATATTGCATTCATATGAAAACTCCAACAAGTGGTTACAACAAATGGTATGAAAAATCCAAAAAGATGCATTGTAATATAAAATTTTCTGCTTATTTTTAAAAATTGATGAAGCTTTGCCTATTACCCTTTAGAGCTTTTGTATTTCAATTCTTGCTCAATGTCATGTCTAGTTCTTTGACTTGCTAGAATTATCATGCTTTTACATGTGTAGCTAAGTCTTTGCTATATGAGCTAGAACCTTTTAAACAACTCAAACTAAGAAATTACAATTTGTGGATGTTTTAGCGAGTTGCGCAATTAGTGCTCCTCTTGTGACATTGGCCCTGTCAGAATTGCTTTGTTAGCTCTTTGATCTAAAATTAACCATTACTTGAGCTTTTGTGTTCTTGAGATTCTAAACCGCTCATGTGAAAAATGAAAATCAAGATTGTCTTATGCTTAAATTGTGCCAAACTATTCTTACGAGACCGCTTGTCAAATGACATGAACTTGGAGATAGTTTGATGAACCGAACGATCTCATGGGGACCGCTTGTCGAAATGACATGAACCTCAAGATTTGTCGCCTTGTAGAAGCTTAGAAAGAGTTTGTGGATGGCTCCTAGTCCAGATCTTCTTTACTAAGATATACCTTTAATCAACTTTTGGTCAAGCTTAGGATGAGTTTGTGGATGGCTCCTAGTCCAGATCTTGTCACTAAGTTAGATCATTAGTCAACTTCAATATTCAATGCAAATGAGAAAAATATTGACAAATGGGCGCTTATAAAATATTGAGCAAAATGATTCAATACGGACTTGATTGACTCTTAATGTGGTCTTTGTTAGATTTTTGATCTCACTTTGACATTTTGACATGGCCAATTTCACTTTAGGATCCTCGTTGATGAACTTGTCAATTTGAAGCGTTGCTTAAATTGATCAAATCTCATCGCTTTACTTTTGAGCCTTTGTGCTTAGCTTTGATATATATGTCTTACCATGATCTTGCTAGCGTTTGTCGGGCTTGATATGTCGTTTGTGCAATATTAGAGATACTAGCTTGTTCTTTTGGGTAATCTCCAAAGCTTCTTGTAATCAAAATTGAAAATACAAAAAAATGAAGCCACCCATTGCACTTCATGCATATTCCTCTTTATGCTTCTTTTGTTTCGCTTCTTCCTTTATTCTATATTATTATCTCTGGATGAGAGGAAGGCGTGATTCCTTGATGAATCCATTATCAAAGGGGGAGAAGATGTGTTAAATGAGAAGAGAAGATGTGTTAATAAGAAGATATTTCTTAATTGGGGAGAAGTTTATACAAAGGGGAAATCAAAACTTAAAAATTGAGGATCATAGTGAGGGGAGTTCTAGAGTTGCATTCTTATTGTCTTATTGAATATTCTCAACTTGAATTGCATTCTTTATACTCACAATGATCATAGGTCAATTGAACTTCATATGGAACTTATGTGAGAATTTTGACCCTTTTCTGGAAATCAAAGTTTTTATGCTTTCTTTTGCCTTGTCTCACATGCCTATACTATTCGATGCCGCTTGGTCATGTTCATTGCTTTTTCTTGCTTATGGACTGTTGTGCCTTTGTGCTAAAACTCATGAGTAAACTCGTTTTCAAACCTCTTACTTACATTTTTCGGATAATTGCCAATGTGTTCATCAAGGGGAGATTGTGGATTTCATGGGAATATGTTCACGATCTTAGGATGATGTGACAATTGGCAATGGCGTTTACGGTTTGTAGTTTCACGTGTTTTCGACAAAGCTACAGGTATTCTGGACAGGGGCGGTCCGACCGGTCCTTGCACGGCGGTCCGACCGGTCCCAAATCGGTCGGACCGGCCATGTGGGCGGTCGGACCGGTGACCTAAAAGTGTTCAAAACGAGTGGGCCAAAATAGGTGTTGTAGGCAAGTGAGGGGATCCCAATGCACTTGGTCTCATAATTTTTGGAGTCTCCAGTAAGAAGTTCTATTGGTTTAAAGTTTCCGAAGGTTTGAATTTGAGGGCTTGAATTTCGCTAAGTCTCAAGGCGGTCCGGCCATCACGAGAGCGGTCCGACCGCCAGGGGCGGTCCGACCGCTCACCCGAGCGGTCGACCGGTTTACTTGAACGTCGGCCAACTTCGTGGCGATGTTGATTTGTTAGGTCAAAGTCATTGGTATCGTGGCATATGATTTGCATGATGCATGTTTTGACTAACATGGGTCAAGTTGTGAATAACTTGTTCCCGAATTCGTGTTTGCTTGTCTGTGGTTGTGCAGGTTGCTTGGTGGTCAACGACGGTCAACGGCGAGGAGGATCGGGACTAGACTCGGAGAGTTGAGGTCCAGAATGATTGACGATGCCGGGTGAGGTCAACGACTCAAGTGTGACACAAGATGGACAATGGTGACCTATTGGCAAATCCATGACGCATGGTGAAGCGGTTTAGGTCAAAAGGTTAAAGACGGCGCTTTGCGAAGCGTGCGTGTGTGACCCGTTTGTTAGTGGGCCTTAACGGGAGCCCAATGGACTCAAACCCTAGGAGTCTAGGCCTCCACTATAAATAGGGGGAGGTGGTGGCTGCACCATCGAGTTTTTTTTCTCTCTCGCCTTTTTTGTTTCAAAACCCTAATTGTCTTTAGGGGAGTTGAGGTGGAGGCTAGGGCTCTTGATGGTTTGTGGTGAATTTCGTGATCTTTGATTGTCTACTGATCCATGATGGTGTGGATGTAATCCAGCATCAATCACGAAATCAATCTATGCAAGGTTTGCTTGAGATAAGTCTCTTTTCGTTCTTGCTTTCAATTTCGTGTTTTTAGGGCTTTCTTTGATCCGCGAGTTTGTGATTGATTCTTTCACGTGAATTAGCTTGCTGTGATATGTGTGAATCTATCTAGCACCATCTTGATCATCAATCCCTCACGAATAAACTTTAGGATCAAGTTTTCGCTTCTTGCCCTGCTTTTAGACCTTCGTTAATCAATTGGCAATTGCTCAAGATCGCTCCAAGAATTATCATAATATTCGATTGGAATAGGTCCTCAATAGCATATAGAAGGTGTGTGCAAAGTTTCATAAAGATTGGAGTTGAGAATCAAAAGTTTCACCTAATTGCATCTTCGCTATCGGCCGATTTTATTTGAATCGGTTGACGGCTTCAGATCGCCGGTCCGATCGCCCGTCACCACCGTCCGACCGATTTCGAGCGGTCCGACCACAAGACAACGCCGGTCGACCGCTTCGACAATCGGTCCGACCGGTTCAATCTGAGTTCGACCGCCAAGATTTGTGTTGCTTTGATTCTTGCCGATTTTTGTAGCATTGCTTAGGGGTTTAATTGGATTCAATACTAGTCTTCCAGAGATTGGTATATTGATCTTCATAGCTTTCTAATAGCTACTGGAGTGAAATTGTATTGAGTTCATAATTTGTGAAAAAGTGAGCGTGCTCCTATTCACCCCCCCCCCTCTAGTCGCCTTTACGGTCCAACAATTTGCTTGAGCGAAGAACTTCTTCAGGAAATTTGCGCCTTCTTCCCCATGGACGGCGCTAGCTATCGACGATCAAATCGCCGATCTTATGAATATATAAAAACAGAGAAAAATAGTGTATATCTCCTGAAATAGAATTGGGTCACTCTTATTGCTATGAACTGGCTATTACAAGGAATGACTGTGATCAAACAAAAGGCTAATCCTAGTTACACTGGAGCGCAATGCTTGCTATGGTGTTGTAACCAAACTGACTGCTAATCTTCTCAATTGCCTTTGATCCGATCTCTCATCCATCTTCTGCAGTCCTCCTTAAGTAGTTAATGAAGCGGTGGCAGTTATCCTTTAGAGAGACGCCTGTTAGGAAGCAACGCGTCTGGTCGGAGAGAGGTGTCAGTTGACAGGGTATCAACTGCTGTGCGGTTATATGTCAGTGAGACATTCAACCGTAGTCCAGTGTCTTAGAATTATGTAACGTCACGTGGTATGGAATATACAACACGTGTTCTATTCATCACACGGTAAGGATATACCTGGATTCTGATCCAGATGATACCAGTTCATATCCTTACGAGCAGTCAACATGTCGGGGACTAGGTACGGGACCTTGTCCGACCAAGTTATTCATTATGTAACCTCTGGAATCCTCACGACCAGTGAGGTCGTTAGCCTTAGGGGTTACGACCATGAAAATGTATGATCTTCTCTTATATATTAAAATAATACATCGATGTTTTAATCCTCGTCAAAACTCCTTTCAGAAATAGGTATGGCTTTCCCTATCAAAATGTAATGGCAGCAATGTCATTTGACATGACATTTTTATATGTTGTTGTTGGATGGGAAGGCTTTGCATCAGATCAAGACATTCTTACATGACATTTCTTTCATAAATATTAGTGGCAAAAAGTTTATATATTTCTATTCCCATTAACAAAATTTCCCCTACAGAACTTTATTGGAGCAATTGATGGGATGCACATTGAGGAAAAAATCAAGTCTGAAGAACAAACTCTTTTCAGAAATAGGTATGGCTTTCCCTCTCTAAATGTAATGGCAGCAGTGTCATTTGACATGATATTTTTATATGTTGCTGCTGGATGGGAAGATTTTGCATTGGATCAAGCCGTTCTTAGGTGGGCTGTTACCAGTGGAGGTTTTGTTGTTCCAAAAGGTAATAAGACAAATGTGTGAAATATTGGAGTGCCCACTATTAATGGATATATTGATGAAACTTTATTCTTGTAGGTAAATATTATCTAGTGGATTTAGGCTACGCCAATACTCCAAAATTTATTGCACCATATTGTGGGGATCACTATCATATTGGTTCTTTCTGTAGAAGTAATCAGCGATATAGTGGTGAGAAAGATTTATTCAACCATTGACATTCACAACTACGGAATGTGGTCGAGCGCACTTTCGGTGTTTTAAAGGCTCATTTCCCGATTTTAAAAGTAAAAAGAGGGATTCCTTACCCATATGAGACCTAAGTAAAAAAATTGTTATGGCCTGCTATATAATCCATAACTTCATAAGGAAGGTTAACCAGAATGATGAGTTGTTTGGGCTTTGTGAGCATGTGGGAACGCAAGCAGATGGCGACCATGGTGATCAACAAGTAAGAAGTCAAACAAATGTACGAGATGATGACCGAGCTGATGGTGAGGAAATTCGTTCAGGGATTGCGCGACAGTTGTGGAGTAATCATCAACAGCGTACCATGCAACCCAGCCAAGATGATTAATCACTATATTATGTGCTTTCATTTTGTTTGGACAAGTACAATGGATAATTATCATTTAATCTTTACATTCTTTTGTTCTAGATTGAAATATTTTCAAGTCTACTGTGTTCCATCATTCATGTTTTTGAATTGTTAATGTGTATTTTTCTCTATGGCCAAGTTCCAGTTATTGAGTTTCTAGGTACAAATCTAAAAATAGAAGTATCAAATGTGAAAATTCAAGCAAGTACCTCATGGGTATTTGGAGGCAAGGTAGAGCTCACCCATGGCCATGACGGCGACGAGGAGGTTGCTCGAAAGTTCTCGGAGATGTTGGGGCTACAGAGCACTGAATTGATGCGGGTAGGCTACACTAGCTAGTAATTCAAAAATTCTACTACGTAAATTAGGAAGCCATGCAAGTAAAAGATCAAAGATCGTTATTGTTGGACCGAAACGACGACTAGAGGGGGGAGGGTGAATAGGATCACGATCTCTTTTTCACAAAGATCGGATTCAACATGATTTTTTCTCCGATAGATATGAGAGCTATGAAGATCAATATCTAAGCACAACAGAAGTCTTGTATTGAATCCAATCCAAACCCCGGAGCAAAATAACCAAAAACAACAAAGGCTAAAATCCTAAGTGTTAGGCGGTCTGACCTATATATCAATAGCGGTCGGACCGGTCACCTTGAGCGGTCGGACCGGTCACCTTGGGCGGTCTAACCTCCAGCCTGATGAACAGTAAAATCAGCCCGAAAAATGAAGTTGCAAATAGGTCTAACTTTTGATCTACAACTCCAAACTCGATGAAACTTGGAACACACATTCTTTAGGATATCAGCAACGTATTCCAATCAAAGATCGTGAAGATCCTTGGCAAAGTTCCGATCTTTTCCCGTTTGAGTGAAGGATGGTTCAAAATCGAGTCAAAACAAAAACTAGATCCAAAACCTTGCTCATGGGTTAGAGATGATCAAGATGATCCTAGATGAGTTCCTACATGTCACAGTAAGCAAGATCAGGGGCAAAAACCAAGGGAAAACCTAAGAATCAAAGACTGCCCCAAAATCACAAAATAGAGAGCAAGAACGAAAAGAGACTCATCTCAACAAAACTTCCATAGATTGATTTGTGATTGTTGCTGGTTTGCAGCCACTCCAACACAGAGGACAAAACTCAATACATGAGCACACAATCAATCTCCTCTTCAAGAATTCTAACCTCTCCACCCCCTAATCTCAAAAACAAAACTAGGGTTTCCAAAATAAGAAAAAGATTATGGAGGTGTACAGCACCCTCCCATATTTATAGTGGAGGCTAGCCTTCTAGAAGAGTTCCTATTGGGCACCCGTTAAGCCCACACACAAACGAATTTAACTCACGCACGTATTTTAAAGCGCCGCCTTCATCTTCTCTTGACCTTCCCCTTGCGTCGTCTTGCGCCGCGGTTTAGCCAAAAGCAAACAAGGCAGTATTTTAGTGATATTACCAAAATACCCCTTCTCGATCTTTCTCTGAAGACCGAGTTCAATCTTCATGAAGCAGTTCCATGCTTCGCCACATGTAGGTTGATCAATAGCTCTCATCATATTGGTAAGTCTCCCATCCAGCTTCCACCGAAACCACTATGACACTTGCACCGACCCCCGCGCCGCTTGATGCAACCCGTCGCACCGAACTTCCCGTTCGGTCATCCTTGTCCATTTTGCGCCATGCTCGAATCCAATGACTTCACCCGGCATCTTCGATCGTTCTGAATCTCAGCTCACCAAGCCTAGTCCCGATCATCCTCGCTGTTGACCGTTGTTGATCTCTAAGCAACCTGCACAACAATAGACTAAGAAATCGATTCTGGGAACAAGTTCTTCGAACCTTGACCCACGTTAGTCAAGACATGCATCATGCAACATATATGCACTGAAACTCATGAACTTGACTCAACAAATAAACATCGCCACTACAAGGGCCGATGATACAAGTGAAAACCGGTCAGACCGCCATTCAATGGCTGGTTTGACCGCGCCTCGCCGATCGACCGCCAATAGAACTTAGCCGATTTTCACCCGAAACGAAATCTTCTCGAAAATTTCAAACGAATAGAACTTTTGACTGGAGACTCTAAAAATTATGAGACCAAGTGCATTGGAATCCCCTCTCTTGCCTACACGCTCTATTTTTGGCCCAGCTCAAAACTCCAATATTTATAATGGTCGGTCAGACTGTCACTGGCCGGTCAAACCGCCGCCCTGGGCGGTCTGACCTCCAATGATCTGACAGAACTGAAACTTTGCCGAAAACGCGTGATTCGACAAACCTTTAACACCATTGCCAATTGTAATGTCATCCTAAGACCATGAGCATATCCCCATGATATCCACTAGATGCGTTGTGCAGAGGAAGAAGAGTTGGAGTGACCTGATCTAACGTCAAACGCATCGATGAAGTGGTCGTAGTCGATTGTCCAGTGTCCTCAATGCCGACCCTCTCTTCTAGTAACCAATCGCGTTCCTTGTGAAGATCGTGGATCATCCTCGCTCAAAGACAAAGAAGAATCGTAATAAACGCTTCTACGATATCCATATGTCCAGGGATGGAACATCGTACGTCGGTGTGCTAGTACCAACTCGCACAGTAGGGCCCTCGAGAAGATGGCGGCCATGATTTTGGCGATGCAACTCACGTCGTTTATCCCAACAGCCTCATGCACCCCCTTATAAAAGAGCCCATGACGGATCCTATCCGAACTCGTCTGTTTCAACCCGTTAAGTCTGTGACCCTGTAGGTTCATGCATAATCGGTTGTGACTCGCAAACACCTTTTCGACCACGAGTCGTTAGCGGTTCCTAGCAGGACATAACGATTCTCGAATACACATAAATTATATCGAACGAATCTGAATGCAATATGATATACGACCAGATCCTTACCACTTACGACCAACTTGTATATCTATATGACTAGTTCATATTTAGTCACGATAAGTTCGTAACTCCCCACGACCAGTTTACGACTACTTAGTGATTATGTTCGACGAGTATACGACCAACTCGTATCTCTATACGACCAATCCGTATCTGGTCAAACTGAACGACCTGCTTGTGCATTCTCCCTTTGTCTCATGATATCTTGTTGAACTCCAGTTTAGATAATTTATCATCCATGACTGTTCAATACTTCCTCGATCAAGTGACGTATAACTTCATATGGCCGACTCTTCGACCACTAGTGGTATAGCCATGCACTTTCTTTATCTGACCCCATCGAGGGGCCTAGAGATATCTCCCCTGTTATGTTAAGAGGGGCAAATCACATATCCGACTAGTTACATCCCTCTGCATATTTCATAGTATACCCAAAAGTTACCTTTATAACTACCCAGTTACGGAGTAGCACTTGGCAACCCCTAAGGGTACTATTACACATGTAGGAAACTATGATGATCTCAAGTCTAAGGATTATACATCATCATTGCTTGAGATCAACTGATGACACATAAAATAATAATAATCTTAATAGTATCTCAAGGTGAGTCAATCAAACACCGTGTTCTCTAACATGTGTTCACATTATTGATTCAACATCCTCATATCCATGACCGGTGAAAATGGTCATCGATCAATACATATGTTGGTCGATAAGTCATGAGTGTTCTGACCAGTGACATCTAACCTTTGATACATTTAGAATGACATCGTATAAGTTAAAAATCTTCACTAACAAGTTACATACTTGTTAATATTTATAACTGGTAATTTATTGAAGGAAACATAATAACATTTATTCTATAACTCATAAACATAGACGTGACACAATCTCTATGATTACATCTAGGACATATCACTAACAAGCACGGCTCGTCGCATCCTACTCGCCTGGTGCTGTCGTGTCGTCGCATCGCACGCTCCGCGTGCCCACTCGCCTGGCGCTGCTATGCATCGCGTTGCTGCCGCCCACACCACCACCGTCGCCAGATAGAAAGAGGATGATTTAGATGTGCTATGTAGTATGTAGCGAGGCATGGAGAGAGAGAGAGGAAGTGAATGAATGGGGAAAGTAAGAGAGATGATGGGAGTGAGTGGCTTGATGAATTGGGCGTGATGAATCTGGTCCGTGAGGAGAGAGAGGACTAGATGTACTAAAAGTGACAGAACTGGATGACGTACAGATGTCAAATGTATTGATCCAACGATCAAAACCTATCCTGTATGAACAATAGCCGACTAGTGCTAAAATACACTTTTCCTATATATCTCAACCAAACAAAGTATTTATTTAAACCTGTTTTAGTGTTTTCTTATCCAAACAAAGTTTTATGTAAACTCACAGTAAATAACAACTTAAGACTGGTTTTCTTAAAAATCATACTAAAACCAGTTTTGTGAAAACTTAATTACAATTCCCTAGATGCAAACAACCGCTAAAAGAAGTAAAAGAAAACGAAAGAAAAAGCCTCGCCCAGGCGGCGCAGTCACGCACGCAGCAGCACAGCATAGCCACACTCCACCACGTCACGCACGCAGCAGCACAGCATAGCCACACTCCACCGCAGCACTGCAGAGTGCTGCGCTCGAGGCGACGAACGAACACGCGCCCTCACTTCTCGCCGCGGCAAGCGCATCGCGTCACAGCGAATCGAACACGACGCCGAGTTCGAAGGCGCGGAGCAGAAGCGGGCACGGAACCCTAGAACCCCCCACGCCGCCGAGCCGCTCGGATTCGGCCGGATCTGTCCCCCGCGATCCCGCGGCGCCGCGGTGGGAGACTGGCGCCGCCCGTGGCGTCGATTCACGCATTTGGGTCCTGTGGCGGCGGCGGCGAGTTGGGTTCTTGTCCGATTGGGCGCGAGATTTGCGGTTTTTCTGCTTATCGGAAGGTGGAATGCGGTAAGGACGAAGTTGAATTCGTGTTTCTTGTCTGCTCTCTTGTTGCTTCGTCGATTTAATTAGCTTTACCAGTTTGTTGGCTGTGTCATTTTGTCAGCATTTTTTTTTTTGGCTTTTGCTTTTATGGTTCTTGAGCTCAATTCTCGAGGGTTTATGATTGGGTCAACTCATTGGGTTTGATTGCTTAGATAACTAGCTTGATTGGGAGCAGCACTCCAGGGGAAAAAGCGAAATTGCTTGAATTTTGTTGTTTGGCTTGCTTTTCAGTTGGAGTTTGAAGAACTCGTGGTTGATGACGGTGTTGCTCCCCCATTTTGCGTGGTAATTTGGTTCTAATGCGGTGTAGTAAACTATAACCACATGAAATGTGGGTTGTCAAAAGACTGGAACTAGAAGGTTTATGCACTCACGTAATTGAATTGGGTGTGCAAGGGCAGTAGAGTAGACTATGCACTAGGTAGTTGAATCGAGTGTGGAATTTCCAAGTTTTACAGTCACATTTGTTGTTTACAAGCTGCAATTTGGAGGAATAAGTAACTAGATTGGTTCTGGCATGTTTTTCGTCAAGGGTTTATCTGAATTGTTTATCTTTGATATGCTTTGTCCGATTGGTAGATTATCTCGTTCCGTTGATCGCTAGATGCAGTAAGTGGTGTCGTGGATTGCTGAATAGCAAAATTCAATGCAAGTTTTTCCTATGCTGGTGTGGTAGCTTGCCTTGCTACCCAGTTTATTATTTTTTAGGAACTCGCCATATGATTGTCTCTTTTCTCCAACGTGGATGGATCTTTTCATCTAGAAATGTGACGGATTGGGCAGTTTGGGCATTGGAGTGCAAGAAACATGAGTAGCTTCAAGTTTTGGGGTGCTTTTTGGGGACCCTTTTGGCTGGTTCATCCTGTTTGATTTACTTTTAGGGAAACTAGTAACTATGTTAGCATTGTAGGTGTAGTTGGGTAGATATTTTCGTTAGACGGTGTGATGGATTGGTTACTTCGGGCAATGCATGTTGAGATCCGCAAGGTTTTTGTTTTCGTTTCTTGCCCTTTATTTGTAGTGGTACGGTAACTCATCATGGCTTCCAGAATGGTTATAAATGCCTTCTTTGTGTCTCAGTGCATTTTTGGTATGTCTAGTTCTTTAGTCACAATAGCTTCTGTTGCAGGTAATTATTCTAAATGGATTATGGTCTCAGTCTGATATCTCAGAAAGGAGGAGCACAATGACGTTTCCTTGGAGAGATTACTAGGCTATAAAGATGCCACCTCACCTCACCCTCACTGAGGAGATCTCCTGCAAAGGAGATTTCCCACAAGCGGGGTCACAGTTTTGGAAGCACACTGCCTGCTAAATCAAAGGATGACGAACTCACGTTGTTCAATGACATGCAGAAAAATGAGAGGGAAAACTTCTTACTGGAACCATCAGATAATTTTGATGAATCAATCTGTAATACTCATAAATATCATCTCCCTTTATGTAATCAA
The DNA here is from genome assembly GCA_036346395.1 of Hsuehochloa calcarea. Lineage (NCBI taxonomy): Eukaryota > Viridiplantae > Streptophyta > Magnoliopsida > Poales > Poaceae > Hsuehochloa > Hsuehochloa calcarea. Next base: position 12,149,227 of record CM070615.1, on the reverse strand, counting down.
TCTGTTCTATTTATTTTTGCAATATTCTACTTCCGAGTGTGAAATGTGTTGTGTGATTGGTATTTACTGTTACTTCTTTATTTCTGGTTTCTTTGTATCAGCAAAGTTGAGCTATTTTCCGGATTTCAAACTCAGTGTTAACATTGCTGGACGAGGTGATTTGCTTAATGTGGATGGTGACAAAAATGATTATGATTGGTATGCACACTTAATAGCATATATTGCTCTTTTTTTTACACTTCATGGCACATGTTGCTTTTTGTTTTTTCAACAAATGTAGTTTCTTTTAGATGTTTCAATGAATATAGTTGACAATTCACATAGCTTTGTGATGGATGTCAACATCTCTTGCTTAACATGTATCTTAGCTATCTGTCTTCGTGCTGTTTACTAGATAAGAATATGAGTTCGAGTCTCATCTGAAGTTTACTAGATAAGCAGTGAATTGTGAACTGCTAAAGCTTATGGTTGATTATGAGGTGTGGGCGTGTGGCTTAGGCTGTTTAGTAAGTGGGATCGATCCTCAACATTTGAAGTCTGTTAGTCTCTATAAGTCGTATGGTACATCTGAGGAGCAAAAGGCTGGCCTGCACTAATGCAATGATTTCAGTTATCATCTATTAAACATTTTGTGAATGCTACAATTAAATTACTGATATCGTTAGTGTTGCTTGTTCTTCACATGCCATGAGCTTATACGAGTTATTGACTTCACCCTTTCTTTAAACATGCACATGATTTTTTCTGTAAACATCCATGATCGGTATTGTTAAACTAACATGGTAAGATGTTACATCATTGCTGGATTAGCAAATAATATTAACATTTCTGTTTGAGCATCACCATTCATCAACAATCAGCTATCATCAAGATACCGCTTTCGATTGATGACTGATCCTAACCACTTTCGTATGCCTCAAGCTGGTTTCTGAGCTAGATTCCTTTGTTTCCTTGTCACCTTGTTTTAGGTTTTGTTATTCAAAGTATACAGAAAAAAATGTAGCATGGCTCTGACTACCACTGTGTGTTATGATGCTTCTAGACTACCTTTCACATTTTTGTTTGATCCATAGGTTTTTGTCCCTACCTAAACAGTAAAACACCACTTGCCTTTAGTGTTATTGACCATTTATATATTCAGTTTCAATAATTACCTGTCTACCATCTAACTTTTCACTTAACAGGCTGTTGACTCCTCCAGAGACACCACTTTTTCGTTCATTGGATGATGAGAAAGACCAGCACATTGGTCCGGCTCCTAGGGGCAGGGCTCAGACTAAGCCAATATCAGTTTCGAGGTCATCAACAGTAAGTGTTTATCTCACCATAAATTCCTGGAATTCTAAAATTTTTAGATGATAACACTTACCTATCAAGTGTCAATATTTTTTCTGGTTTATACACAGATGGAAAATACTCAAAGGTCTAGTAGAAGCAGTGCAAGTCCAAGTAGGCTTAGCCCATCACCACGCTCAAGTAGCAGTGCACCTCTGGCTAGGACAGGATCACCGAATTCATTGTCGCGCTGTAGTCCACCAGTTGCTCTGCAATCATCCACAGCGTCACGAAGATCTTCAACTCCTGCGGCTGCTAAGACATTAACACCTCCACGAAGGTCTCCAAGTCCTGCCTCAAGGAGGACGAGTGCTGGTTCAAGTGGGCCAGCACCGAATGGAGAAAGGGGAGCTTCGCCAGTTAAAGCTAATCGAAGGTCATCTTCACCAAAACTTCAAGGATGGCAGTCAAGTGATCCTGGTTTCTCTTTTGATGCACCTCCAAACCTTCGCACATCTCTACCAGATCGTCCAGTATCCCATTCAAGGGGTGGATCCCCTTCATCTTTCAGTGGACTGGACATGGGTTCAAGAGGTAGAAGACAATCAATGTCTCCTACTCCATCAAGAAGAGCCAGTTCATCCCATAGCAATGAACGAGATCGTTTCAGCTCATACAGCAAAGCTTCTGCAACATCTTCTGGCGGTGATGATCTGGACTCTATGAAGTCTGTGCCAGTTGTCTATTCCAGCAGCCCAGCTGTTAAAAAAAGTTTGGCAGTGATGAAGACCAGAACTATTGCATCATCAAAGAAGCCATCCAAGAGTTTCTCCCCTAGTTCTGCCCCAAAGCGGTCCTTTGATTCTGCTGTTTGGTTGATGGTGAGTGTTGTTCTATTTTGCTGTTACAATGATGGAATATTTATTTCCTCATGTGTTACATGGTAGTATTTCCCCTGGTGTCTAATTGATAATCCATTTTTAAAATTGGGAAAACTTTACCTTACATTTCTTTATTTAACTTGATTCGGTCAGCTGGTGCAGTTTTCTATTGGAGATACTTGGCACCTTATGCAAATGATTTCCTTTTTAAATTCTGCTAGAAACTATGCCGACATCGCCTTTATCTGTCACTGATTATTTTTGGGTTGGATGAAATGATGAATTAAATAATACCATAAAAAAACAGAGGATTTGTAGGCCCTCTGTGGAATTTGGAAAGGAGAGTGGTGTACCACGGCCCCATACCACAACTCGGGCATACCGCCAAGATCACTTCAATCATTTTGTGTATCTTCATTTACTCATTCTATTAACTACTCATCTGGCCGGGAAAGCTATCGGCCTTGTAGATTACATATAGTGAATTGTTCTATAATCATTTCATTCATTGAATTTAGCTTTCCCTCTAAAACTATACTTGTTATACACTTATATTGGCATATTTACGCAGTTGGTCTTCTTTTACTGCAACTCAGAGTTCTATTTTTTTTTTTGGTTTTGTACCCTTTTTTTATTGTCCCAAGATGAAAAGTGTTATATTCCTTTTCTAGGATCACCGCAAAGCTCCTCAAGATATGTTCAGGCCACTTCTATCAAGTGTCCCTACCACCACTTTTGGTGCTGGAAAAGGAAGTAATGTGCACCGGCCTATGTTTTCACACAATTCCTCGGTCACAACCAGCAGTAATGCAAGCTCTGAGTACGGGGCCACTTTTGGTCCTTGTACGGACACTGACCGACAACGACATGATCTATCTGGTGAATGGGAAGCAACTGCTAGTTCTGAAATTCACGAGGACATATTTATGTTTGATAGATTGGATGAGCTGAGTGAAGGACCCGGTTGTCATCAGCACAGTTTATCACCTACTCGAAATGGCCCAGAAAACTCATTAAGCACAGAAAAATATGTGAAAAACAGCAGACGGGACCTTGGTATGGAAAGAAGCAGAACAGCTAGTCAAACTTTATGTGATGTTGCAAGTAGTTCTGAGGCTGGACATGTTAAAATGGCCACATGCACTAGGTGTAGAAAGTTATTCAATTTGATGGATGTGGACGGAGGTGATTATTGTGAAGAATGTGCTTTAACGGACGGAGTTCTGTCTGCAGACCATAAGATACAGACTATAGAAGAACCCCATCAACAGGATCATAAAATTACAAACTCTAAACCTTACATTCCATCAGAACCTCATCTTATAGCCCCAGGTTGTGTAGAAGATATCAGTGAGGCATCTCTTGACCATCGACCAGTGATCAATAAACGTCCAGCGGATTATTCGCAAAGTTGTCCATTTCAGTCAATGGTGGACACAAATAAGGAAATGCTGTTGGGGCAGCACTTGAAGAAGCTTGCAGAAAATATAAGGCTACATGATATTGGCAACTCTTCACTGGGAAATAGCAATGATATTTCATCCCATCTATGTAGTGTAAGTGACTGTCAACAGGCAGAATCAACATCTGTGGTGGAGCACAACCATTTCAGAGACCAAGAAGGCAACCACAATCATGGAATGCCCAAATGCCTGTCAGAATCAGATTGCCTAGGTAATGAGTTTGTCTCTGATATAAGGACCAATGATTCTCATCAACTGGGACCAACTGGGTCTCCAAGGCTTAAGGTTGAAAATACTGAGGGCACCGGATATCAGTACTCTTACTGCAGAACTTAGGCAGCAACAAATGGCCTGTTGTGGAAGGAGGCCCTTGGCTGCTACCAACATTCTTTGTTCAGAACCCTATTATACAAGAGACAATGTCAATATGATGAAGTGTAGCATTGGACGGGATAGCTCTTCAGCTGCTTCGTCCATTGATCTAGGGTCTTCAAGGCAATTGGATGTACGCTTTGAGCTCCTTAAAAGTGGTAAGAGGGGTGACTTCGATAAGTCTCAAATAAGCAGTACCGTGAGTCGTCAAAGCATTGCTTCAGTGTCAGAGATGTCGATTAGTGGTTCTTCAGCGTCGACTTTGCCCTCAGAGTGATGTAACTGGATATGATTGTTACCCTATTGTTATTTCAGAAAACAGTGCTTCAAGAACTGTTGTTTCTACCGGAGAACATGATGGATCTTGTAAAGATGCTCTCTCAAGTGCTATCATGTGCTGGTCTGCTGCGCAAGCTATTGTAAATGATGATAGTGAAGTAGTCGGAGATGATTCAAGCGTTAACATATGTTCATCATATACCGAAATGCCAAGTAATATCCCCCAGTCTTCAGCTGCCGACAGAAGTTGCATGCAAAGGACTGAAGATACTTCTGCCATCACTAGCTATTCAATTGACACTTCAGAACATCCACGTGATGAGAACAATTTTGGTATTCTTCAAATGCAGTCTGAAGCGGTTCTGGCTTCTGATGAGGCAAACAGGTTGGATGATTGTTGTGTGTCTGCCATCTCTGCGGAGGATGTGTTGGTTTCTGCAACAGAGGCTAAGATAGTGGAGCTCCTAATGATGGTATGAGTTCATGACTTGCTAATTTTCATATTCGCTATCCGCCTTTACAAAGTTCTGCTTTTCTAAATTCATTTTTACTCTTTTTTTGCGACTAATGTGTGTTGTCCGGCCCCAGTATATTTCGATATGAAAATTTTGCAACCTTGTTCATTCATTTAGCCCTGGTATCATATTTTCGAAAAAAAATCATCCCTTTTTATAAACCAAAGGAAAATATATAATGTAAGTAATTCTGCAACTAAGGCATGCTTATACACGATAAACATAAATAGTTAATTCATTTAGCCCATGTTAAGTAATTCAGACAGGAGGCCTTGGTTAAGATTGCTTTAATAAAAAATAAAAAGTACTCCCTCCGTTTCATAATACTTGGCACTTTCCTAATCCCGATGCACTTTCCCCCCAAATTACCCCTATTAACTCTACCCACACCCCACTTTACTACCCCTGTTATTTGTGCTTGCAATAATTTAAGGCATTTGGTCACATTTCATCCAAAACTTGATTTCCTTGGTATGCATGATTTGGTTAAAACTTAATGTCGTAGCAAAAAGGCTAGGCAGTAAGAGAAGGGGACCCTGGTACACTCGGAGGGACCAAGGAGTCCTCAGGAGAAGGGATCAATTGTCAGGAAAATGTATGTATTGATTGCTAAAAAAAAAGTTGAATCCGCCCTTTACATGGGGGCAGATGTCTATTTATAGCCTCCTAAAACGAGGCACTTACATTACCATCCGAACCCTAGAAAAGTACTGTACGTGTAGGGGCTGCAGGGATTTTCCCCGTCTACGCGTAGGCTTTGGCTCATGGTGGGTCTCCTTGGGCCTGGTCCATCTAGCTGGTGCACCTGCTCCCGAATTGCCCCACCTTCGGGCTTCTCCTGGTGTGGTCCCAGAGGACCTGCTGTTTTGGGCCTTGCGCGACTCCGAAGACCCTTCGGAGGGGCTTCGGTCTTCCTCGGGTGCCCCGAGGGCTCATCGCTCAGCCCTCATGGGCTCCAGAGACCCTTCGGAGGGGCTCCGGGTCTTCCCCGACGTGGCCCCCGGAGGACCCACTACTTTGGGCCTTATGACTCCGAGACCCTCCGAAAGCACAGACGTGTAATGAGGGACTTTTCTTCGCTCACGCTGAGGCTTCGGCTCACGGTGGGTCTCCCTGGGCCTGGTCCATCTGGTTGGTGCATCTGCTCCCGAATTGCCCCACCTTCGGGCTTCTCCTGGTGTGGTCCCAGAGGACCTGCTGCTTCGGGCCTTGCGGGACTCCGAAGACCTTTCGGAGGGGCTCCGGGTCTTCCCCGAGGTGGCCCCGGAGGGCCTACTGCTTCGGGCCTCGCGGGGCTCCAGAGACCCTTCGGAGGGGCTCCGGGTCTTCCCCGAGGTGGCCCCAAAGGACCCACTACTTCGGACCTTGCGAGACTCCGGAGACCCTTCAGGGAGGCTCCGGATTATCTCCGGAGCATCCCTGAAGGACACTGACGCCGTGGAGGGGCCTTCGTGCAGCGGGTTGCGGGTTCTGCTGCGGGCATGCAGGCCACGGGTCGTTGGGGCCGCCCCTACAACAGGCCCTTCGCGGTTGAGGTCCTGCTTTGTCAAGGCTGAAACTATGTCATTTCCCGGAGGGTGTAAGCACACCATCCCCTTCGGCCTAGCGAAACGTGTTTCCGCCATCCATGTGGCAAGTTCTTCCTTGGGAGCCGTTTTGATGGCGTTTGGTCAGCGCCAGGCAGATAATCGGTATGTAGGCATTGCTCGCTTAGGCACACGTTTCGTTTCGCGTGCCTTGCCTGGTGTGGTTATAAATTAGGGGGGGGGTGGTGGTGCCCCCCCTCTTGGCACTTTGCTCCCCTTTTTTAAAAACCCTAGCCTTCCTTATTCGTGTGCGCTTCTTCTTCGAGGGTCTTTGGTGTCCTTGCCTTGCGTGCGGTCTGATGACGAAGCGGCCCTGAGATGGTGGAGGGGCGGTGGCTTACACCAGCGAGTTTGGCCGCTCGTCGATGGCCCCCCAAGTCCTACGCACGTTGAGGGACGAGGGCAAACTATCTGATCTTTTGTTGGTGCGAGCCCCTGGCTCGGAGATAGTGCTTGAGCCCTGGGAGGACGAGGCCGTCGTGTTCATGGCTTCCTCGACGCTGGTCTCCGCTTCCCCTGTGTGGAGCTGGTGGCCTGCGTGCTCTAGTTGTACTGGGTGGAGTTGGCGCAGCTAACGCCCAACTCTATTGTGAATCACGGCGTGTTTGAGTGGGTGATGTGGTCCGCTGGGGCGAGCGGGGAGGGTCGGCTCTTCGGCTGGAAATTGACGCTACCGAAGTTAAGTGTCTCACCGGTGTCCTTTTTCTTCTTCGGTTGGCACCGCCTATCGTGAAGGTAAGAGCCGACCCTCCAGCCGAAGGCGCGCTGTCTCCGGTACTTGTCGGCGCCCACATCCCGGAATAGGTGGGAGACGGAGTGGACACGGCGGTGGTTTTACCACAGGTCTCCGCTGGGCGACGGCTTGCGGTCGACCAGAGGGCCTATCCAGCTCACTCCTTCCCCCGAGATTGAGTTGGCGTCGAAGGAGGGGGCACTTTTCTAGTTGCTACTGATTGCGACGCGAAGGCTCTCCACGAGGGATCTTGTGGAGGAGTTTTGCACTCTTCGGTTGTGGCCGCTTGCGTGAGGGTGGGATGTGAAGCTCGGTGCGGTGAAGGGTGGCGTTCCTTCCTTCAATCTCTCAGATGGCGAGGAGGTAATCAGATATATATATATATATATATATATATATATATATATATATATATTTGTGTAAAGGGGTCGCATGGTGCTACCTATCGACGAGGTCGCAGAGTAGCTCGATTCTACACCGGAGGAGCATGCAAAGCGGGGGCTGGTGGTGCGCGAGCCACGTCTCGAATCGGGCGACGGATCCGGCCATCCATTTGGCAGAGCTACCGACTCGACGAGGGGAGGAAGAAAAGAATCGGGCCGAGGAGCCGAATGTCACGGACCGATCGACGCGGTGCCTTTGCAGTGTCTTTGGGCTCAGATGCAGGCGGCTCAGCAAGCGCTGAAGTGACGCGCGGGCGCCCCCGGTCGGCTAAGGGTCTCATGGGCGCTCGAGCGGCGAGCTCGACGCTCTTCCTCCGGGCGCGAGCCCCTCCGGCGGCTTCTTTGCAAGGGCGATGGGCGGGAGAGAGGGCTTACCATTTCGTGTGGCGAGCTTGGCCCTCGAAGAGTCTTATGCCGAGATGCCCTCGAACGTTTACGGTTGAGGGTCCGAAGATACCCTAGTGGGGGAGCCCGCCCCTACCCAGGACGTGCTTGGTGAGTTCCTTGTGCCTTACTTTTACTTATCGCCACCGTGCTGACTTTTGCGTTGCAGTGGTGAGCGGGGAGAATGCCAAGGGTGGTGGTTCCGGTCTCGGGGTCGGTTTGACCCCTGCCGCGGGCCGAGGAAGGTTCCGGCATCGTGGTCCCGGGAGGCGTTCCCTTCTTTGGCGCTATGGGTCCGTTGTGTACTGCAGATCTTGGTCCGTTGTGTACCAATGACTGCAGGTGGCTCGCTTCGCCGCCCCGTCTTGTGTGGAGCAGCTCTTCGAGACCATACCCACGCATCAGATGTTCATGTCGATCGAGGCGAATGCCGCGAGAGTAAGCTCGGCCGATTTTTTTAAGCAAGGTATGCTTCGTGTAGACCCTGATGCTATCCTGCGCGCTCGAGGGGGATATCCGTCGCGGCTGTGGAGATCCAAGAGCGGGTCAACTCGGAGCATGTGCGAAATGAGTCGCTTTGCTCTGAGCATCTGGCTCTTGTTGAAAGGACGAAAGAGCTGGAGGCGCGGGTTGCCGAGCTGGAGGGAGAGCGCCGCGGCCTTCGCGAAGAGGTGCGGACGCTCGCAAGGATCTCGAGGCGGAGATTGAAGCGGAGCGTCAATTCTTCGAGACAGTGTCGCGCATTACATGGGATGCCATGGAGTCGCTGGAAGGTACTGTGACCGAGCTCGAGCAAAGGCCGCCGCCGAAGCATACCGCCGCAGCGGATCCGACGCTGACCGCCTCCGGCGTCGGGAGATCTGCCACCACCGACGGCCAAGACGACCATTGCACGAAGGCGGCTTGGACGGCGGCCTTTGTGTCACTACAGAGGGCTGGTGTGGGCATGTTGATGCCCTCGGCGCGCTCCTTGCCTCGTAGCTTGTGGATTCGAGATTGCCCGATCATCGCAGATGTGCGGAGGCGCCAAGGCCTTTGCTCAGACTTTGGGTGCCGCATGGCCGTGAGGCCGTGATGGACTCCTTGCGCCTAGCGCAAAGCCAGAGGCGAAGGGCAAGGTCGCGATAGCGACGAAGGCGCCGACCAAGAGGGGCTACCACCGAGACAAGGTGTGACCTCCGCCTTCTCCAAAGAATTCCAGCGTAGACTTTTGTAGGCTCTTTTTTGCCCCGCGCCCTTGTGCTCGCGAGAGTGCGTTGGAGGGTTGTTTGTTTTTTTGTAATGACCTCCGATTTTGAATGAAATGAGTTACAAGCCTTATTGCATTGGAGTCTGTGGTTGCGTTGTGTTTATGTTCTTGCTTGTTGGTTTGCTTAGGCCAAGCTGATTCTGTTTAGACGTGCCGCCGACGGGCCTCGCCTCCGGAGGGCTTAACGATGAAAGTCACCGCGCCGCTTCCTGCTGCATTTAAGAATGAGCGGACTCCTCTCCGTCTGGCCTCTGCAACTGTGCTATCGAAGGGTCGTGTATCACGACGCGAAGTGGCAACGATGGAAGCTGGCGAACCTAGAGGGGTCGATGGAGCATTTTCACTTTTCCGGGCGCGCAAAGGCGCGGCGCGCGATGAGATTTGCGCTTTTGGGAACAGAACGGTGTTGCTTTCGCGACCGTGGCCCCGGCCGCTTCATCCGCCGGCTCGCCACCTCGCCGTTGGAGGATATTACTAGGGAGTCCTCGGGATCCCCGCGATCTGCGAGAAGGAGTACCGCACCTTGCGGGCACCGGGCATCCGACGAGGAGCTTCACGGGCGGTCGGGATGGAGTTTTGTGCCCCAGCCACGCGGGCGCCGTGTATACTATTTGTGTGGAGCTATAACGTGTGTTGTTGATTGGTGATATTTTATTGTACTGGTTGAGATTTTCGCGTAACGTGTGGGAATCGCCTCGTCGCTATCCTCTGGCAGTGGCTATGTATGTGTTATGTACTTCGGATTCGTTATCAATAAAACTCGTGGAAATACTGCGGTTTGTATTTGCTGGAGCTTGAGGCGAACTTTCTTAGATAGGGCTCCGGGGGAGCCCTACCTGTTGTTTGTTGCGAGGAGGCGAAGCCGGCGCCGCGAAGGGCGACGGTGCGCATCGGGGCCGAGGGCCATGCGCGGCGTCTGTTTTATACACTCGTGCCTGCGAAGGGTGACAGTGTGCACCGGGGCCGAGGGCCATACGCAGCGTCTGTTTTATACACTCTGCCTGTAATGGATGAGTACCAAAAAAGTGTTACATGGTAAATACAGGTTCCCGTCACGTAAAGCCGACGAGTAGCACTTGTCCGGGCATAGCCTGTGTTTTACAGATCTACAGATAGAATTTTCGGAGGCTCTTGATGTTCCACGTGTGGTCTAGCTGCTGCCCTTCGGGAGTTGCGATGTAGGAGCCCGCTCTTGTGCTTCGAGTGATGATGTAGGGTCCTTCCCATTTGCACTCTAGCTTTCCTAGAGCTGTGGTGTTTGCCGCTCGCTTGAGCACCATATCGCTTGGTGCTAGTGTGCGGATCTTGACCTTCCTGTTGTACACCCTCGCGACTCCTTCGACGTACTTTGCCATGGTTGAAATGGCCTGGACGTGGTGCTCCTCCGGGAGGTCAAGCGACGTTTCGCGGTGTGCGGGGTTTCCGCTCTTCGTTGCTCGGAGGGATTTTGCCGCAAACTCGCCCGACGTCATTGCTTCATCCCTGAAGAGGAGTTTGAACGGGGAGAACCCCGTTGCCCTTGTTGGTGATGTTCGGAGTGCCCATAGTGCCTTCTGGAGCTCGTTGGGCTAGAGCCCCTTTGGCAAGCCTACGAGACGTTTTGTTAGTCCTGCCAGTAGGTTGCCGTTGGCTCGTTCGACTTCCTATTCGACTTGGGGTGTCCGACAGATGCGAAGCACACTATGGTGCCGATGTTCTGACAGAATGTTCGAAACGAAGTAGAATCAAACTGGGTGCCATTGTCGGTGACGATGTCACGGGGTACTCCATCCTGGCATACGATGTTCTTCCACGCTGGCTACCGCGCCGCGCGCCAAGTTGTTTTTCGCGATCGTTCAAATTTCTCCACCCATCTGGAGAAGTACTCAATGGCGACGAAGGCGAAGCAGAGGTTGCCCTTGGTTGCCGGGAACGGGCCGATGATGTCGAACCCCTAGCGCGCAAAGGGCCACACCGAGCTGTGTTGCAACGGATCGCCGGGTGCCTTGGAGCGGTGGTCGCCCATCGCAGCCCGACGACTCGGACTAGGTCTTGCGCTTCTCGAAGCGTGGTGGGCCAATAAAAGCCTAGGCGGAAGGTCTTCGCGACAAGGCCACGAGGCACTTGGTGTGCGCCGCAGAAGCCCTCGTGTATTTCCATTAGGAGGGACTGGCCCTCCTCGCGGGAAACACATCGCAGGAGGGGGGCACACACGCCCCCTTTATACAGTTGCTTGTTGATGATGTGGTAGTTCTAGGCTCGCTGCTTTAGGAGGTTTGCTTCGGCGGCGTCTTCGGGCTCTTCTCCTTGGAGGTTCTTGTGGATGACATCGCGCCAATTCGCCTCGTTGACTAGGAGCACGAGGCGGGCGTTACTTTGTGCTTCGTGGGCAGCCCCTAGTGCTTCCAGGGTAGCCCCTGGTGCTTCCGGGGCAGTTGACAGGGCGCGCAAGACTTCGTAAAGCACCTCTGGCGGGGGTGCTCGTCCGAGCTGGCTAATTTGGTTAGCTTGTCTGCTGCTTCGGGGGATGTTTTGGACCGTGTTGCCGTGAAAGTGTTTAGCTTCATCCCGAACCGCCGTTAAGTATTTGGACATCTCCGGATCCCTTGTCGTGAATGATTTGTCGAAGTGGCCTGCGACAAGGCGGGAGTCGTTTTTGGTGATTATGCGCTTCGCGCCCAATGCTCTCACCTTTCGCAAGCCTAGTAGTAGTGCTTCGTATTCGGAGGCATTGTTGGTTGTCAGAAAGTCAAGTCGTGCGGCGCGGAAGACACTTCAGCCATCCGGCGTGGCCAAAATGGCTGCAGCGTCGGCCCCTACTGCGCACCATGACCCGTTGGTGTATATTGTCCATGGTGTTTCGATGTTGTTTAGCGGTTGGCCTTGCGCTATGGTCCACTCGGTGATTTAAATCGGCTAGGCTCGCGACTTGATGGCCGTCGCGCGAAGGCGATGTCGGGGCGCCACTGCCTCCCACTTGCCGATGCGGCCCGAGGCGTCCTTGTTCCGTAGCATTAGTGCTAGCGGGTAGGACGTGGGGATTATGACAGTGTGTACTAGGAAGTAGTGCCGGAGTTTGAGAGAGGCCATGAGGAGGGCATATGCCAATTTTTCTAGCTTGGTATATCGGGCTCTGGCCTCCTGCAAGGCCTCCGAGACGTAATATATCGGGCGTTGTCCGTTGTCCTCGGAGTGCTTGATTTCGTGGATCACTCGCCAGTTGCTTGTGCTTTTCTACACGAGGACCGGGTTGGCTAGCCACTCGGAGTGCTTGATTTCGCGGATCACTCCTGCTTTCAAGAGCTTGACGATTTCTTTCTTTACTGCTTCGAGCCGCTCTGTCGACATGCGGCACAACTTTTGCTTTTTGGGCGATGCATCGCTCCGCAGGGCGAGGCGATGTTCTATAGTTTCTCTCGCGATGCCGGGGATGTCCTCTGGACCCCAGGCGAAGACATCTGCGTTGCGGCGGAGGACCTGGAGGATGGCGTCGCATGTCGTAGCCGGGAGGCCAGCTCAAGGGCCACCGTCTTCTCTGGGACAGTTTCCGCAAGGGGAATTTGAAGGAGCTGGCCTTCCGGCTTGACCTTGGGTGCCCATTTTGTCGAGGTGCTGCCGACCTGGGAGCTGGCGTCTGCTTCCACTACGTGAACGTGGCGAGCCGGTGACAGTGCCTCGAGCTCTGTTTGCCTCGCTAGATCTTGATCCCCCACACCGTGACTATGCCCTTGGGTGCGGGTATCTTCATGAATAGGTAATTGTGGTGTGCTATAGCGCCGAGGGAGTTCAGCGTGGCTCGACCAAGAATGGCGTTGTACTGATAAGGCAGCTGGACGACGTCAAATGTGATGATTTCGGTCCGGGAAGCGAAGTCGTTGCTGAATGTGACGGCCAGGTTGATCTGAACTAGGCTGGCACGGCTCGCACCAAGCCTACCAAGGGGATGCCTGGAGGTGACAGGCGGTCCCTAGGGATCATCATCTTGTCAAAGGCCTCCGCGAACAACAGGTCCGTCCACGAGGACACGTCGGACGTCAAAATCCGTGATGTTGGCCGAGATGACGAGGGGGTCCTGATGTGGGAAGTAGACACCTCGTGCGTCCTCGGGCCCGAAGGTGATGGGTATTTTGGCGTAGCGAGGTGGGCTGGAAACATGGTATGTCGCGACATAGTGAATTTGCTGGGCGTAGGCACGTCGTTGTCTTTTTGATGATATGCCCGATGATAGCCTCCAGCGATCATGTTTATGATCCTTTGATGGTGCTCCGGTTGGGCTCCTTCTATGTGGGGTCTTGGGGGTGGGGCGAGTAGCTGGTTACCCCGGCCCCTCCTGTCTTCGCCCCCAGTTGGTTGCAGGCTACGACTCATGTAATCTTGCATGGCCGCAAGACGGCAGACCGCTGGTCGTGAGACCCTCCGTAAGTCGCAAAATAACGGTACTTCGACGCCGCCTCGGCGAGAGGCACTCTTGGGTCGTGTGGGACCCTTTGCCGTGTATGTCGCAAAAGAGTGGAACACCTCCGGGACCGCCTTGGGCGTCCCGTTGCCTTCCGCCATTCCGTCCGCGGTCCTGGCCGCGGCCGCGACCTATTCGGCCTCCTCGCTTTGCCTCTTCTGGGAGCTGCCATTCGTCCACGTGGTAGACGTTCCGCCCTTTCTGGCAGTAGTCGTTGGCCTGCGGCTTGGTTGGTGTCCCTGCCGTGGTCATCGCGGGTCCTTTCGCTAGTGGCTTGCTTGGTGTTGCTGCCGGGGTAGCGGGGGTCGAAACCCCCGCCCGTCGGGCGCTATCTTCCGCCCGGGCGTACTCCATCTTGTCAAAGAGCTCTGCTACTGAACCGCTACTGAACCGATGGGCTTGCGGGCTAGCCTTTCCAATAGGGGTCCTTTTTGTAGTTCGCATATGGCTGCGTTTATGATGGTGGTCTCGTTGACCCCCTTCACTTGTCTTCCTCTTCCTTCTACTTCTTTTTTTCTTTGTTCCTCTTCCTTTGCTCCTGATCTACTCCCGATGGGGGGTGCTTGGTTGTAGCTCGCCGTATCTCGCCTTGAGGACGCCATGGCGTCATGGCGCCTCTTAGGCGCTGTGGTCGCCAAGTACACCATGACAACCATGGCATTGAGTTTGAACATGGCGTCATGGTGCCTCTTAGGTGCTGTGGTCGCCAAGTACACCGTGACAACCATGGCATTGAGTTTGAAGAGGACAACACTAAAGTAAAAGATAAATCTGAAATCCGAGCTTGAAGATGTCGAAGCATGCAACTCTTGAAACCGATAGGAATAGAGAGAGATATCAAATCAAGTCAATGAAGAAAGAGAGATATAGACGAAGACAACAGACCAGATCCACCCACCCAAGAAGTGAGGTGACGGTGTCGAATTTGGCACCCGACGAAGGCAAAGACGACGGACCAGATCCGCTCACCCAAGAAGTGAGGTGATGGTGTTGAATTTGGTGCCGACGAAAACAAAGACGAAGAGACAGTTGTTGATGACGACAAAGAAGGCCATTGGTCAAGAGTCGTAATGATGCGAAGATGTGCAGCAAGATGGCTATAAGGGGACCAAGAGTGAAAAGTCGCGTCAACAACGATGATGGGGGTGACCACACTCGATCCAATGGACTGATCACAGAACCCGGTAAGGAAGAAGCAATCGGCTGACCGACAAAGGATTTGATGGATTGGCAACACTTCTATGAACTAAAAAAAAGAGATGCAGCGAACTTGGATGGTCTCGATGGAAATAAAAGGAAAATAGACTTAGGATACTAGCATAGGATACTAGCAATAGTAGTTATTTCACATCTCCAAACAGTAAGCAATGACTTGCCGCAGCTCACAGCACACAGCAGCTGTGAGAACCCGGGTGATTTAACTTGTAATGCTTAACCCTCCAAGTGGTCCTAGCATCACAAACTAAACTTCCCGCTCTCAGGAGCGGTACACATACACCATCACAAACATCAATATCAATCCATACACAAGTTCTTACAATATTGAAACTTCATAATTTACAACATATTGAACTTATAAGGTTTAGTTTTATACAACAGGGTCGACCGGCCAACAAAACAAGATAAATATCAAGTACGCAGCGGAAAACAATAAATAAACTGAAATAAAAATATGAATTAATCATAAATAAAGTCTCAGTGGTTTGCTATAACCCGCAGGGCAACCGACTGGGTTCAAACCATAGCAAAAGGACGTTCCTACGCAATCTTTCTTACCCGATTCAATCTCGATACCCGCTGTCCAGATTAGCAAATGAAAGCAAACAGTGAGTACACGAATGTACTCCACAAGACTTTACCAAGCCTATACATAGCTACATGCAAGCTCTGCTTAAAGGAGGATGTTATAGGTTTTATTTTGAGCACAAAGCAATATTTCAATTGAATACAAGTAGTTGATTTAAATTGCAAGTTAGCAAACATTTTTAATACTTTAAATAAAAACGAGCAATTAACATTAGACATTAACAGAACATCTACAGGTGGCGACCCCTGGAGCACACAAACATAGCATGAGAAGCCACTCTCAATACCACCCATCAAGTTTTAAGTTTAAATTCCAAAACATTGAGTCAACATTAGACATTAACAGAACATCTACAGGTGGCGACCCCTGGAGCACACAAACATAGAATGAGAAGCCACTCTCAATACCACCCATCAAGTTTTAAGTTTAAATTCCAAAACATTGAGTCTAATTCTTGAGGGAAATAACCAAGTGTCCCTAACAAAGGACGTGGCTATTCGAATAAATTATACCCTGCAGGGGTGTACAACTTTACCCACATATCGATCGCATGCGGCGACCTCGACGCCGGTATGGTTGGAGGCGGCTTGCAAGGGCAGCTGCGGGTGGTTGGGCGGAGAAGAGGACGACGGTCGGTTGCGGTGGCTCGTTGGTGGACACAGGGACGAAGAGGCTGATGCCGCCGTGTGGGCGGCGAAGAGGCGAGAGATGGTCGTAGAGGTGCCGCTCCATTGCGCCAGGCAGGAGGACCGTTAGGATGGTGACCGCGAAGTAGGTGACGGCAGAGCGGCCGAGGTGGAGGCCGTCACGACCGGATCCAGTGGCGACGGAGGGCAGCCCTCTACTACTTCGATGGCGCATAGCAGAGGAGGTCGTCGGAAGCGTGGAGGTGATGTAGAGCTCCTGGAGCAGCCAGAGAGCTCGGTGGCATTGGTGGTGCGCAGTGACGAGGGAGTGTGCTCGTCCAATTATCGTGGATGTCAAGAGCCTGATGTTGTCTTCACCGGCACAGAGGTAGGTGTAGTAGCTGCAGGTGATGCCGGGGATGCGAGATCGTGCTCAAGCTCCGGTGGAGTCGGCGGCTTTCGGCACGCCCTGCGAGTGTGCTCCACGGTGGATGGCCTGGCGGCGAGGGCCGCGACCAGTACTCCTGTGAGTGACGCATATTCCCCTCGTCCGTCTCCACCCCGCATATTCCCTCGCCTAGGCCGCCGACTTGCTCCGAATCGTGGAGGCGGGGTGCGCCTAGCGCTTAGGCGGGCTCCCAGGAGAACACTGTATACAATTAACGGGTGCCCTACTTGTTACCGTGTAATTGCCGGTTATGCCGCATAATCAAAACAATTATGCCGTATAATCAATACTAGGCAGGTGACCTGTCAAGTACTGGTTACCGATTTTTAGAACCTTGCTGGAAATAAAAAAATGAATAGTAAAAAATCAGGTTTGGCATGTGGGTGATTGGGACAAGTCACAAATGATATATGTTTAAACCTGTATTAGAAAGTAGGTGGTAAATTGTAAGAAGTAAAGAGTATTTGTGATTACTCCTCCCATCTTTTATTTTTATTTTTGGCAACACCACTGTTTTGGGAAAGAGATGAAGTTTGCTCGAAAAGATTCCATGGTAACCTTTATTGTTATTCTTCAATGCAAACATCATTTTTTCTACAGATAGCATTTTTTTTTGTGGCACATCGATCTACATCAATAATTTTTAAAGCTTGCCTTCATTGCTATAATATTATAATTGCAGATTTGTAGCATTGTCTACGCATACATTGAAGTAGTTTCAAATGAACATTTTATATGCATTCGATGTAAGATCATTAAGAATTTATGAAGTAAAAACTGGTGCATTTAATGTGTATGCAATTTAGTTGAAGTGTCAAATCAATCTATAACAGGCAACTCGTCACACATGCATTTTTAGTCTAACAAAGTTTCATGCAATAATTTTTTGTTGTGCTTATTATGTCTTATCTTTACAGTTATTGTGCATGTCTGTTACATACACATAAAAAATAGTTTCACAGTTATGATGCATGTCCAGTACATCTTGTTTTTGGCCTTAACCAATCACAGTTAATGTATTCTTTGATGTGTATACTATACTTACGTAACAGAAAATTGATGACTGAATTGTAGAAGGACCGAGGAAACAAATTGAGAGATGTTTCACTTTAGAAGAGGCTACCGATACAATTCTTTTCTGTAGTTCCATTGTTCATGACCTTTCATACAAGGCTGCAACAATTGGACTGGAGCACGAGCAGGAATCTGAACTTGCTGGTGCCCCTCAACCAACAGCTACCATATTAGGAAAGTCCATCCAAAGGGAGGATGGTTTATTGAAGCTGCCTCACAGAAAAACACCAAAACGTAAGGTTAAAAAGAAAAGATTGGAAGGTGAAACCATCACAGAAACATCCGAGATGGAAGTAATTACTAAAGATCCTGTACCTGTGCGTTCTTCTTCTGAAATCACAAGGACATCTGATAGCATAAAGCCTCCAAAGATGGAATCGAAGTGCAACTGCACAATTATGTAAGTTCTCCAGGAAACTGTGCCAAGGAGACTTGGGATCTAAGTTGAAATTCATGTGTGATGGTTTTATTTTGCGCGCAAGTCGGTACCGCAGTGATTAACCCACAGCCACCTGCTTCAATCAGCA
Organism: Hsuehochloa calcarea; assembly: GCA_036346395.1. Classification (NCBI taxonomy): domain Eukaryota; kingdom Viridiplantae; phylum Streptophyta; class Magnoliopsida; order Poales; family Poaceae; genus Hsuehochloa; species Hsuehochloa calcarea. The sequence goes on along the minus strand of CM070615.1, from coordinate 12,131,130 downwards.
TCAGCGATCGATGGGTAGAGTCCGGCACGGGTTTGTTCCTAGAATTTTTTGTGGTGATGGTGCATTTGCTTTTTTGGTATAAGAGTGCTCCGCAAAGCCTATTCTTTTGTAAATTCTAGCTTCCCCTTTTTGTTCCCCATGTTCATTCTATGAAGTTTTGCTTGTCATGTGATTCAATTTTAGTATTGCCCAAAGCGTGAAATTTCTATTTGACGCAAAGAAAAAGTGTGAAAAATGTGAAATATCTAGTTCAGATGAACGTGCCTGGTTATGATCTCGCACGGTTGTGGAGCTCACTCGCATGCCTGGCATGGAGTGTTGTAGTGCCAATGTAGGTTTCGACTCCATGTCAAGAAATTGTATATCTATTTTTTTCTCGAGAATTAAGACACTGTAATGTATTTGGACATACGGAATTGTATATGTATATTGGCCCCCCCTCGTAATTCCTTATTCCTACAGGAATTCTGCATAGCCTTCTATGGAGGGCCTCAAATTGCTCGCGCCTTCATCAACATGTTAACGTCAATATATAGAGTTTTCTCCGCTCCATCTGTGTTATCATTCTTGTAATTTTAATTTTTGTAGCGTATCATTTAACCCCAAAAGATTGCATACTAAACATTATGGCGGCTTCGAAGCCTATCGATCGGATCATTATGAGTTCATCGGTTGCGCCTTTCATGTATGTAGATTGAAATATCCTTTTTATAAAGTACTAAAAAAAAATTAAAAAAACTTAGTTCCTTTTAAACGCCGTAAGCAAATCAAGTGACATTCGTATTATTTGCCTTTGCCTATGTCGGTGAAAGACAGCGCAGGCCGGGGTCCAATCGTACAAATCCAAAAGAAATTATCGGAAGAGAAATTTAGGACGGGTAAACAGTGTTGATTAATGCAAAAGTATAACCGAGGGCGAGGACCAGCGTTGCTCGGTTGGCTAGCAGCGCCGGCGTGCGTGCGTGCGGGCGCGGCCCGTCTGGTTCGTCTCATCGGGTAAGGGATTTTTGAGATAGTATACACACACGTAGATTTGTTCAATAGTAGTCTAAATGCGTACATACTTAGAAAGAGTACCATCATCGTCCAATCCATCCATCCCCAGTTCCCAGGTTCCAACGTTCTCCTTGTCCTAGATCCAGCCAGTCGAATTTCCTTTCCTTTCCTTGCAGCCGCGGCCTGACCATTCTTGATTTCTCTCTCGTTCCGTCCGCCCTCCAACCCCAGATCAAACCCAGCCGCTTCCGTTACCTCCTCCCAGATCTCCGCATCCCCGCCATGCCGTCGGCCACCAACCCCTGCCGCGCTCCCCTCACCCTCGACCTCGAGGACTTCAAGGTCCCCTCCTCCTTTGTCTCCCTCGATTCGATTCGGTTTGGTTTGGTCTCTTCTTCCAATCTAGCCGTAACAAGCCTTGTGGTGTGGTGTGGGGGTGTGTGCAGGGGGACTTCTCGTTCGACGCGCTGTTCGGGAGCTTGGTGGACGAGCTGCTGCCGGAGTTCCGCGGGGACGACGGGGCGGGGGCGCCGCCGCCTCCACCGGTCCTCGGGGCGGCGCCGCCCGTGTTCCCCGCCGTCGACGAGCTGCTCGGGCTGTTCAAGCACTCGTGCAAGGAACTCGTAGACCTCCGCCGCCAGGTCGGTTGCGCTTAGCCTCGCCTGCCGGTGGTGGCGGTGGCCTCCATGTTGCCGGCCACCTGCCTTGCCTGCGTGAGTGGGTGGGTGGGTGGTTGGTTGGTGGTGTGTGCTGATGCTGCTATGTGTGTTTGTTTTTTGGTTGATAGATTGACAAGAGGCTCCAGAATCTGAAGAAGGAGGTGGTCTCGCAGGATGCCAAGCATCGCAAAACTCTTGGGGAGGTTAGTTAGTATGCTTACAAGCTTCTTATATGTTCATTAGTGTGCGTGTTGTTAAAGGAAAATGAAGAAATGCACTTAAATGGAAGAAGTGGAAACGAGAAGCTAGAAAGAGCTATATAAACCCTATATATGTAGAAAGGAAATACAAATTGATTTGATAGAGATATAAATGACATGTCCACAAGGCAAAGACCCACTGGGGGAATCTTATGTCTCTGCGTCACTTGTTCCCCCAGATCACGATCCTCACTGAGATGAAAGTGCCGTTCTAGATTCCGGGACACGACTCAGTGATCAACAACATACAGACCCGCTGGGGGAATCTTAATGTTGCCTATATGTTTACTTTTGTTTCCACCGTTTTAGGATCCATATCAATCTTTGTGATCCAAGATGAAGTGTTCAGTTCTAAGATCTCCACTAAATTGAATTCTGTCGTATACATTCAAAGTTTGGAACTGTATACTTCATAGAACTTCTCTTACAAGCAAATGTTGGTACAGACAAATGTTGATTCTCTGGCCCTCTTGTCCTGTCGGACCTGTCCAGTTGCTAGAAAGGACCTTTTTTTCTGGCAGTAATCAAAATTTTCAGTCCCAGAGAGAGTCTAGTTAAGCCATTATATGTAAACGTTAATGAATAGTTGCTCAAGGGGGTAATTCTGGAAGGGAGAAGAGACAGCATGGCGGCAGAAAACTGAAAAGTATAAAGGCTGGAATCAAATGCGCTTCTTCAACGGGAATTTCTGACTAGTGAGACTTGCAGAGGAAATTGGTGTCGTGTTAAAACATTCTTCTAGGCATTTGGTTACCAATGTCTATCTTATTGTTAACAACATCTGAGGAATGAGGTTGTTGTTTGATTTCAGAAACTCTGCTGCATGTATCCTACTGCTTATTTGCACAACAACGCCTGGTGTGTTTTGTAGTTTTTTTACTCCAACAGTTTCTTTTTACAGTTTATCATTTTATGATTATATCAATTAAAACAGACAATGTGACTCCCTAGGCTTTCCTCATTTGGGATCATGGAGATGAGGATCAAATTGGCCCTTGTGAATAGCTTGATGCACCATCTTCTTTTGGCCCTTAAGAACAGCTTGATGCACAAATTTCTTTCAAGCCTTTCAGTGAAATGTGCCTAAAGGAAGGAAAATCCATGAACTTACCACGGACTGACCATAGACCCTGTTCAATAAGTAGATCACATTAGACGTCCACTCTTTGGTTTGGCAGTAAGAGAAGGACAAAGGTCAGAAAAAGGAGAGAACTCCCCTTTCGTGGTTCTCCTGTAGCTGCATTCCCCAGAACCACAAGAATCATAGATCATTATGTTGGAATGAGGCTTATGTTCATTTCAATGGGCCAAGAGGCCAATATATAATATGTACAGGGTTTACAATTATGCAAAGAATACCCTACACTATCTACATATCTAACACCCTCAAACTCTGGGTGGATCAACAACACTGAGTTTGGAAAGGTAGAATCTATGCTGAACTCTAGCCTGTACCTTGGTGAAGAAATTTGCTAACTAAAGCTCCGAAGGCACATAATGAAGATCAATAACTTGGTCTTGCACCTACGATCGTATGTACGAGGCATCCACTCCAATGCTTCACAAGATCTCGAGCAATGCTGGTTGCACCAAGATTATCGATAAGAGATGAGTCCGCATGTACACAAACACCAAAATCCTTAAGTAGCCACTGAAGCTAGGTGATCTCAGCTGTCAACGACACCATGGCTCTCAACTCAGCCTCAGCGCTCGAACGGGAAACTGCAATCTGCTTCTTGGTCTTCTAGGCAATCAAGGAGGAACCAAGGAAAACCCAATAGGTAGAAAGAGACTGACGATCAGAATGATCGCTAGCCCAGGTCGCATCAGAGTATGCCTGAAGCTGCAAGGAACTGGAGCGAGGAAAGAAGAGGCGATGAGTGATGGTCCCGCGAAGATATCGCAGAACACGAAGAAAACGACTATAGTGGAGCTGAGTGGGAGCAGAGACGAACTGACTCATGATGTGAACTGGATGAGATGTCAAGGCGAGTGATTCCAAGGTAGACAAGGCTCCTAACAAGATGACAGTAGCGAGTGGGATCCTCAAGAGGCTCACCATCGGTAGGCTGAAGGTGAACACCAACTCAATAGGAGTATACACTACATGCTGATCAGTGAGACGCGCGAGTAAGGATATCCTGAATGTACTTCTCCTGAGAGATAGCAGCCCTCCGGCGTCGAAGTGATCTCAATCCCAAGGAAGTAATGAAGAGAACCCAAATTAGACATCAAGAACTGTTCACTGAGACGCTCCTTCACAAAGGCAATGTACTGAGAGTCATCTTTAGTAATGATCGTATCATCCACATAGAGAAGGAGCGTCCGACCCTTAGGAGACGTGTGAACAAAGATGGCTGGGTCGTGATCACTTGTCAGCTGGAAGTGAGCTCGGAGGCGCTCCCACATGAGCTGTGTCGTCGGCAGCTCCGCCACATCCATGGAGATAGTCACGAGCATGTTACCCACCAAGATGACGGTAGCACGAACCTCAGATCCTCGCCATCGCCGTTTGGTGTGCAACTCAAACTGGTAGAACTCCAGGGCCTCCCCCAGTGCAACATTGGCGGCCTCCTAAGCCACCTGATAATTGGCAGTGAAGGGTGAGACGGACAGGGGTGCTCGTTAGTGAGATGACCCCAGAGATGTTAGCTGTTGAGGTGAATCCTCAGGTGAATAGCCCACTCCCGGAAGTTTGTCCCGTCGAACTGAACTGAGGGGAGAGGGATGGCGAAGGAGCCTCCTGCGGAAGCCATCAGAGAAGACGGGCAGAGAAGCCAGAGTCGGGAGGCAAAGTTGGAGCCGTTCCACCGAAGCAAAAACCAAAACGGAGCAGTGCTCCATCGAAGCAAAGCAAATAGAGCAGAGCTTTGTGTGCTACGGTAGAGACACGAGTAGCAATGCCAAGGCTGAAGTGAGACGTCGTTGGCCGGAGCCGACCGGAGCAGGGGCGGTGGCTGGTGTTTGGAATATTGTATTATGTATTCAAGAGGGCCCAATGGGTAATATATATAGAGAGTACAAGGAGGTTGCTATATACAGATAAGTAAATACATAGAGTCCTATTCTAACAACCCCCCTCAAACTCAAAAACCAAAACAGGCGAAGGCTCCACCGAAGCAAAGCAAATAGAGCAGAGCTTTGTGTGCTACGGTAGAGACACGAGTAGCACTGCACTGCGTGTGAAGCGAGACGCTGTGGTTGAGCCGACCGAGTAGGGCGAGGCGGTGGTCGGTGTTAGGAATATTGTATTATGTATTCAAGAGGGCCCAATGGGTAATATATATAGAGAGTACAAGGAGGTTGCTATATACAGATAATTAAATAAATAGAGTCTTATTCTAACAACCCCCCTCAAACTCATGGTGGATCACACACACTGAGTTTGGAGAGAATACAAATGTTGTGCCCTAGTCTGTGGCTTCGTGAAGAAGTCAGCAACCTGTAACTCTGATGGTACAAACTCGTGGAGAGGTAGTAGCCCTTAGGCATGGAAGAGACCTCAATCCCAAGGAAGTATGTAAGAGAACCAAGATCAGTCATAAAAAATTACTCACTGAGATGCTTCTTCACATATGTGATGAAGGAGGAATCATCACCAGTGATGAGCATGTCATCAACATACAGAAGCAGTGTCCTACCCCGAGATGAGATATGGACAAAAAGAGCAGGATCGTGGGAACTGACAGTGAAACCAACAGCCAAGGTTATTAAGTCGGCAAGTCGACACTACTCTCGTAGTGACCGACTTGCCGACTATTCAACTAGTCGGCCGACTAGTCACCGACTGGCCGACTAGTCACCGACTAGTCGACAAATACTGTTCATATGACAGTGATATGTATGTACACATGTATATATTATATACCTTATATTGCAGTGATTGAAAAGTACATATATAGCTTGAATTAAAGAGAGGATCGATGACTTACATGTTTTGAGTGCAAACCCCCTTCGTTTGGCTTGTTGAAGTATGATTTGAGACCTTCATGCTACAAAGTACAAAATTAAAAAACAAGAATGACCATGAGTATATGCTGATTGATGAAGATAAACTGTGATGAACTCATACAATATGGCAATACCTTCAAGGGAGAGCAATATAATACCATGAATTAAGGAGAACAATACAAAGTATACAACATAACAACAAATAAATGAGCAATTGGGAAATTAAGCATCTAAAACATCAAGTTCTCAACGACAATAGCATTCTACACTATAGTTAAGTAATACGACAACAAGGCCTCAAGTCTCAAATAGCAAAAGTAATGCATAATCATCACAATCCATCAACATGGCTTAACACAAGCCTCAAATCAAATGTCATCCAACTCAATATCATCGAAATGGCTCGCGTTTCCACTCGGTTCACCACTCTCATGAGTAGGACTAGGTGGAGATTCGCCAAAATCATCAATGTCCTCATCATCAAGCACAAAGTTATCATCATCACCATCATCTTCATTGTCGGGCTCCGACTCATCATTAACCACCGATGTTGTACGAGCAGCACGACGAGAGTAACCTATGATATCACCATGAGCCCTCCTAGGAAAATTGCGACCTCGGCGCACTTGATGCACCAATGGCATCATCAACATGAGCCCATGTAAGATCATCGCTCCCATGATGAACTTCTTCGCACCAATATCAACCCACTCATTGTCCCATTGAAAATCATCTAGGATCAAGGGGTTGAAACTGCGCCCTTCCTCTTGCATCCTTTGAAACCGATTAGTAATCTTTCTGTTGTATTGAATGTAGACCAAATCATTCAACCTCTTGTACTTTAACCGGTTTCTCTTCTTGGTATGAATCTACAAATAACAAACAAAACAATTTAAGTATTGAACTATTGCCATGCACTCGCATTAACTGGCTCCAAAATGAACACTTGAGTAATTGAATACTTAATACTTACAAACTCAAAGGTGCTCCAATTGCGCTCACAACCAGAGGCTGAACAACAAAGACCAATTATACGCCTTGCAAATGCTTGGAGCTCTAGAGCAACGCCACCAAATGCACCCACCAAAGAACTAGAAAGACAAGAATCATAGGCGATGTTAGGTCTTGGAAAGAATGGAAGCTTAAAATTAAATTAAAGTAGTGATGTGATACTTACTAGGTGACTTATCCTTTTGTTGCTTGATTGCCAATTGACTTGAAAAGCCTCTTTGCATGTTCTCATAATCATCGGCTTGGTTGCTTATCTTGGCTTGCTTGTCGTCCTCAATGATCATCTTCTCAAGCACATCATTAAATATGGTACGAAGCCTAGAAGCATATCCAATTTCGGTCCTTCTAATCTCAAAAAATCTATTTGGATTCAAGAACAACGCAGCCCCATACAACTTCTGCTCCATTTGGTCTTCCCACCTCCGATCTATGATTGCTATCACCTTCCTGAGTAGTGATGGCTTGTTTTCCAAAGAGTCATTGATCTTCTTCGCAAGATCCATGGTTGCGGTAACCTCTGGCATTGCCGGCTTCTCATCGCCGTCGACGATCCTCAGCACAACGATAAGTGGTTGAGACGCTCTAATACAATTTTTCACTGCATTCCAGAATCTATTAGCAATAACTATTTCACACACCTTTTTGCCTATCTCTGTGCTAGACAATTTGGATCTATTCCAATCATCAGTAACAGAGAGACCTTTCAAAGATGTCCTATGCCTCCACAAGCTCTGCAAAGTGAGGAAAGATGTAGCAAATCGAGTAGCTGCAGGTCTCACAAGGTCCCTCCCACTTGTCATCTCCCTCATTTTGTCAAGAACCCTTCCATGTCTGTAGATAAATGTGGTCACATGCTTGGCTTGTACAATGCACTTTTTGAACTCTGTTATCTTCCCAATGTCCTCCAACATGAGATCCAAGCAATGAGCTGCACAAGGGGTCCAAAATAGAGTAGGAATCCTCTCCATTAGAAGCCTGCCTGCTGCCTTGAAGTTAGCACCATTATCTGTGACCGCCTGAACAACATTTTGCCAGCCAATCTCATTGATCTTCCTCTCCAATAAATTTGCTAACATGTGAGCATCGGCTGACTGTCTGGAGGCATCAAAAGACTCTAAGAAGAAAATCCCCTGTGGACTATTGACAAGGAAGTCCAACCATCTGACATAAGTGAGTAACCAAACTGTGTCCAAGCATACTCATGCTGCATCCTCAACTTGTCAGTATTCTTTTTGGCCTTATCAAGCAAGGGTAGCCTCAAGTCATGGAAAGTAGGCGGCCTAAGCCCAGGACCATATTGCCCGATGGACTCAACCATAATCTCATAGCTTCTTTTGTTGGCGGCATTGAATGGTATGCCACATTCATAGAAGAAATCAGCAATATGTTCAGCCACTCTCTCCTTTTCTTCCTTGGTCCTCATAGTTTGCTCAATGGTAGCTTGACCTTTACCCTTATGTCTTTCCTCAACAACCACTTCAGGTGACATCCGAATTATAGAAGCAACTGATTTAGTTACCTTCGGTGCAACTTGCTTCAAAAGCGCCAACGCCGATTGCTTCCTTTTGGTGGCAGTCCCGGAGCTTGCAACTGCCTTAGCATAGGAGCCTCTTGTGCTCCTCTAGATGATGCTACTTGTGCTTGGATTTCTTGAACTTCATCACCTTCGCCTTCACCTTCATGTTCACCACCAACACCATCACCTTCATCATCTAGCTCAAAGGGTTTATTTCTGGCATTTTTGAACAAGTACTCACACATCTTTTTCATGATAGGTGTGGTTGTTTTTGGACATTTCTCCACATCTCCATAGCCTCCCGCTAGGTGTTGCTTCAACTCAGACTAAAGATGCATTTACTTGCTGCGCAGATGCATTGACGACATCTTTGTAAGTCCGACCAAAACCCGTATTGCCATGCTCGGTCTTTGACTTAGCCTTCCGCTTAGGATCATCACCGGATCATAACCTTCTGCGCCCATTGTTGGATTTAGAGTTGAAGTTGGAGTTGAGTTGAAGATTGCTCGCCATGACCCCTACATATGCACAAAATGCAGAATTACCTTTAGTTCATAAAAATTAAAATCACATTTCACAATCACACAAAATCACAGACTATGGAACAATCGACTTTCAATTTCTAATCGGCGTTCTACTAACCTCCTCTCGCGATTTCCCTTTACTGCCTTGTGCTCCTGCCTCTACGATTCCTTTTCTTCCGCGTCCCTGGTTCAATCTGGTCGGTCGATTCTTTTCCCTTCTACCCATCGCCTCGCCTCTCTCCTCTCCAATCACCAAGCCGAGGCCGTCACCCGCCTCTCCTCTCCTTGGTCTCTCCTCATCCTCCTCATAACCGACCTCCGTGGCTCCCACCTCTCCTCGGCGGCTCGGCTCCTCGGTACTCTCCTCTCCAGTGGTTCGGCCACCGACTGAGGCACCAAGCTCCCTCGCGCTCCCTCCCTTACCGCCAGTGCGCCGGCCGCCGACCACCGAGCTCCCTTAGACCCTTACTCCAGCGGAACAGAGGAGAGGAAGAGGACCCGAGGAGAGGAGCATACCTGGGCCGCTGGGCAACGGGAACGACGGGAGCTGTGGCCGTGGCGGCGCGGAGGAGGGAGGATGAAGGCCGGAGACCTGATCTGGAGCTCTGCGGCGTTGGCGCTTCTCTGAGCTCACGTGTCACGCGAAGACCGGCGGCGCGGAGGAGGGCGGACCGGAGGACGGCAGGCGGCAGCGGGAGCCGGCTCAGGGGCGAGGACGAAGGTGTGGGCGGCGGCGGCGGCTGGAGCCAGCGCCGGCTCGCGGAGACTGATGGAGCTGCGCCTCGAAGGCGAGCACCGAGGCTCGAGCCCGCTGTTCTTACTCCTCTCTTATCTCTTTGGCACCGCCACGACATCCGGACCCACATCCTGGGCCGCCTGACTTGCCTTCGATCGTCGATCGACTAGTCGACCGACAAGTCGACGACTAGTCGACGATCGCCCGACTTGCTTCAAGACAAGTCGAGTCGGTGGCTCTAGCCTGGTCAACCTCCGGCGACTTGTCGACTAGTCGACGACTTGATAAGCATGCTAACAGCAGTAATCACTGAGGTAAAATGTGCAAACCAGGCACGAGGAGCTTGTTTGAGGCCATAAAGAGCACGACGAAGACGACATACATGCCCATCAGGAACAACATATCCAGGTGGTGGATGCATGTAGACCTCATTAAGAATACCATTAAGAAAAGTATTCTTAACATCCAGCCGAGAGATAGACCACCGGCGAACAGAAGCAACCGCAACAAGAGTGCGAACAGTGGTCATATGGGCAACATGAGCAAAAGTCTTGTCGTAGTCATGACCGTACTCCTATTGAAAACCGCGGGCCACAAGGTGAGCCTTGTAGCGCTCAATAGTACTATTAGACCGGGTCTTAATCTTGTACACCAACTTGCACGTGATCGGACGAGCATGCACAAGTGTCGGTACAATATCCCAAGTCTCTGTACGTCGAAGAGCATCAAGCTCCTCTCCCATAGCGAGTTGCCACTCAGAATGAGGAGCAGCATCGCGATAAGAACTAGGCTTAGTGACAGAGAGAGCATAAACTATCGTAGCAAATCCAAGATGATCAGAGGTCGGCGGATGTCCGGCCATGAAGGACGAACGAGGAGCATCATTAGGAGGATCGATGTGGATGTCGGCAAGATACCAAGAGAGGTGACTGGTGAAGAACGAGGGCGCCTAGAGTAGTGAATACCGAGAGAAACGAGACGGTGCATCAGAGGAACAAGAGGCGGTCTTTGCAGAGACAACACCAAGGCGAGAGGTACGTATGATCCACACGAGATGCACTGGGAAGACTGTGATAGTAGAGAAATAGGTGAAGAGTCAGAAAGAAGCAACCATGAAATCGACTCAACAAAGGGAAACAGAGAGAAAGCGAATCTCGATAGAAGAAAGGTCGAGATTTGTCAAAGACAACGCCTCGAAATCTCGATCCATCGAAAGGTATGATCCCAAAGAATGATAACCCTTATGCTCAGAACTATAACCAAGAAACACACAATCAACTAACTAGGCCGATAGTTTAGTGTGCTCACGAGGCTGCAGCAGAACAAAACAAGTACAAAAAACACGAAGATGAGTGTACTGGGGGGCTCGAGAGTAGAGATGCTCTATAGGACTGACACCTGTAAGAGTAGTGGAAGGTTGCATGTTGATGAGATATGCAGCCGTAGAAACATCCTCATCCCAGAGCTGTGGTGGAACATGAGAGGCAAGAAGAAGAGTACGTGCAGTCTCAATCAGATGACGATGTTTGCGCTTAGCAACCCCATTCTGAGCATGAGCACCAGGACAAGAAGATTGGTATAGAGTGCCCTACTCAGAAAGAAACTGTCGAAAAACGCCAGAACAGTTCTCGCCAGCAGAATCACAGCGAAAAGTACGAATTATAGAATCAAACTGAGTACGAACCATCGTTGCAAAGTTACGCTAGAACGCAAGAAATTGACCACGATTAGACATAGGAAAAATCCATGTAAAACGGGAATAATCATCAATGAAGATAACATAAGATTTATGCCCGCCTTTAGAGATAATAGGTGCAGGTCCCCATACATTTGAATGAACTAAGTCAAAATGACGAGAAGGCAAAGACTCACTAGAATGATAAGGAAGCTGTAGCTGCTTGCTTAGCTTACAACTCTTACAAAACATGGCCGTGTCAACAGTAACACGTCAAGAACACCTTGACAAACTAATGAAGAAAGGTGGGATCCACACAAGTGACCTAAACGGTGATGTCACTGCGTAAAGACGCCAGAGGTGGTGGTAGCAGTGGCGGTGGAAGTAGACGTAGAGGTGACATGAGAAACTGAACTGGATGGAAGGTAGAGGCGATCAAGGATGTAGAGACCCTGACGCTCTCTCAGCGCCGACCAGTCCCAAGTACCATTTGTCTGTCGATCCTGGATGAAATAGGTGTGAGAATCAAAACCAACCCTACAGCCGAGATCTGTGAGCTGACCCATCGAGAGAAGCTGCATGGTAAGCTAGGGAACATGGGAAACAATGAATGAAAAGTCGATGGACAAAGAGTGCCTGACGGTGACGACAGAGGAGTACCGTCCGTCTCGAATAGAGATGGAAAATGTAAGGTCCTCTCAGTGAGAGATGGAGTCCGGTCATGTGGAAAGAGGCACTAGAATCTAGAACCCAAGAGGTACTGGAGGAGACGCTCGAGCTAGACTAGCGTAACTCTTGAGCCGTGAGAGAACTGAAGTAGAGTCCGATGAATCGCTGAATAGAGTCTCCTCGCTGAGAAGTTCCTGACATGCTAGTCTGTCCTTCAGTCGAGGAAGGGCCTCCCTGCCCTCCCTTGGAGCTTGGACCTCCACGTGCCTTGTTTTGTTTTTTTCGCACTGCACAAAGTTGATAGTCAGGCACTGAACCCCGGTTGGTGCAAAAATAGGAGCAGAAACAGACACCTGAGGAGAAACTGTAGTCGAAGCAGAAACCGTTGGTGTAGTTGAAGAAGAAGAGGTAGCAAGCACAGTCGGAACAAACTGTGCTGCTAACCCGCGGCGAAGCTCCTCAGCATGAAGGGTCGAAAGAGCCTCGGTGATTGTCGGTCGTGGTGAACGACTTAGCAGTTGAGCCCTGACAGGCTCAAACTCTGGGCGAAGACAGCAGATGAAGTCATAAAGTTGGAGGCGATCATGATCTGCCTTCCACACTTTATGACACTCCTGGCAGAGCGGAGAAGCGGCTATCCACCGGTGGCGTCGAGACCGCCGAGCTCTAAGAAATCATCAATGGAGGAGTCCTCCTGGCAAAGCGTTTCCAACTCACGCTAAAGCGAAAAAAACGGAGCATCACTATTCTGCTGGTATCGCTCGCGCAAGTACTCCTAGATCTGACGAGTGGCACGTAGACCAACAATATCCGCTAGATGGAGTCGCCGACGACCATTAGGATGACTAGAACACGGCCTCATCAAGACACCGCCAAAAGCGCCGTCGTGGCATACCGAAAAGCCTCATCGGCGGCAGATAGCGACCTCTTCGCAAGAGGTGCGAGATAGGCCTACCGGGAGAGATCGAATCGGCGACGCATTTGAGGTCGAGCACCGAATAACATGTCCCCGAGGCGGAGACCATCGAGCGTGATCTCCAGAGAGGACCACAATCGTAGTTCGACCCTTTAAGCTTTGTTCGAGAATGGGATCGCAGCTTCTTTGAAGAATCCATTGGTAGCGGCGGACGACAGCGGTGACCAAGGCAACGAATCTAACAGCGGTCGATGGGCTACGGCGGCTAGATCAAGGTTTTTAACGCCGGCCTTTTATTCACTGGCGGCTATCATAGCCATTCCTCCTGAATTAGGGTTCCCGAGAGTGTTGGCGAGGCGGGCGAGCGGTGGCGGCAAGCGGCTCGAGGCGGCAGTGAGTCGACAGCGCCCTCCTTTAGCGCCAAAGGCGCGACGAGCGACAAAGAACGCTGCGTTAGGCGGCGGCAGAGCAAGGCGTCACGTCGGCGAAGAGCGGCTCGAGCGACGTCGTCTCAGCGGTGGTGTCTGGTCGAGATGGCTCTTGGGAGGCGACTTCGCCCTCGTTGCGCTTCACTTCTGCTGGGAACTAGGGTCCCCGAGGCGGCGGCGAGACGGCGACAGCGACTCTAGCGAGCTCGCCCGGAGCACGGCTTGCGGCGAGCGGCACGAGGCGGCGGCGGCGCGGCTCTTCAGGAGCGGTGCTCAGTCGGACGGCTGCGGCGGTGGTCGGGGATGGCAGCGGAAGGGAAAGAGTTAGGTTAGGAATATTGCATTATGTATTCAAGAGGGCCCAATGGGAAATATATAAAGGGAGTACAAGGGGATTGCCATATATAGATAAGGAAATACATAGAGTCCTATTCTAACAGCTGGAGTTGGTGCGGGAGTGGAAGCTGCTTGGGCGAAGAAGCAGAGGAGCGGTGGTGGTGTTGGGAGCGGGGCCAGCGGGAGGAGCTTCGGCGGCGGGGATGGCGAGCGCTAGCGACGGGGATCCGGCGCGGGGATGCAGAGGCCAGCTTGGGCGCAGAACCGACGCAGGGAAGCGGGATGTGGCGCGGGGGTGCAAGATCCGGCGCGAAGAACTTGCTTCGGGTGGAAAACAGAGCAGAGGAAGAACTTCCTTTGTTCCGCGCGAGGAAGGCAGAGGACACAAGGAGGGCGGCGGTGGTAAAACCCTAACCCTAGCCTTGCACAAATACCATGTTGGAATGAGGCTTGTGTTCATTTCAATGGGTCAAGAGGCCAATATATAACATGTACAGGGTTTACAATTATGCAAAGAACACACTACACTATTTGCATATCTAACATATTACACAGCTTTGTTTCAAAGTTACTGTCTCATCGAATTTAGAATATAAAGTCCACAGAAGCTATTGGGTATTCGTTCTATATTTTACAAGTTTTGTTTAACTTCTGATCCTTGTTCATTTTTTATTTTCATTGTTTTATTGTTCTCTCCAGCTCGAGAAAGGTGTGGACGGTTTATTTGATAGCTTTGCTAGGTTGGATTCCCGCATCTCCAGTGTTGGCCAAACAGCCGCAAAAATTGGTGACCATTTACAGGTAATTTTCTCTTCTACTGTTCTGCAGTATCTGTTCCTGTAATTATTGCACATGTTCTGATTGTGACTTTACTCTTTAGTTTGATTTTTGTTGTTTTCTCCAGTTTTTGTATTTAACATCTATTTCTCTTGTCTGTCAGAGTGCGGAATCTCAGAGGGAAACTGCTAGTCAGACGATAGATCTCATCAAGGTAGCAAAATTGTTTTAGTTTGAGGCTACTATTGTTCCTTTGGCTGGTATTTTTTCATGACCTTATTTTAATTGAAATATACTTCTTTTGTAGTATCTGATGGAGTTCAACAGCACACCTGGGGACCTTATGGAACTTTCTCCTCTATTTTCTGATGACAGCCGTGTTGCTGAGGCTGCTTCAATTGCACAGAAATTGCGTAAGCTCTTAGTACTTTTTGTCTGATATCATGAACTGAACAATTACCTTTTTTTTACTTTACATCCTTTCTTTGTGCCTATGAGCTATGACATGATCTTATACCATGTTTCATTTCTCTGTCTGTGCTGTGCACTTATTTGCTTGATTCATTTTTTCCTGGACAAATACGATAGTAAGTTGTTATATTTGTGGAATTGTACATTTGTTCTTAGCTCTTGTATATGGTACCTTAAAAAAAATAAACTACTGCTAGGATTTACAATGGTAAAATGACTTCAGCTGCCATGAAAATGTTCTACTTCTGTTGAGCATCACTTGTATGAATCTAAATGAGGCGCAGTCAAAAAGTCCAACACGGAATCAACCGTATACACATTCTTGAAAGTATATATTTTTAGCAGTATAGCTGGTCTTTACAAATTACAACTATGTGTTATTGAGAAAGGGTGTGACATTTAGCAATATAAGCAAAACTCTTTCAAGCTTCAAGTAGTCGTGTTACCTGTTGTTTTTGCACCCAGCATGTTTATGCCTTGTTTATACCTAACATGATGTTAAAAGATTTGCATGTTTTGATAATGCAGGATCATTTGCCGAGGAGGATGTTGGTAGACATGGTGTAACATCAGCTGTAGGTTCTGCTAATGCAAGCCGTGGATTGGAGGTTGCTGTTGCAAATCTTCAAGAATATTGTAATGGTCAGTTTTCTACCTTTCAGTTTTCCTGTAGCTGTTCTGTTGGAATCTGGTTATAACTTCTCATCGTATGTTCAGAATTGGAGAATAGATTGTTAGCTCGGTTTGATGCTGCATCACAAAGGCAAGAGTTGTCTACTATGGCAGAATGTGCTAAAATCTTGTCACAGGTGTGTATTCTGTGCAATGGACATGGTACTGTTTTTCATGCTTAGATTGGCTGATTAAAGGAGACAAACCTTTTTAGATTGGCTGATTAAAGGAGACAAACCTTTTTCGCACGATTGCAATGGACTAATGGAGGTCTACTGGTTTAGGACTATTAGAACAATCACTGGTTTTGAAATCCTTGAGTTCACATTTCTTAAAGTGCTAAATTACAACTTGCAAGATTTAAATACAAAAATGGGTCCGGTACTTGTACTTGTGATGGCCTGCCACATTTGTACGATGATGGCCTACACTTGTTAGTTATAAAATGGGGAGCACTTATGTGCAGGAAAAAAAATGAGGAAGGATCGTGTTTGGTACTGTTTAGTGTAGCCTAGGTTCATCTTTCCTTATCTTATAAATCAGCTTACCAGGCCTATGTCTTAGAAGCTCAAGATGTTTGCTGATTAGATTAGATATGAATATGACCTAAAGCTGTTCGGATAAAATTTATAAGCCTCTGCAAGCTTATCAGCCCCATAAGTAAACCTTCCACTGACTTCCAAACTTTTAACTTTTTTTTGTGGAAAGGAGCTTAGGCTTATGAGTTCAGGCTGAAAATTGTTAGAATAGGACTCTATCTCTTATTTGGTTTCCTTATCTGTAACCTCCCGTTGTACTCCCTATATATTGCCCATTGAGCCCCATTGATATTGCCCATTGAGCCCCATTGAATAGATGCACATTATTCTTCCTAACATGGTATCAGAGCTTAGGGTTTCCTAGCTCTTCTTCCGCTGCCATCCGGCCATTGTCACCCCGCAACAACCGCCACATACCAGCCTTCTGCCGCTTCGAGTCTGCCGCCGCCTGCTGGCCGCCGCGATCGCCCTACCGTCGTTGTTGCCGCTCGAGCCCACTCAGAGCCGCTGCCGCGGGTTCTCTCTCGTATCGTCGCTCGTTGCCGCCGCTCGCTTGCCGTTGCCGCCCGAGCTTGTCGCCGCCGCTCGCTGCCGCCGCCGCCGATCTCCTTCTCCGCACCGCCACCCACAGAGCCGCTCCCGAGCCTGCCACCGCTTCTTGCCGAGTCACGGCCTCGCCACGCACCTCTCCATCAACACCGCCGCCACGCTCTCCTCCAGTGCATCCGCCGCCGCAGTTCCTCCTCCAGACGCGCCACAGACGCGCCCGCCGCCGGCCTCGCACACAAGGAGTGGCAACAAAGGAACCTTAGTTCCCGCGGCGCTGCGTCGGCGCATCATTTTAACGAGCTACCGCCTTTTATTAAAAAAATCGGGCGAGAAAAAGAGAGAGAGAGAGAGTACGTCGCTCTAACCGCCGCCGTCCGGGCCTCGTTAGACTTCGTTGTTTTGGTCGCCGCGCCGTCAGTAGCGCTACCGATGGCTTCCGTTCCATCTGCTGCGATTCCATTCTGGAACAAAGCTTAATGGAACGAATTACGGTTGTGGTCTTCACTCATGGAGATCACGCTAGATGGTCTCCGCCTGGGACATGTTACTAGTACCGACCTTGTCCGCTAACGCCGGCAGCCTCCTCCCGCATACTACATCTCCTACTGCATGATTAGGCCGCCAAGAAGGAAGCAAACATCGCCACGCTTCGATGTCACGATGAGGCTTATCGGTATGCCATAGATGCTTTTGAGCGCGTGTCGCGATGAGGTCCATGTTCGAGCTATCCCGTGGTTAGCGCCGATGACTCCATCCACCATACATTGTTGGTCCGTGCCACCCGTCGATCTGGGAGTACTTGTGTGAGCGGTACAGTGAGCAATTATGCTCAATTCTTTTGGCTTCAGTGAGTTAGAGACGCCGCGCCAGAGGACTCCTCGTCGACAATTTCTTCGAGCCTCGCCGCCTCTCGCGCTAGCTAGATGAGTTGGCTTCTCCGCTCGCCGGGCATGTCATAAAGTGCGTATATGGATCGTGATCACCTCACGCTTATGATTTCGCTCGCCGCCTTCGCCCGCAGTTTGAGCTCGCGGGGCTCAATCGCCGAGCCGCTCACCACGACCGGCGCCATCGAGGCTCTTCGACGCTTCAGGCCGAGGAGCTTCGCCAGGGGTTAGCAAAGATAGCTTGTTCCTTGTGTTGGCTACCTCTTCTTCTTCGACTACACCGCGTTTTGTACTTCGACTACGCCTCCTCGTGTGTCTTTACGCTCCTGTTTCTTGGTCAGAGGATTGGTTTTGACTCTCACACTGTTTCATTCATGATCGATGCACGAGGACGATACTTGAATCGCCGGCCACCGTAGGATCGCCGTGGTCTCTACATCCTTATCGCCTACATCTTTCGTCCACTTCGCTTGCTCCTCGCCACCCCTACGCCTACTTCCCCGCCATCGCTTGTCACCGCCTCGCGAATTTGCGCATGGCATCACCGCTTAGGACACTTGTGTGGTTCCCGCCTTTCTTCTTTAGTTCGTCGGGGTGTTCTAGGACGTGTTATCGCTGACACGGCCATGTTTTGTCGTGGTTGTGTCGGGCAAGCGGCTACAACTTCCTTATCATTCTAGGAGTCCTTGTCTTTTCGCCCTTTTGACTTAGTTCATTCCGATGTATGGGACCTGCACCTATTGTCTCTAAAGGCGGGCATAAATCTTATATTATCTTTACTGATGATTATTCCCGTTTTACATGGATTTTTCCTATCTCTAATCGTGGTCAGTTCCTTGCGATCTATCGTAGTTTTGCAACGATGGTTCATACTCAGTTTGATTCAGTCATTCGCATTTTTCGTTGTGATTACGCCGCGAAGTCTTTGATACGCTCGTGCCTTCGACGCTTTCTTTACGAGTGGGCACTCTTTACGATCCTTCTTGTCCCGTGCTCATGCCCAGAATGGGGTTGCTGAGCGCAAACATCGTCATCTGATTGAGACTGCTCGCACCCTTCTTCTTGCCTCTCATGTTCCACCACGCCTCGGTCGAGGTCGCTTTACACCGCATATCTCATCAATATGCAACCTTCCACTGCTCTTAAGGGTGTTAGTCCTATAGAGCGTCTCTACTCTCAAGCCCCCCAGTACACTCACCTTCGTGTTTTTGGTTGCACTTGTTTTGTTCTGCTGCAGCCTCGTGAGCGCACTAAACTATCGGCCCAGTCAGTTGAGTGTGTGTTTCTTGGTTATCGTTCTGAGCATAAGGGTTATCGCTGCTGGGATCCTTCTGCTCGACGGATCAGGATTTCACGAGACGTTGTCTTTGACGAATCTCGATCTTTCTTCTATCGAGATTCGGCTTCTTCTCCTGTTTCCACTATTGAGTCGATTTCATGGTTGACTCTTTCTGACTCTTCACCCATTTCTCCACTATCATAGGCTTCCCAGTCCGCCTCTAGTAGTTCCTTCAGACCTCGCGCTTGGTGGTGTCTCCTACAAGACCGCCTCTCGTTCCCACAAAGACTATCATCTCGTTTCTCCGTGTTCACTACTCCGCACGCCCTCGTTCTTCACCGCTTCCTCTTACGGTATCTTGCGACACCCACATTTGATCCTCCCGTGATGCTCGCCCTACATCCTTAGTGACCGCATCCTTCGACCTCTGATCGCTTTGGTTTTGCTCCAATAGCTCATGCTCTCTCGTGGATCGAGCCTAGTTCTTATCATGAGGTCGCTCCTTATTCCGAGCGGCAACGCTATGGCGTAAGAGCTTGATGCTCTTCGTCGACGGAGACTTGGGATATTATACCGCTCCTATGCATGCTCGTCCGATCACGTGCAAGTGGGTGTACAAGATTAAGACCCGGCCTCGATGGTACTATTGAGCGCTACAAGGCTCGCCTTGTGGCCCGAGGTTTTCGATGAGGCGATGGTCGGAGTTGGGACTACGATGAGACGCTTGCCCTCGCTGCTCATATGACCACTGTTCGTACTCTTGTTGCGGTTGCTTCTGTTCGCCGGTGGTCCATCTCTCAGCTGGATGTTAAGAATGTTTTTCTTAATGGTGTTTTGCATGAGGTCTACATGCAGCCACCACCTGGGTATTCTGCTCTCGATGGGCATGTCCGCTGCGTCTTCGCCGGCGTCGCTTATGGCCTCAAACAGGCTCCTCGTGCCTAGTTTGCACGCTTTACCTCGATGATTACCGCCGTTGGTTTCACCGCCGCCCTCCCACGATCCTGCTCTTTTGTTCATATCTCATCTCGGGGTAGGACACTACTTCTTCTGTATGTTGATGGTATGCTCATCACTGGTGATGATTCCTCCTTCGTCACATATTTGAAGAAGCATCTCAGTGAGCAATTTTTGATGACTGATCTTGGTTCTCTTACATATTTCCTTGGGATTAAGGTCTCTTCCATGCCTGAGTGCTACTACCTCTCCCGTCAGAAGTATGTCCAGGATCTTCTTAACCGATCCGTCCGACCGATACTAGACCGCCGAGACTCTCATGGAGCTATCCTCCACCAGGCCATCGATGACGATCTTCTTGAGGATCCTACTCGATATCGCCATCTTGTTGGGAGTTTGTGTACCTTGTGAGCACTCGTCCGATATTGCTCATCTTTGCTCACATCTTGAGTCGGTTCATGGCCCGCCCTACCCATATTCACTACATCCACCTTCGTGTTCTTCGCTACTTGCGTGGGACTATCTCTCGTCGCTTGTTTTCTCTAGCTCCACCTCCTACGCCTTCAGCGCACTCGATGCAACTGGGCTATTGATCCTTCGATCGCCGTTCTCTTTCGCCATCGTGTTTTTCTTGGCTCCTCCCGATTGCCCGAAGACTAAGCAGCTGCATCGCAGCTTCCGCTCGAGTGCAGAGGCCGAGTTGAGAGCTATGGCGCATGATGCAGAGGTTACTTGGTTGAGGTGGATACTTGTAGATTTTGGAGTACCTGTGGTGAGACCTCGACCCTCTTGTCCGACAAGACAGTGCTATCAAGATACTCGGGGCCCAGTGAAGCATGAGCTCACCAAGCATATTGGTGTGGATGCTTCATACACTCGCCACACAGTGCGGAGGGAGTACTTGCTTTACGCTTGTGCCATCGAACTACAGATTGTCGACTTCTTTACGGCCACGGACTAGGGCACAACATTTGTACTTTCTCTCCAAACTCAAGTGTGTGATCCACCATGAGTTTGAGGGGGATGTTAGAATAGGACTCTATCTCGTAATAGGACTCTATCTCTTATTTAGTTTCCTTATCTCAGAACCTCCCGTTGTACTCCCTATATATTGTCTATTGGGCCCCCTTGAATAGATGCACATTATTCTTCCTAACAAAAATAACCTGGCTGTTTGGTCCTGGTTATGCTTGTTTTCCTGATAATTCTAAGAGTAGGCACAAGGCCAAATAGGCATGTAGTATTATTCGAGGGTTGACTTGATTTGACATACTTTTTCTTGGTACATTAATTGCAGTTCAATCGGGGAACCAGTGCTATGCAACACTATGTTGCAACACGACCAATGTTTATTGATGTGGAAGTTATGAACACTGATATTCAAGTTGTTCTTGGTGATGAGGGTCCGCAAGCTGACTCCAGTAGTATTGCGGATGGTCTCTACATTGTACAAGGAAATTGCAGGTATTTATAAGTATACTTTTTACAATTAGTGTTTATAAGTTACACTTTGATGTTTTTTGTTTATAGTAATTTGATTATCCTTCTGCTGTTTCAGATACTGTGAAGAAAGAGGCAACTACAATAATGTCTGTCTTTCCTTCTCCAAATGAGGTCATGTCAATTCTTGTGCAGGTATGTTTTATTAAGCAGTGTTCTTTGTGTGATCACCATGATTTATCAATTTTAAAAAGTAAGACTGTTGTACTTTGCTTTTCAGCGAGTGCTAGAACAAAGGGTAACAACAATTCTTGATAGACTTCTGATAAAGCCCTCTCTTGCTAGCTTGCCTCCTATAGAAGAAGGTGGTCTTCTACAAGTAAGCACTGTGTATATATCCTACTTTCAAATTGTAGCCTTTTGCCAATCCTTCACTGAAGCATGAGATCTGGTTCTTGTCAAACTGAAATGGCAGTATCTAAGAGTTCTGGCAGTAGCGTATGACAAGACAAAAAAACTTGCTAAAGAGTTGCAGTCTGTCGGTTGTGGGGATTTGGACATTGAAGGTACCTTGTATTTCATAATCTTTTTTATTTTTGTTGCTTCCTATTATAGTATTTTGTGATGGAGAAGTCTCTGTGTTTTGTCTGGTGCTTGTGGGGCTACAGCACATGGTCAAGGACAAGATCTTGATCATCATAGGACAAAGCAGACTTTAGGATAAAGATCTTGATCTGTCATAGACAAAGATCTTGACTGTCATAGGGCAAAGCAGACTTTAAGGATGACATCTTGATCATCATAGACAAAGAGCTTTAAGGACAGCATCTTGACTATCCTTGTACAGCATCTTAGACAGCATCTTAGCATATGCTTGGCTGGTTGGCAGCCTATAAATATGTATCCCCAACCCCTCAGGTTGGCATGGCATTGTGTTAGAAATAAACAAAGAAAAATTGCCTCATCTCCAAGTGTCATCCTCTCCATGAGAGTAAGGATCTTGCTAACACCAACAAAGAAGAGTCCAAATACTAACAAGTGGTATCGAGCTATACTATCCTCAGAGCCTGAGCATCTCTTGCTCATCTCCTTCTCCGGCCTCGCAGCAGCTCCAAATGCAGAGCAAGACTGCCTCCATTGTCCCTCGCCACTCCTCTCCGAGACAGCAAAGAGCCGTCCGGCGACCTCTCTCCACGAGATGAATTTCAAGAGCGCGCCATGTCCGCAGGCGCTCGGCCTTCGGTCGCCTCGAGCACTCAGCGTCGTGAGCAGACGGCCGAGCTCGCCATGCAAGCAGCAGCCAGAGCAGCGGCGGCAGAGATCACGCAGCAGGCGAAAGGGCTTCAAAGTCGGCGGCGAGCCGGGCAAAGAACGAGAAGTGAGGCGAAGCGGCGGCGGCGGTCAGATGCAAATAAGGCGGCAAAGAATGAGGTCAAGGCTCACAGGGCAAAGAATAAGAATCCCATATCCGCTGATGATAAAGCCGACGCGGACCTTGAGTCACTGGAGAGGGCGGCAAGGAGGCCGAAGCGGCGCGGCCGCGCCGCCAAGACGCCTATGAGCGCGGCGCAGCCGGACAGCGCGGACGCGCCGGCTGGCGCCTCGAGGAGGAGCGCAAGACGGCGGCGACAGACGGTCGACGGAGAGCGCGGCCTTCACGGCGACGCGGCTTCTCTCCCCAGACGGCATCGTGGTCACCACGGTACCAGTGTCGTCGCTGGGGCGTCGGCCCGCGGCGGCGGCGGCCTACCTCACCAAGACCAACTATGTCGAGCGGGTCGCGGTGATGAGGGTAAAGCTCCAGCGCGGCATATGCGGGGCGCAGTCCGCAGACGGGCGACGCCGACTACGACCCGGATCGACGGGCGCTGGATGCTCTCATCGCTGCAGTCCCTCCCGAGATGCGCTTCGCTACCAACAAGCGGATCGCCAAAGAGGCTTGGGACGCCATCGCCGCAAAGACGCGCGGCAGCGATCGCGCCGCGCAAGTCTACATTGCGTGCACTTCAGACGGAGTGGGAGCACTCGCCTTCAAGCCAAAGCGAGGACGCGATGACTTTGCTCTCCGTCTCAACACTCTGTTGCAGAAGCTGGTGCAGTTCGGCGACGACACCTACGGCGAGGAGAGAGCTGTGGAAAAGCTCTTCCGCTGCGTCCCCGAGAAGTACAAGCAAACGGCTCGCTCGATCGAGTCTCTGCTGGATCTCTCCACGATGACAATCGAGGAGGCGCGGTCGCCTCAAGTTGTTGGATAATGATGAGCCACATCGTCTCTCGACCCGCTCCATTGGCGGAAGCTCCTCCTCACTCGGGAATGTGGGTCGCCGGCCAAGGTGACAGGAAGAAGGGGGAGCCTTCTTCCACGACAGGCGACCGCAAGCATGGCAAGCGCGGCAAGCCGCGCAAAGACGCCCAGGCATGGGCGCGAGGACGTCTTGAGGGTAATGATCGTGAGTCGCCAGCATGGCGCTACTGCAAGCAAAAGCCGACGACGAGACGACTTTTGCCACAATCGCGGCAAGCTTGGTCATTGGGCCAAGGAGTGTCGATACCACGGGCGGCGTGCCCACGTCGCGCGCAGAGGAGGAGGAGCGGTAGCCAGATCGCTCATTGCTCATGCGAGCATCGAACTACCTCTGCGGCACGGCCGCAGCGGCTCTCCTCCACCTTGACGAGCCAAAAGCACACGCCTCCTCGGCGATTAAACAGCGACAAGACCGACGGGTGGTGCCTCGACACCGCGCCACCCACCACATGACCGGGCGGCGGGAGTTCTTCTCCGAGCTCGACCCAGCGCTCGAGGCACCGCAAGTTCGGGCGACGCCCGCTGTGGAGATCAAAGCGTCGGCTCTGTCGCCTTCGCCGCTAAGATCGGGCGAGCACCGGCCGCCACCGGTGTCTACTACATCCCCGCTGAGGAACTCCATCATCGCCTTGGGATACGGATGAGAATGGATCGCGCGTGGAGATCGAGCACGGTGCCGCGATCAGGATCATCGCCACGGCTCCTCGTCAAGGTCAACAGAGCAACCGCTCTACGCCCTTCACGCGCAGTGGCGCAACCTCGTGGTCTGCGCACCGGCTGCGACGACGACGCTTGGAGGTGGCACGGCGCGCTTTGGGCACCTCAACTTTGAGGCCCTAAGACGGCTCGGCGAAAGGGAGATGGTGCGGGGCATGCCGCACGTCGACCACGTGGAGCGATTCTGCGACACTGCGTCCTCACCAAGTCGCGGCGGCTCCTTCCTCGCCAGCGAAGCTTCGCGCCAAGGAGAGCCGGGCTCGTACACGGTGACCTCTGTGGCCCCGTGACACCGCTACACTGGAGGCGGCGCTATTTCCTCCTCCTCGTCGACGATGTGTCCCGCTACATGTGGTATCGGCCCCGCCGACGTCAAAGCGGCCGCTGCGACGCCATCAAGCGTCTTCAAGTTGCCGCGAGGCGAGCGCGCCACAAGCCGGGTCTACGCGCGGACAACGGCGGTGAGTTCACGGCGGCCGAGTTTGCGGCGTCCTGCGCCGACGAGGGGATCCATCGTCACTTCTCCGCGCCGTACACCCCGCAGCAGAACGGTGTCGTCGAACGCCGCAACCAGACGGTGGTGGCCACCGCCGCGCCCTCCTCAAGCAGAGAGGGATGCCGCAGACTTCATCAGGGCGAGCGGTAATGATCGCCGTCTACCGCCAACCGCTTCTCACCAAGGCCCTCGACGGCAAGACGCCATACGAGGCTCGCACGGCAAGAAGCCCGCGGTGAACCACCTCCGTGTCTTAGGTCGCTGCCTTCGTCAAGGAGCTCAACCACGCCGGCAAGCTCGACGACCGAGCACGCCAGGTCTTCATCCGGCTACTGCGAAGGCGCCAAGGCCTCACGCGTGTCCTCGACCTGCGACACGGCGCATGCGCATCACGCGCGTGGCGCCGTGTTCGACGGCGCGAGGCCGGGCGTGGGGCAAGATGGTGGATGACGGCTCGACTCCGATGACCAGCGATTTCATCGTCGACTACGTCCACCGAGGAGGCGGTGGAGCCAGCGGCTCATCTTCACCGAGTGGCCTACCCCACCGCCTCGTTCGCCACCATCTCCGGCGAGTCGCCACCACCGCCAAGATCACGGCCACGCCGCGCCCTCCTACACCGCAAGACTACTCCTTGGGCTCGGCGACGGCGGCCGACCCACAACGGCGGCGCGCGGTGGAGTTCGCCACTCCGTCTAACGACGAGGATCGCGATCGACGCTACCACGGCGGCGAGCCTCTGCGCTATCGTCTGTGGGCGACCTCCTCGCGAAAGCGGCCGGTCGAATCGCAGCGCAATACGACCTCAGCGTAAGCGCACCTTGCATGTGACGACGGCGAGCCTTGTTCCTTCGCAGAGAAGCGAGAGAGCGCATGGCGTGCTTGCGCGATGCGAGAGGAGATGGACGCCGTCAGCGAAACAAGACGTGGGAGTTGGCCGATCTTCCACCGCCACCACGCCATCTCTCTCTCAAGTGGGTCTTCAAGCTCAAGAAAGACGAGGCCGGAGAGGTGATCAAACACAAGGCGCGCCTCGCACGTGGCTTCGTCCGGCAGGGAGAGTCGACTTAGACGATGCCTTCGGCGCTGTTGCGCGGATGGAGTCCGTGCGTCTCCTCCTGCCTCGCAGCCCGTGAGGTCGCGTTCATCACATGGACGTCAAGTCCGCTTTTCAACGGCGACTTGAAGGAGGAGGTCTCGTCCCGCCACCGCCAGATTCATCATCCCGGCAAGGAGAGCAAGGTCCTCGCTGCGCGCGAAGGCCCTCTACGGCTTGCGGCAGCACCGCGAGCTTGGAACGCCATGTGGACTCCACCTCAAGAAAATGGGATTCCAAAGCAGAAGCCCACGAGGCCGCGGTCTCACGGGCGAGCAAAGGAGGCAATACCTGGCGATAGGCGTCTCGCCGACGACCTTGTGATCACCGGTACCAGGAGGAGGAGATCGAGGCATTCAAGGCGGAGATGAAGGCCACCTTCCGGATGAGCGACCTCGGGCCCTCTCCTTCTACCTCGGGATCGAGGTCCACGAGACGACTCGGCATCTCTCTTCGCGGATCGCCACGCCAAGCGCATCGTGGAGTGGCGGCCTCACCGATCGCAACCCAAATTTACACCCTATGGAGGAGAGGTGGTCGAGTCGTGAGAGTACGGCGGAGGAGGTAGACGCGACGCGAAGACGCGTTGTGGGCGACCTTCGCTACCTTGTCCACACGCGACCGGACTTGGCGTTCGCCATCGGCTCGTCGGCGGTTCATGGAGCGACCGACGACGGAACACCAAAGAAGTGAAAAGGATCCTCCGCTACGTTGCGGGCACCTCCGACCACGGCTTGCACTACCTAAGGTGCCCGCACGGCGCAACTTCATCGGCATGCAGCGACAATGACCACGCCGGCGACATCGACACGAGCAAGAGCACCAATGGACGTCAGACTTCCTCGGCAAGTGTCCGATCACCGGCGATCGGTCAAGCGGCGGTGGTGGCTTTGTCTAGTCGTGAGGCGAGTACATTGCAGCCACTACCGCTTCTACCCAGGCTCTGTGGCTGGCTCGGCTGCTTGGCGATCTCCTTGGCAGAGATGCGGAGGCAGTAGAACTCAGGGTGGACAGCAAGTCCGCCTTGGCCTTGGCGAAGAACCCTGTCTTCCATGAGCGCAGCAAGCACATCCGGGTGAGGTATCACTTCATCGGTTTGCTGGATGAAGGGAGTATCCGAGCCAACTACATCAACACCCAAGACCAGCTCGCCGACCTCCTGACCAAGTCTCTTGGGCGGATCAAGTTCCAGGAACTTCGCGCCAGGATCGGGATGGCTCAGATTCCTCACAAGGAGACACACAAGACTTAGGGGGAGAATGATGGAGAAGTCTCTGTGTTTTGTCTGGTGCTTGTGGGGCTACAAAGACATGGTCAAGGATGAGATCTTGATCATCATAGGACAGCAGCTTTAAGGACAGCATCTTGACTGTCATAGGACAACATCTTGATCACATAGGACAATGCCTTTAAGGACAACATCTTGACTCATAGGACAAAGCAGTTTAAGGATAAACATCTTGATCATCATAGGACAGCAGCTTTAAGGACAGCATCTTGACTGTCCTTGTACAACATCTTAGCATATGCTTGGTTGGTTGGCAGCCTATAAATATGTATCCCCAACCCCTCAGGTTGGCATGGCATTGTGTTAGAAATAAACAAAGAAAAATTGCCTCATCTCCAAGTGTCATCCTCTCCATGAGAGTAAGGATCTTGGTAACACCAACAGCAAGAGTCCAGCGACTAACATTTTGGACATAGTAGTGTTTTGGTTTGGCCTGCTTGGATGTCCTATAAATGTATCAACTTAGAGTAGTTCAATTCAAGGTTCTCAGTGTGATTCTTTTACATTTGTAGTGCAGTTGCAGATCTGTTGATTAGCATCATGATTCTCTCTCTTTTTTTTCTCTTTCTTCTAGGTCTAACTGAATCCATATATGTTGCCCAGAAAGATGAGTACACAGAATTTGAGCAGGCATCACTCAGACAGCTATATCAATCAAAGGTTATATTTTTGCATTTGTAGGGTGTAATAATGTCACGTACCATATTTTGTAAAATTGAGCTCGTGTGCAGATGGCTGAATTGAGATCTGAGGCCAAGCAACAATCTGAATCAACTGGCACAATCGGACGTTCAAAAGGAGCATCTTTGACTACATCACCACAGCAGCAGATATCAGTTACTGTAGTCACTGAATTTGTTCGCTGGAATGAGGAAGCAATATCCAGATGCACACTGTTGTTTCCTCAGGTTGAGCTGATTTTATTTAAACTTTTTCTCACCCCCATTCATTACTTGTGCTCGTATGTTAAGAGATTTCTTGTGCTTGATGGTTTCATTTAGAGCTTCCATGTCACTATATTATTAAGTAAAGAATTTCTGTATTTGCATTAAAACGTTGAATATGTGGTATGCAAAATAGATGTCACTGGAATGAATAAACATGTTATTGTAAAGTTCAGAAGGTCCTTGGGCTGTTATTGGCAAGGCTAGATTTTTTTTTAAGAATCTGAAAGCAGTTTCACAAGTACTCCATTACTTTCTTTTTTCTACTCAAATAGACCCATGTATTTTTTGTTAAGGGTATTTGTAGTATTTTTCTATTATTCTAGGGTTTAGTCTCGTGTGTTGCTTGTACTCTATATATAGCCCTTTGGGTTGTACAATACAAACTAACTATTCACATTGCCACTCCCCCTCTCCATCTAACATGGTATCAGAGCTCTAGGTTCTGTCCGTAGCCTCCGCTCGTCCTCCGTTGCTGCTGCCTACGGGAGGAGCAATCTCCACTCCCGGGGGCGGCCTCTTTCTAGTAGTAGTTTTCTTCTTCTCAACAGTAGCACAACCACCGGCTCTTCTTTTGGCACCACCGCGAGCCTCGTCTCGAGCCAGATCTGGCGAGATCCCGCGTTGTCGCCTCGGATCCAAGCCGTCGCTTCCAGATTCGCCGTCGCTTTGGTATCGTCGGTGCGCCCACGAGCCACCGCCTTCGGATCTGGGCTCTAGCTGCGCCGCCTTGCCCTCCTGAGCGCCGCCGCCGCACCTCGAGTCCCCTACCGCGTCGCCTTGACCTCCCGTGCGTCGCCTCGCCCCGTTGCTCGAAGCTTCTTCGTGTGCCCCTCCGCTCGGGCCCCTCCATCTCTGTCGAAGGTCGCCATCGCACTGGCTTGCCGCCGCTCGAGTCCAGCGCCGCCGCTTGGATCCGGTGCCACATCTGGCGCCACCTCGACACGCCGGAGCCGTCGGCTGGCAGGCCGGTCGCAGTCGCCTTCGGTGGAGCGAGAGGAAGATAGAGGGAGAGAGAGAGAGAGATGGGAGCAGAGAGGAGTTTATAACCAGATCTGGCCAGAGCCGCTTTGGCTTCACCGGCTCTGGATTCTCTATTGGCTCTAGCTTCTCTAGTACAGCTGGCTTCGGCTTCTCTAGCTTCGGCTTCTTGCAGCTTTTTCTGCTGTTAAATAGTGTTGTTGCTAGTATCTGCTGCTCCTTTTGAGTTCATCCAAGTCCTTAACACTCTATCTTTTAGTTCGTCTAAGCCTTGTAGTGCATAAAATCCTTGTCAGTCAACTGATTGCTTCCTGGCTCACTCCTTCCCTTTCGCATGGCAACAGCCACCACTCTTCTCTTCGAGCCGTTGCAGATCGTAGAAGTTATTATGATGCCGTCGCTTCTCTCTGAGTTGTCGCCCCGAGCTTCTAAGGCCGCCGCACTTCTTGTGCACTGCGCCTCCACTGTCTCGGGCTTCAATCTGCGCCGTCATGATTCTACCATTCTTCTTCAGCTTGATTTGACAGCTCTCTTTATTCCTGTCAGTCGGTTGACTTTGCTCCTGCTTGCCTCTACTTTCTCAGCCCCTGCACCTATGCTTTATGGGCTATCGCACGACCCTGGATGGAAGAAGATCTTTTGATACTCGACATATTTTCCAAGAGCAGCACGCTACGATGACAAACTAACTATTCACATTGCCGCTCCCCCTCTCCGTCTAACATTTTTTTCACATATAACTACTATTCTTTTGACAAGACTGATTTGAATTATTATCTTTTGCAGCCTACTACTGTTGCAGGTAATGGACGATCCATATTTGCGTGCTTGCTTGATCAAGTAAGTAAAGAACTACAAACCATAATAACATATGAAAATCTTAGGAATATTATGCTCATCTGATGACAATGTTAATTTTTTACATAGGTAAGCCAATATTTAACTGAAGGGCTCGACCGTGCTAGAGAGAGTTTAAATGAGACTGCAGCTTTGCGGGATAGATTTGTCATTGGGACAAGTGTTAGTAGAAGGGTGGCTGCTGCTGCTGCTTCTGCAGTATGTCTGCTTTCCTCTTTGTCAATCTACTGTTCATGTTTGGCTGTCAAAATACATTTGTTTCCAACATTTATAATCGGATGAAAGATTTAGCTAGATTTGAAATATGTGCAGGCAGAGGCGGCGGCAGCTGCCGGCGAGAGTAGCTTTAGATCCTTCATGATCGCCGTGCAGCGTTGTGCTAGTAGTGTTGCTATTCTTCAGCAGGTAATATGTACAGACAATTGCTTAACATGCAACCTAGGTTGCTAGGCAATGAAGAATGCTCATTTTTTCATTTTCCCCTTCTTCTCTGTAGTACTTCTCAAATACCATATCACGGCTCCTGCTGCCTGTTGATGGTGCTCATCCATCTGCTTGTGAAGATATGGGATCGGCAGTATCCATTGTTGAGGCTGCTGCTCACAAAGGGCTGCTACAGTGCATTGATACCGTCATGTGTGAGGTTTGCACCTTCACTTTTCCCTTTTCATATCTAAAACAAATTTATGGGCCCATGTTTATTAAAAAATATTAGTAATATGAACAAATAGTGAAGAAAACTAGTGTATGCGAATTTCTGAAGTGATTAAATTATTGAAACAGACCAAGGATCAATTTATAGTAGTACTTCAAATTGATTTTACACCTGAATGTTGGAAAAGATGACTTGATGCAACCTTTGATGTATTGATACACACAATCTCCAACTGCCAAACCATTTCCTTGTTAACCAACCCTTGATCCCATGTATGGGCACATTTTTTATCTGTTTCTATCTTGTTAGTTAGTTACCTCAATAAATGAATGAATCAGCTACTAGGTATTATTAACATTTTTGGTAATGCACAAGCATAATGCTTCTGGCCTGGCTTCGCAGGTTGAAAGATTGTTGTCTTCAGAACAGAAGGCTACAGATTATCGATCACCAGATGATGGAGCTGCACCAGATCATCGGCCAACTAATGCTTGCATAAGGTGCCCTTTTGTATGTTTAATGTCTAGCATGGTCCAACATAACTAAATATAACTAATGTATTGTTATCTGTTATTTCAGAATTGTAGCCTATTTGTCTCGTGTTCTTGAGGTTGCATTCAGTGCTCTAGAAGGTCTCAACAAACAATCCTTTTTGACTGAGTTGGTATGTTACCTAATAGTAAATCTTGATTTTCAAACCAATTATTTTCTTGTCAATTGCGGACATGCAAACTCACAAAGTCACAAGGTTATGAAAAACCAAATATACTTTGAGACATGAGAATTTGACCATTTTTGCACTATTGCATAGTGATTATGCATGCATATTCATTTTTCCTTAGCACGACAGTGCTGCTTTCTGTCCTTAAATCTGCTGTATGTATTGTCTTGCAAGCAGGAAAAAGTTCATCATAGTTACAACATAACAACGTGTTTCACTACACTCAATTTCTTGCACTAGTGACCATATCAAATTTTTGTGCTGTCCGTTGGGTATTAAATTCATACTACAAGCAAAACACATGTGAGTACCTGAGCGGCTGACCCAGCTAGTGCTAGTACTGTACTGTAATTTTTATAAGTATGCTTGCACTGATATTGGTAATGGTTACTTCTGGTTCTGACCTTCTGCTACTCAATGCAATTTTTTTTTCTTTCAATGCAATTTTTTTTCTTCTTTCTGACATGTAAAATATGCACCATAAATAATCTGAGTTGTGCCTTTTAGGGAAATCGCTTGCATAAAGGGCTGCTTAATCATTGGCAGAAGTTCACATTTAGTCCCAGGTACTCTTCAATCACTTTGAACAGATAAATTTCTGCATCTTTATTTTTTGGTCTTGTATTCATGACTCCATGTTTTCTGGTTCAGTCTATTTTGTGGTGCAAAACTTTTTTGTTTTTCTTATAACTTATATTTATTGTTTGTTGGATCAATCATAAGGAGAATAATCCATTAAGAATGTAACTACTTGCCTAAAATTATATATTGAACAAAGAAGACATTAAGTGACCATGAATCTTGTGGGTTACAAATTACAACATCTAAAAAAGTTTGATTTACTTTAACCTAACAATCAATTAACTCTGTTGATCAACTCAAGCAAGAACATATCTAGATCGGTGTTTGGCTGCTTTCCCTCCTTGGCTATTGGGTTAGGTTTTTGTTGTGTTGGTCTTCAATAAAATTTATGTAAGGTTGGTCACAATTTTGAATGATGAGTGGTCACATATGGTTCAGGTTAAGAGAGCAAAACCAAGAGTATGGTATATAGCAATATGTTTGTGTCCCTTTTTAATTGTTGTGCTGGCCAGGTATACACAAAGTGGTTATCTTGGCAGACGCTGATTTTACAGCGTCTCATTTATTTTGCCAGTGGGGGGCTACGGTTGAAACGTGACATCACTGAGTATGGGGAATTTGTTCGTAGCTTCAATTCCCCCTCCATAGACGAGAAGTTTGAACTGCTTGGAATGTAAGCGTGCATTGTCTGTAGTTTTTGTCCTGACGTCTAAATTCGTCACTAATATTTATTTGTATTGTGTGTTTGCAGCATGGCGAACGTCTTTATTGTTGCTCCTGAAAGTCTAGCTTCCTTGTTTGAAGGAACCCCCAGCATCCGGAAGGATGCCTTGCGGTACTGCATCTGCATAGAATATATAATGAGCTCACTCCAATCGATCGCTGTTTGTTAAATTTGAGACTAAAGTTGGGATCTGAATTGCAGGTTCATTCAACTCAGGGATGACTATAAGACGGCAAAAATTGCTTCGATGCTTAACAGCATCATGTCTGAATAATTGGTACTTGAAGCATGATGTCGAGCAGCAGACACATTTATCTGCTGCCTAGCGGTGCAAAGGCTATGAAATGCTTCAGAGCCATATAAAATGATTTTTGCCATCGATGTCGCCTTCAGAATTATGTAAATTCTTTGGGTTCCCTTTGTTTTTTCCCCTTTTCTTTCTTTCATTTTTTGGGCTTGCTGAATCCGAGTTGTACATGTGGTATGGGCCAGAGACTTCTGTACTAAGCTGAATATGTACAAGCGTGAATTATGTAAAGAAAAAGGTAAATTAGTAATTGGGTTGCGAAATAACATCTGTGGTCTATACAGTCAATCACGATTGATCATCCTAGCGTGCTCTGTTAATAGCCAACTGAAATTTGTAGCCAAACGAAATAGTATAATTCTTCAGATTTACTGAAACAAAGGTACGAAGTCTTCCTGCTCCCCCTCAACTTATCTTTCCAAAAAAAAATTTCTTTTTCGAATGGGCTTATACGAGCGTTCGGGAGCAATCTACTATTTTCCACATTTCTCCCTCTAGACTTTGATGCAGAAGAATTTAATATGCCGAAGATAACCGGTCTGAGTGGCTCAAAATCGGTGCAATGGCTGAACCGAAACTCTGTAAATGGGTTGTGAACCGGAAGGATGTCAGGAACCTATTCCAATCGAAGATCATGGAGATCCATGGAAAAGTTACGACCTTTTTCAGTTTGAGAGATGAATGGTTCAAAACCGAGTCAAAACGAAAACTAGATTCAAAAACTTGCTCGTGGGTGATTGATGATCAAGATGATCTTAGATGGGTTCCCATGTCACGAAGAAGCTAGATCATGTAAAGAAATCAATCAAAAACATGCGAATCAAAGAAAGACTCAAAATCACCAAATAGAGAGAAGAAGGGCAAAGAGACACAACTTTGATCAAAACTTTCTTTGGATTGATTTGATAGGGTTTGGGTTTACAGCCACTCCATCAATGGAGGACAAAGCTCAATCCAAGAGCACGAAATCAAATCAAAACTCTCTAGAACCCTAATCTCCACTAATCCTCTCCCTAAGCCAAAACTAGGGTTTCAACAATGATAAAAAGAGTTCAAGGGGTGCAGCTACCTCCCTCCTCTATTTATAGTGGAGACTTAGACCTTCTAGAAGATTAACTCAAATGGGCTCCCGTTAAAGCCCAACACAAACGGGTCACACACGCACGCAATTTAAAGCGCCGTCTTCAATACCTCTTGACCTAAACCGCTTCTCTTTGCGTCGTCTTGCGCCGCGGGTAGGCAAAGGTCACCTGGGTGGTATTTGGTAAGATTACCAAAATACCCCTTCTCGGTCCTTCTCCGAAGACCGAGTCCATCTTCGCGAAGCACTTCGCATGCTCCGCCACGTGTAGGTTGATCAACGGCTCTCCATGTCGGCAAGTCTCTCCCATCCGGCTCCCACCGAAACCACCATGACACTTGCACCGACTCCGCGCCGCTTGATCAAACCCGATCGCCGAATCGTCTGTTCGGTCATCCTTGTCCATTCTGCACCATACTTGATTTCATTGACCTCACCCGGCATCGTCGATCGTTCTGGACCTCAGCTCTCCAAGCCTCGTCCCGATCATCCTCGCCGTTGACCGTCGTTGACCACCAAGCAACCTGCACAACAATAGACAAGCAAATCGGGCACCGGAACAAGTTCTTCGCAACTTGACCCACGTTAGTCAAAACATGCATCATGCAACACATATGCATCAAACTCATGACTTTGACCTAACAAGACGAACAACGCCGCCACGAAGGCCAACGTTCAAGTGACAACCGGTCGATCCAGCCTCTCGGCGGTCGATCGGCCGCCTTGCTTGGTCGGACCGCCGACCATAGGCGGTCGACCGCCGAAAGGACTTAGTCAATTTTCAACCTCTGAAAATCCGAAACCTACTGGAAACTTTAAACCAATAGAACTTTTGACTGAAGACTCCAAAAATTATGGGACCAAGAGCAATGGGATCCCCTCACTTGCCTACACCCTCTATTTTTGGCACGACTGCTTTGACCATTTTGTCACGGCGGTCCGATCGCCGCGCACATGGCGTCTCGACCGATTTGGGACGGTCCGACCGCCATGCTATGGCGGTCGGATCGCCTATCGAGAATGCCCGAATAGCTTACAAACTTTGTCGAAAACCCGTGAAACGACAAACCGTTAACGCCATTGCCAATTGTCACATCATCCTAAGATCTGGAGCATATCCCCATGATATCCACAATCTCCCCCTTGATGAACACATTGGCAATAATCCAGAAAATGTAATTTGGAGGTTTGAAAAGTAAAATATTTTCGTTTTCGCACAAAGGCACAACTTGGTCCATAAGCAAGAGAAAGCAATGGAAATGACCAAGCTGGCATCAGAATAGCATAGGCATGTGAGATAAGGCAAAAGAAAGCGTAAAAACTTTGATTTCCATAAAAAGTTCAAAAATCTCACTTAAGGTCCATATGAAAGAACAATTGTTCAATTGACCTTTGATCATTGTGAGGAGTAATAAATGCAATTCAAGTTCAGAATAGTCAATAAGATAATAAGAATGCAATTCAAAAACTCCCCCTCACTATGATCCTCGGATTTCAGAAAATTTTAAATTCTCCAACTTTCTCCCCTTTGTATAAACTTCTCCCCAACATTGAAATATCTTCTCCCCCTTTGACAATGGAGTCATCCAGGAATCACGCCTTCCTCTCATCCAGAGATAACAATTGCAGAATGAAGAAAGAAGCAAAAAGAAGAAGTATGCATGAAGTGCAATGGCGTGGCTTCATTTTTGTATTTTTCAATTTTTGATTACAAGAAGCTTTGGAGATTACCCAAAAGAGCTAGCCAGCATTTCTAATATTGCACAAACAACATATCAAGCCTGACAGTGCTAGCAAGATCATGGTAAGACATATATATCAAAGCTAAGCACAAAGGCTCAAAAGTACAGCAATAGATTTGATCAATTTAAGCAAAGCTTCAAATTCAGCAAGTTCATCAACAGGGATCCTAAAATGAAATTGGCCATGTCAAAATGTCAAAGTGAGATAAA
Organism: Hsuehochloa calcarea; assembly: GCA_036346395.1. Classification (NCBI taxonomy): domain Eukaryota; kingdom Viridiplantae; phylum Streptophyta; class Magnoliopsida; order Poales; family Poaceae; genus Hsuehochloa; species Hsuehochloa calcarea. The sequence continues at coordinate 12,095,175 of CM070615.1, read as the reverse complement.
AAATCTAACAAAGACCACATTAAGAGTCAATCAGGTCCTGTATTGAATCATTTTGCTCATTATTTCTCAAAAGCCCATTTGTCAACAGTTTTCACATATGCATTGAATATTGAAGTTGACTAATGATCTAACTTAGTGACAAGATCCTGAACTAGAAGCCATCCACAAACTCATCCTAAGCTTCGACCGAAGTTGATTAAATGTATATCTTAGTAAAGAAGATCCTGGACTAGGAGCCATCCACAAACTCTTTCTAAGCTTCTACAGGCGACAAATCTTGAGGTTCATGTCATTTCGACAAGCGGTCCCCATGAGATCGTTCGTTCATCAAACTATCTCCAAGTTCATGTCATTTGACAAGCGGTCTCGTAAGAGTAGTTTGGCACATTTTAAGCATAAGACAATCTTGATTTTCATTTTTCACAAGAGCGCTTTAGATTCTCAAGAACACAAAAGCTCAAGTAATGGTCAATTTTAGATCCAAGAGCTCACAAAGCAATTACAGACAGGGCCAATGTCACAAAAGGAGCACTAATGCGCAACTTCGCTAAAACATCCACAAATTGCAATTTTTAGTTCGAGTTGTTTTAAAGTTCTAGCTCATATTGCAAAGACTTAGCTACACATGTAAAAGCATGATAATTCTAGTACGTCAAAGAACTAGACATGGCATTGAGCAAGAATTGAAATACTAAAGCTCCAAAGGGTAATAAGCAAAGCTTCATCAATTTTTAAAAGATAAGCAGAAAATCTTATATTACAATGCATCTTTTCGGATTTTTCATACCACTTGATGTATTTTTCATATGAATGCAATATGATACAATGAGATGCAATAAAAGCCTAAAAACCTAAAAAGTTCAAAAGATCAATAAGTTCGGAAAAGAACAATAAAAGATCAAAAGAACAGGTAAGATCAGAAAAGATCGAACTCCCCCTCAAACCAACCCATAGGGATAAATTACCCCTAACTCGCTTCTCAAGGTGGCAAACCTAGTTGGGTCTAAAGGTTTGGTGAGGATATCAGCCAATTGAGCCTCGGACTCCACGAAGTGCGACAATATCACCCTTCTCGACATGGTCTCTAAGGAAGTGATAGCGAATGTCTATGTGCTTGGTCCTAGAGTGTTGCACGAGGTTCTTAGCAATGTTAATAGCGAAGTGTTATCACGAAAAAGAGGAACACTAGCAAAATTTAACCCGTAGTCCTTAAGAGTGGATACCATCCACAAAATCGACTCTGACAACTAGCGTGACTACATATTCACCTCGTGATGGGTGTGCAACAGAGGACTGCTTCCTAGAAGACCAAGAAACAAGAGAAGTGCCTAGGAAGTGACAAGTGCCCGAGGTACTCTTCCTATCAAGCCGACAGCCCGCAAAATCAGAATCAGAAAACCCCCGAATGGATAAAGAAGAAGAACAGGAGTACCAAATGCCATCTTGGAGGGTAGAGTGTAAATACGAATATGCGCTTAACACTTGGCGATGGGAAGTTCTCGGAGACGCCTGAAACCTCGCGCAGAGACAGACTGTTAAGTGGATGTCCGGTCTTGATGCCGTTAGGTACAGAAGGGAGCCGATCATGCTGCGGTACTCGCGTTGATCCACGGCTTCTCCTTCCTCATCTGGATCCAGCGATCGAAGTCGCCATGGGAGTGGCGATCGGCTTGCGATCACCATGTCGAGCGTTTGAGCAGATCCTTCAGTATACTTCGTTGATGGATGAAGATCCCTTCCTTACATTGCTTGATTTGAAGCCCCAGAAAGTAATTGAGCTCTCCCATCATGCTCATCTCAAATTCCCTGGACATAGTCTCAGAAAAGCTGGAAACAAGAGCATGAGAAGAACCACCAAAGATAATATCATCAACGTAAATCTGAGCAAGTAGGAAATCATTGCCACGCCTAAGAATGAACAAGGTCTTGTCTACCTTACCCATCTCGAAATCATTCTTAAGCAAGAAGGTCTTAAGTCTATCATACCAGGCTTTAGGGGCTTGTTTAAGACCATACAAGGCTTTGGATAACTTGAAGACATGATGTGGGTTTTTGGGATTCTCAAAGCCTGGGGGTTGCCTAACATAAACCTCCTCCTCTATGAAACCATTCAGAAAGGCACTCTTAACATCCATCTGATATAATCTAAAACCCTTAGAGGCAGCAAATGCAAGAAGAATGCGAATAGCTTCTAGTCTAGCAACAGGAGCAAAGGTCTCATCAAAATCTAACCCCTCAACTTGGCTAAAACCCTGAGCTACCAACCTAGCCTTATTTCTAATCACAGAACCATCCTCATTTTGTTTGTTTTTGAACACCCAGCGGGTTCCTATAACATTATGACCACTAGGAGGTTCTACTAGGTTCCAGACCTTATTCCTCTCAAAATTCTCTAACTCCTCATGCATGGCATTGACTCAACTAGAATCAGATAACGCATGTGATATATCGCGGGGTTCAAAAGAAGCTACAAAAGCAGAATGAGAATAGAGGTTTGGATCATGATACCTGGAGCGAGTGACTTGTTCATGGATATTACCTATCATCTGATCCGGCGGATGCTGCTTTTGAATGTGAAGTGGCGCACCCGGAGAGGAAAGTACCTCTTCGACCTCAGTATCTGCGATGATGAAGATGCAAGCAGTGCCTCAACCGAAGGCGAAGTAGTCACGGCGAGTTCTTGTGCGAGGATAGGAATGTCAACAAAGAGGTGGAAGAGTATCATCGAGTCCATCATCATCTTCCTCTACAAATATACTCTCTGTCACTGTGTATCACAGAAACATCCGATCTAGCTCGTGGCTAGTCTCATCAAAAGTGACATTGCATGTCTCTGAACGAGTTAGTTTCACATTAAAACCCGAAAACCCCTTGAATGTGCAGGATAACCCAGAAATGAACCATCAAAAGTTCTTGACTCAAATTTATCTAGGTTTCCTGTCTTGAGAATAAAACAATTGGATCCAAAGACTCGAAAGTGCGAAACAGAGGGTTTTCTACAAAACCAAAGCTCATAAGGAGTCTTGCCCAAAGACGGTCTCAAAAAGACACGATTTGCAATATGGCAAGCAGTAGAAATAGCTTCGGCCCAAAACCTCCTCGGAGTGCTATACTCATCTAGCATCGTCCTAGCCATCTCGACTAGGGTCATGTTATTCCTTTCCACAACACCATTTTGTTGAGGGACGTGTGAGGAGGAGAACTGATGCTCAATTCCACGCTCAGCACAAAAGGAAGCAAAAGATGCATTCTTGAACTCCGTGCCATTGTCACTGCGGATCGCTCTCAAGGCACTCGGAAGTTCAGAAGCCAAACGAAGAACAAGATCATGATAATGATCAAAAGCTTCATCCTTCGAAGCAAGAAAGAACACCCAAGAGTATCTAGAAAATCATCGACTATGACAAGAATGTACCATTTTCCACCAATCAACCGAACCTAAGCGGGACCAACGGTATCCATATGAAGCAATTGTCCCGTCCGTCGGTCATGACCATAGTCAGCGATGGGTGTGGCGGCAACTTGCTTGCCATGCCTACAGGCGCACATCTGACATCCTTGACGGCTTTGAGTTTAGGCAAACCTCTCATGAGCTCAAGGTTGCTAACTCGCGTCACATGATCAAAACCAATGTGCCCCAAACGACGGTGCCAAAGCCAGAACTCAGAAGAAGAAGATGAAATTAAGCACTCGAGAGAACCAACCAAGAGATTCGAAAAATCACTCCAAAGATCCTAGCAACTCTAGTAATCCCAAAACAAGCTCACCAAATGAATCAAGCACCCGACAAGTATTTTCTTAAATCTAGTCTCATAGCCATCATCAAGAAGTTGAGAGACGAAAGCAAATTAAACCTTAGCTTGTCCACAAGGGCGGCGTCCTTGAGGATGAAATTGTCGTTCACCACGATCGATCCGTTCCTTCAATCCGCCATTGCCTATCATCTCCAAAGGTGATGAATTCATCACCGTCGATCGCGTGAAGGAGGTGAACCATCTTGAGTCTCCGGTCATGTGGCGTGAACAGTGAGTCGACGAACCACGTGTCCTTCCTCTTTCCGCGGTAATCCCGAAAATCGAGGCACGGAAGAGCGATGTGTCTCAATCTCAAGTTAGTTAAACAAGACTTGGGAACCCGATCTTGAGACACACGTCTGCAGTAGTATGCAAAGCGAAGTGTTATCCTTGATTAAGTTTGAAGTTACATTATGAGCAATGGTTACTTTAACATAAGAGTTATCTGTCTAGGAACATGATGATCGAGATGTGACACAAATCCTAAACCAGTTTCTTCTTTTCTACATTACCATGTCTCGTAAAAGCTCTAGGTTGATTGAGAGAAATTCTAGCATAATTTTTCTTATCATTTTTCAACCTACGCCAACAGAACTCAACCAAATGCCCATTCTTCTTGCAATAGGTGCAATGGTACTTGATACCACTGGGAGAACCACCCTTTGACTTAACAGAGGTTTGGGCAAAACCCGCAGATTTAAAAATAGTTTTTGCAGATTGGGTTTTAAATTCAACTAACCCATTTTCCAAGACTTGAGTTACTTTGGGCATAGAATTATCTTGGATAGAGTTGTATCCTAATCCTTGCTTCTTATAAGGAGTTTTAGACTTGTCCAGAATCATGTTTAATTGTTTCTTACCTTTAGAAAATTTTTCTAAGGTATCCTTATGATAAGCATTTTCTTTTTCAAGATTAACACATGACTCACAAGTTTTGCCTTTAATAGCTCTAGCATATTTTTCCTTATATAAAGCAATTTCAAGTTTAAGAGCAGGACATGAAGCACATGTAGAAGACTTAATACTGTCCTTAAGCTTCGCATATTTAGCTCTAACTGCTTCTAAGATATCTTTAACTTCATGTTCGCGTTCAATGCAAAAAGAGCAAAGGCTAGAATCAACAGCTCCAGAAGCAACCAACTTGCTAGAATCTAAGCATTTTTCACAAGGAGCAGATTTAACCTCAACTAGCTCAGTCCTAGCATTTTCAAGTTGTTGCAAAGCAATATCATGAGCAGATTGCAGTTTAGCAAATTCTGAGTGTAGAGCATGGCAGGAAGAACATTCATCAGATTCAAGAGTCTTAGTATTTGCAAGTTCTAAAGTCAAATTATCTACTTGAGACTCTAAGTCCTTGTTCCTAGCCATGATATACTCTAACGCCTTATCTTGGCTCATGAGTTGCTCAAAGATAGTTTCGCATCTATTAGAAAGGACATCATAGGAGAGAGGTACCTCATCGTCGTCGACGTCGTCGGAGTCGGCCATGAAGCAAACGCCGGTGAAGTCCTTGGCCTTCCCCTTCTTCTTGTCTTGAGGGATCTCCTCCTCCTTGTCATCCTCGCTCCGAGTCCACATCGCTAAGGATTGTTCTCCAAAAGCGGCAAGAACCCTGAGTTGCCTTTGTCGACTTAGCGACATCAAATCTGATTTGTTCCATTGAGGCTTCTTCCAAGCTGGCTTTCCTTCCTTGTGGTTGCTCTTTCCTTTCAACTTGGGGCAGTTGGCCCGGATGTGATTAAGCTCACCACACTCATAGCAAGTCACGGGACCTCCTCTCTTTTGTTTCTCATATTGTTATAGGCCCGTGTGGCTTTTCTGACTATGAGGGCTAACTCGGCCTCAGGAAGACTCTCAAACTCCTCTTCATGGATTGCGATAAACCAACAGCGAAAATCCAAAGAAGACTCGGAAGACCCATCGAAGCTCTCTTGGCGGAGTGCGCTACCAAGGCCATATTTTTCTTCTTGGGATGATCAATCCTCTTGATCTCATGAGTCTTGAGCTTGCTATAGAGCAGCTCCAAAGTCAGATCAGAGAGGTTGACGTTCTCCTCAATGGCGGTAGCCTTTATCTCCCACTCCTTAGTGTTGATTGCAGCCAAGAGGTGGGTGGCATTTTCAGATCGAGAATATTCAATTCCAACGACCTTCATCCGATTAATCACTTTGTTAAAGCGACTGAAAATGTCATCGATACTCTCTCCAGGACGCATCTCGAATTTGTTATATTCACGCTTATAGACTGTCTGGCGTACTTTCTTGATTTGGGACGAACCCTCATGGTAGGTTTCGAGGGTGTTCCAAATCTCGTGCGCAGTCTCAAGATTGCAAATTCGATCATACTCCTGTCTACCAAGCCCACCATACAATATATTCTTTGCCTTATTGTTGTTAGCCAAGAGGGTCATTGAAGCCGCGAACAACTTCGGAAGAACGAGCGGGGCTCGAACAACCTCCCATATAGCTTGTCCTTCGCTCTCAAGGAAGACTCGCATGCGATTCTTCCAATAGGCATAGTCGTGCCCATCGAAGATATGCGGCTTGGTGGAGTACTTATCCATCGCCAAGTTCAGTGACCGGTTAAGATCAAGATTGAACTAACCGGGCTCTGATACCACTTGTTGGACCGAAAAGGCGACTAGAGGGGGTGAATAGGAGCACGCTCACTTTTTCAACCGAGATTAGATTCAACACAAATTTCACTCCAATAGCTATAGAAGCTATGAAGATCGATATACCAGTACAGCGGAAGACTAGGATTGAATCCAATCAAAACCCCGAAGCAAAACAACCAAAATCAACCGAAACTTAATTTCCTAAGTGTAGGGCGGTCTGACCTCTACTCAAGGGCGGTCTGACCGGTCCATGGGCGGTCTGACCTCTGTGTAGGGCGGTCGACCTCCACGATGAACAGTGAAATCAGCCCGAAAAACGAAGTTGCAAATAGGTCTAACTTTTGATCTACAACTCCAAACTTCATGAAACTTGGAACACACCTTCTCTAGGATGCCAGGAACATATTCCAATCGAAGATCATGGAGATCCATGGAAAAGTTACGACCTTTTTCAGTTTGAGAGATGAATGGTTCAAAACCGAGTCAAAATGAAAACTAGATTCAAAAACTTGCTCGTGGGTGATTGATGATCAAGATGATCTTAGATGGGTTCCCACATGTCACAGCAAGCTAGATCATGTAAAGAAATCAATCAAAAACATGCGAATCAAAGAAAGACTCAAAATCACCAAATAGAGAGAAGAAGGGCAAAGAGACACATCTTTGATCAAAGCTTTCTTTGGATTGATTTGATAGGGTTTGGGTTTACAGCCACTCCATCAATGGAGGACAAAGCTCAATCCAAGAGCACGAAATCAAATCAAAACTCTCTAGAACCCTAACCTCCACTAATCCTCTCCCTAAGCCAAAACTAGGGTTTCAACAATGATAAAAAGAGTTCAAGGGTGCAGCCACCTCCTCCTCTATTTATAGTGGAGACTTAGACCTTCTAGAAGATTAACTCAAATGGGCTCCCGTTAAGGCCCAACACAAACGGGTCACACACGCACGCAATTTAAAGCGCCGTCTTCAATACCTCTTGACCTAAACCGCTTCTCTTTGCGTCGTCTTGCGCCGCGGGTAGGCAAAGGTCACCTGGGTGGTATTTGGTAAGATTACCAAAATACCCTTCTCGGTCCTTCTCCAAGAGACCGAGTCCATCTTCGCTGAAGCACTTCGCATGCTCATGCACGTGTAGGTTGATCAACGGCTCTCTCCATGTCGGCAAGTCTCTCCCATCCGGCTCCCACCGAAACCACCATGACACTTGCACCGACTCGCGCGCGCTTGATCAAACCCGATCGCACCGAATCGTCTGTTCGGTCATCCTTGTCCATTCGCACCATACTTGATTTCATTGACCTCACCCGCATCGTCGATCGTTACGGACCTCGGCTCTCCAAGCCTCGTCCGATCATCCTCGCCGTTGACCGTCGTTGACCACCAAGCAACTTTGCACAACAATAGACAAGCAAATCGAACCGGAACAAGTTCTTCGCAACTTGACCCACGTTAGTCAAAACATGCATCATGCAACACATATGCATCAAACTCATGACTTTGACCTAACAACGAACAACGCCGCCACGAAGGCCAGCGTTCAAGTGACAACCGGTCGACCGCCCCTCGGGGCGGTCGACCGCCGCTTCTTGGCCGGACCGCCGACCATAGGCGGTCGACCGCCGAAAGGACTTAGTCAATTTTCAACCTCTGAAAATCCGAAACCTACTGGAAACTTTAAACCAATAGAACTTTTGACTGAAGACTCCAAAAATTATGGGACCAAGAGCAATGGGATCCCCTCACTTGCCTACACCCTCTATTTTTGGCCCAGCCTGTTTTGACCATTTTTGGTCACGGCCGGTCTGACCGCCGCACATGGCCGGTCCGACCGATTTGGGACCGGTCGGACCGCCCCTGTCCAGAATGCCTGAACAGTTCTGAAACTTTGTCGAAAACCCGTGAAACGACAAACCGTTAACGCCATTGCCAATTGTCACATCATCCTAAGATCTGGAGCATATCCCCATGATATCCACAAGAAGAGAGGCCGACAGGCCAAATGACATATACATATAGAAATTGAACAGCGGAAGCAAAAGTGCCATAAGATGGCCATAAACAAAAGAGCCAATCAGTGTGCCTTTATCCCACAAGGCAACCGACCGGACCGGCAAGCTAGTCGTCGAATCCACAGCATATTTCACAAAAGTGAGGCCCTTGGGGCTCACCTTCCTCCCCTGCAACAAAGAGCCCAGCAAAGCCGGGTGAGTACTTGGAATGTACTCGCAAGACTTACGTGTAGAGTAACAGACCTGTACATAACTATATGCAAGCTTTTTTTTAAGTGTAGGCTGTATGTTTTACTTTTAGCACAAAGCAATCTTTATTTGCAATAATGTAGTACATTTAAAAGCAAGTTAACAAATCAGTTTTTAATGTTCAAATAATCGTAAATGACAACAATATAACAGTAGATAAAGAACAACAACAATCCTGGAAGTGACTAAACCATTAGCCACCACAACAATAGCATGAATTACCCATTCATACCACCCATGTCAAATTTTACTTTAAAAGGTTGTAGTCTAACTCTTGCAAAACCTAACCAAGCGTGTCCATAACCTAGGACGAGGCTATTCGAATAGTTTTATCCCTGCAGGGGTGTACCAATGTACCCACACGCCAGACCGCCTTTTTGCCAAGCTATTAAGCACACTTCCTTAGGTATGCCGGCACGGCTAAGTCCTACGAGACAGTTCCAATATTGTGTATTAACTACGAGTCGCCCGTATGGATAGAAACCCATACGTTATGTCGGAGTCATTGTAAAGCCTCGGTCAACTACCTGTCTCAGGTAAAGCCTTGGACAACTACAATGCTCCTCGAGGTGGAGAACCTACCCGGAATCTCCACCACCGCACACCCAACACAAGAACACATATCATGTTTCACACAACACACACAACCCCCTCCTGCGACTCGGAGATAACACACGCCAAAGTACTAAGTCAAGAGAGGTCCCATATCCCTCTCGCGTGGTTAGCACGCAAAAATGCTTGGAGAGTGTGACACAAGATGTTCGGTCCTTGTTGACTTAGGCAAGACACCCACAAACCCAATAACCCACCATCCGACCACTTGCCCAAGTCCAAATCAATTTTCCATTTTCAGGTTTTGACTTTACAAAATAACAAAGCACAAGTGCTAGACATAATGGAATAATATTTAGATGTGTGATCCAGATCATCGACTACAATCGATGATCGCCCATTACTACCGAAACTAAGCATTTATAAGCAATTTCAAATCGAAAGCTACTAAGTGACAAGAGTCCATCAATCGAACTCCGACCACAGCAAATAACCTAAGCTCATGGTAGTAGAGGATAAACAAGTCCTACAGATTATGCAACTATAGGATACTAACCATAATTTAACAACAAAATAGCAATGCATACATACAAGTTGAAATCAATATAGTAGAGTTGAAAAATAATAGGATTAACATGATCAAACTGCTTGCCTGCTTGCTGTGGGTCAAGATGTTGCTGAGGATCAATTATGTTGTCAATGTGCTCTTCGGATCCTAACGAGAAGGCGAAGAAGAACCGATAAGAACGAAGAAAACACAAAGACTCAACAGCAAACTTTCTCCAAAAATTCTGAAAATTTTACAGTAGCAAGAGCATAATTTATAAAGAATTTAGCAACAAGAACCAATTGATTTGGATTCTTAATGCCAAAGATATGACCAAAAGAAGGACTTACGACTAGTTAGTGGTCGTAGAAGAACATACGACCATGACATAGTCGTAGTAAGACTTACGACTAGTTACAAGTCGTAGAAGAACTTACGACTGGGTAATAGTCGTAGAAGGACTTACGACCAGGTAGTGGTCGTAGAAGAACTTATGCCCATGATATAGTCGTAGTAAGACTTACGACTAGTTACAAGTCGTAGTAGAACTTACGACTAAACTACGATGGGATCGGTGGAAATCCGACCACGAGGCGCCTCCTCCGCGCTTTTCCAAAGTGGCGTGGCGTCTCCGACCACAATAGTATATGACCCAAAATTTCAATTTCAGATTAAAAATAAGACTTTATTAATTTTTGTGGATTTTACGAATTTTTAAAAGCTTTTCACTAAAGTATATTAAGGCTAAAAGAATTTATGTGCAAAATCTATTACCAACTAAAAGTTGGAATTATTTTATTTAAGTCCAGAATGCCTCATAGAATTTATGTGAATTTTCTCAAAATTTTTGGACTTCATTTACTATTTTCTAAAGCCTATTTGAATTTCTGGAAATTAAATCAATTGAAAAAAGGTTTAAAATCTTACGCTAAGATCGGGGGCGAAGCCCGACAGCTTTGTCGCTTCTCGACCCACTCTCTCCCAGCGCGAAACGCTTGTGCCGTCCGATCAAAATCGGACGGCCGACAATCAATCCGCCCGCGCCCTCTCTCCGTCTCTCTGTCTCGCTGTCAGGTGGGGCCCGCTGCACAGCGTCGTCTTTCTCGCCTCCTTCTTCCCCGCGTGACACCGCCATTACCGCACCTCGGGAGTTCATCAATTCCGTGATTCCCTCCCCCATTACTCCCGCAATTGCGCGCGTTCAAGTCACCCGTTCTGCGCGTTCATCCCCGCTTTACCCCGTCATTTCGCCGTGCGCCCCACCTCTCTCGCCGCCGCCATTCTGCCGCCCACGATCTCCATCTCCCGGCCTCCCCCTCTCCTATAAAAGCCACCCCCTGCTGCGCATTCTCTCCCACATTCCATTCCACCTACTCTCGTAACTTCGCTCACTCTCTCGCGGCAATTGGAGTTTTCCCCTCGGTGGCGAAGCTCCATCTTCTTCGATTCCGGCGACAACAAGCACTCCACCACCGCGACCGCACCATCGGCCGGTGACCTCGGCGATCTGGTGCGCGCCTCGTCTTCGCTAGAGATCCCGGAGCATCCTCCCGCCAACGATCAACCTCATCGCCGCCTCTCGTCGTCGCCGACCACCTTCCGGCCACGCCCTCGCGCCACCAGGTAGCGCCCTCGCATCAGTATCGTCTCCTGAGTGTTTTGCGTACCTCACCGGAGCCCGCCGCGCCACTGTTCGCGGAACCTCGGTTCCGGCGCCGCCTCCGGCGCCGATGTGGCCGCCAAGTCGCGCCCACTGGCGCCACATGGGCACTTTGGCGACGAGCGACCACATAGGCGCCAGCGTGGGCGGCGCGCCCCAACAAGGCGCCGCCTCACACTGTTGCGTGCGCCGAGTTCACCGTGGATTCGGGTGATGCCGTGGACTGAGTCCACGACTGTTTGGGCCCACATGTCAGTCTCTGTGAACAGTGCCGCTGACGCATGCTTGCGCAATAAATGTAATTTCCTTTAGAAATTTAATTCAGAAAATTCGGAAATTCTGATTTTAGGATTTAATTTAGGTTTTAAACTTCCAGGAGCTCGTATTTCTTCATACAAACTCCGATTTAGGTGATTCAAATTTCTAAATTTGTATAAAATCAAGATCTAGCTAACTAAACCAAAATTATTTAATTTGGAGTTAATTTGAATTTTCATTTGAATTTATTTGTGTTCATTTGAATTCTGTTTGAATTTGGAATATTTTCGCGTATAGATTTTGACGACTCCGGAGAGCTTGACCCTATTGAAGAAGTAGAATACCAGGAATTTGAGCAAGGCAAGTTACACCATTGACCATTTTGCCCCCAATATTTAAAATTATTTAATTTCTGTTTTAAATTATTATTGCATGCCTAATTGTATTTAATTATTTTAAATTCCTGTTTTAAATATTTAATTATTCCAATTCCTTTGTATAGCCAAATTTGATTGTTGTATTACCAATTCCTTGTAACCTTAGTCAAATGAATTTAAAAATAAATATATGCATAGCAAATGCTTAGACCATGAAATATTTGACTTTGGGAGAATTTAGCCAAAATTTCATAAATTGATAAAAAGCCTATGACATTGTTTTGTCATGGTGGACTTTTGCAAATGTCTGTGAAAATTATAAAAAATAAAAGAAAATGGTTTGTACTTGGGCAAACATGGACCGCTTTGAGTGCGAGTTTATGCACCGCCTGTCTGCAGTTAGGATGAGACCAGGGGTTTTTATAGAAAGTTGCCCAAGTAGATTAAGGACCGGCCTTTGAGCGCATCTTGCAAAAGCTCCACCGTACTACCACATGTTCTGTATGGGCAGAACCAGGCTTAATAATTTGTATTACCTCAGTATTGTTTATGCCATTTTTGTTGTGTGGGTGTCGGTTAGACTTTATTCCCACTTGGCGCAAGAGGGGGTTTCCGGCAGGTGGTTAGCCTAATGGAAGTGAAACCTTAGCGGGCATATTGGTATTGAGGTAATGCATTGGAAACGCCTTGTGATAATTGCCTAGTCACACACCTAAGGAAGTGTGTATTGGCGAGACATAACTGCAAATTATCTCTTGTGGGTAAAGTTGTACCACCTCTGCAGTGTAAATCTATTCGAATAGCCGTGTCCACGGTCATGGACATCTTGAGCAAAGCCACTCTAAGTTAGATTTGTTTTGGTTTTAAAATAACTTTGGACATGATTTGAGGATGGTTAATCCTTGTGGTAAATTTGGGCAGGTAGCCTTGTGATAGGAGGGTATCCTTCACCATATTTCATATGGAGGTTATCCACTATAAAATGATCAATTTTAAATCTGATTTTAGCTATGTAATGAAAATATGCCTTGAAACTTAGTATAACTATTTAAACCAAAAATGCTGATTTATGCAAATAAACCCTACAACCTTCCTTTGAATAACTTATGCATGCATTCTAAATTACAGATTGGGTGTAATTTGCGAGCACGGTTGTAGTGCTCACTCTTGCTGAATATTATTATTCAGGAGAAGACTGCTATCCAGAAGGTGAGGAGCAGGACGATTAGGCAGCGACCTCCAGACGATTGCCTGTGGCGTATCGTGTGGCTTACCATTATTGTTGCTTCTGCTTAATGTTTTATTTGGCCTCCGGCCCCAGTTGTAATAAACTCTATGATTATTAAATATACACGCTGGATATGTTTGTGATAACATTTTTGTGACTGTGTACACTGGAAATCCTGGACTAGTGTATGAACACAGAGAATTCGGGATCCTTCGTTCCCGGGTTCGACAAAAGTGGTATCAGAGCCATATCGACTGTAGGTCGTGGCCTAGAAGGAAATCAGACCCTTAAGGATTTATTTTGAAAATTAAAAATAACTTGGTCTTCTGGAGTCATTTCTCAACTTTTCTCTTGAAAAATTATTTACTAACTCATCTCCTTTTCAAAAAATTGTAGATGGTGAAGTTCGAATGCCATTTCCTTGGAGTCTTTTTGGTCATTGGGCGCCATTCTCTGGAAGATGATGCAGCACTTCGACTTTGAAGAAAGACCGACGTATCAAGGATACAAGTATAAGGTGGGAAATCAGGAACGGTGGAGAGTAGAGGTGATCCTCTACTCCAATCTATCGCCGAACACAGACTTCCACGTCTTCGATGCCCCAATGCGACGAGACACCTTCGCGAAGGCATCGAGATGCAACGGGAAGCAACCCGCAGACCGCTACATCTCGATCATCGCCTCAACGGCCTTTGGGTTCCACTATTACCCAATGCACATCCCAACCCGGCATGACGGTGCTTTCCGCTCAACTAGAGATGAAGATCTGTCCGATCTCACTCATCGTGGATCGGCGAGCCATGGATTATGCCTACGGGAATACACTAGATGAGCTGTCTCTCCTGCAAGTGAAATTACAAGATGCAGAAGAAAAGTTGAAGACTGCAGAACAAGAACTGGCCTCCTACAAGGAAGGCGAGGCTAGTTCTAGTGAGCCAGATTATACCCCAATAACACCATAGATTTGACCTTAAATTTCTCCTTTAGTTGCGAATTATGAGCTACCAAACCTTTGTAGTAGCCATAATGAATTAATAAAATAAAAATAAATTATTTTGCTTGAAATGTTCTTGTCTTGTGTTTGTTGAATTTGGGCTATTTTAGATCTATACTCTTATAATTCCTGTCTCTCTTGTCTAATCTGTGAAGAGTTCATCAGATGGTGACCACCCGCACCGGAAGTGTCAGTGCTAGAGGGCAAGGAAATGAGAATGCCGAATATCAAGAAAACCCAGTTCAACAGCCACCACCTCCTCCAACTGAAGCTCCTGACTGGCGCCAAATGATGGCCAATCAGACTCATCTGATTGAGTTGCTAGCCCAGTCCCTTCACAGCAATCAGAATACCCAAGCGTCAGCAGCCTATCATGCTCCTCCCCCTCCCGCAAGAGTAACTTTGTCAGAGTTCATGAGGATGCGTCCGCCAACGTTTTCTAGTAGCAAGGAACCCATGGATGCAGATGATTGGCTCAGGGTCATTGGAAAGAAGCTGGATATTGCTCAATGCACAGATCGTGAGAGAGTTTTGTTTACCTCTCATCAATTGATGGGTCCCGCGTCAGAATGGTGGGATAATTTCAGCATGTCCCATGCTAATGCCCAAGAAATCACTTGGGATGAGTTCATGCAAGCTTTCGCGATCTCACATTCCATCCGCATGATTACTTTGAAAAGAAGGAGTTTCGCTCGCCGCCAAGGAAACCGTTCGATCGTGAGTATCTGCATAAGTTTAACCAACTTGCTCGCTATGCCCCTGAGGATGTAGCCAGAGATGAAGACAGGCAAGAGCGATTTCTGGAAGGTGTTGCGCACGAAAAGAGTATCGCGCACAACGCGATGATCGCGGCAGCAACAAGGTGCTCCGGATCTCGTCACCAACGCACAACGCCTAGGCGGAGTTAGTCGTGGCGCAGCGTGGTGGTGTTTGCATGGTTTTGATCTTGCGATCTTGCCAGCCAGGAAGCAAAGGAGGTTGGAAAGGTATGGGACTACAAGGAACTACGAATACAAGTAGATGCAATTGGTATTTGATTGATTCTGTCCGTCTTTTTGCAATCAGCCATAACCCTTTTAAAGGGCAACAAGTCCCAGCCGTACAGACTTGGAACTCCTAGTCACGATTTCTACAAATACGATTCGGTTACAAACCAACCTTCTATACTTGACATATTTAACCAACGATGCATAAGGACTCCTTCCTGCTGGATTTATAGTCGACGTTTTATACACTTGGTTTTCCATACCAACATAATCTGTTTGCCAAATCTTGTCATCAACACATGCCCCCCCTGTTTTTTGGTGAACGAATACGTTTACCAAAAAAAAAAACATCTTCGACTGTTCCTCAGGACGATGATCAAACACCGGCCATATGTATGCTTCTTAGGACGATTAAAAAAAACTCATCGGCCATATGCTTCTCAGGCATTTTGCCAAACACTTGGATAGTACTTCTTCAAATACTTGCCATTAAGAGCTTTGGGCAGCCTATCTCCCTGTAAATTCTGCACTATATATGAATTCCCAGGAATAATCTCTGTAACTTTATAAGGACCTTCCCAACTTGGAGACCACTTCCCAAATTTATTATCTTTGCGTCCCACAGGCAAAATCGTCTTCCAAACTAAGTCTCCTATTTGAAACGACTTCTCCTTTACTTTCTTATTGTAGGCCTTGGCCACCCTCATTTTATCCTTCTCAATTTCCCTCCAAGCTCTTAATCTTTCATCTGCGACTTCGTCTATCCTGTCCATCATCAAATTATGATAAACTTCAACTGACAACTCATTTTGCCTGGCCACTCTAGAAGCATTCAAATATACCTCAACAGGCAAAACAGCTTCCTGCCCGTATACTAGTTCAAACGGTGTTACTTTTGTAGCACTTTGTTTAGATATACGGTGAGCCCATAATGCCTCAGCTAGCACCTCATGCCACCTTTTAGGATGTTCTTCTATCTTCTTCTTGATGAGCCTAATCAAAGTTTTATTACTTGACTCGGCCTGACCATTGGCCTGAGCATAATAAGGCGAGGAATTAAGGAGCTTGATTCCATGTGATTTGGCAAACCCCTGTACTTGGTGAGACATAAAAGATGAACCTTGATCAGTAGTCAAAGTTTGTGGTATGCCGAACCTATAGATGATGTGCTCCAAAATAAAACCAATCACCTCCTTATGAGTCATGTTTTTAAGAGGAACGGCCTCTGTCCATTTGGTGAAATAATCAGTAGCTACTAAAACAAAACGATGACCTTTAGAAGATGCAGGGTGTATCTGGTCGATAAAATCTAAACCCCATCCACGAAACGGCCATGGTTTAATTATAGGATGCAATATAGCAGCAGGTGCCAATTGCACGTCACCAAACTTTTGACATGACTCACATCCCTTGTAATATCTAAAACAATCTTCTAACATAGTCGGCCAATAGAAACCAACTCTTCTTAATAACCATTTCATTTTGTGAGCCCACTGGTGTGTGCCACATATGCCTTCATGCACTTCACCTATAGCAACTTTGGATTGATCTGAACCCAAGCATTTCAAAAGTAACCCATCTATGGTTCGGCGATACAACTCCCCATCAAGCAATGTATATTTTAATGCCTGTCGCCGAAGTTTTTTATCAACAAATTGACTAGGGTTTTCCAAATAACTAATTACAGGCTTTCTCCAGTCATTAGGTTCAGTATCATTTAATGTCTTCAAACTATCCGAACCACTAACATGTTGTTCGGCCGTGCAAATGGTTGTAACCCCTAACGTCGGTCTTTCCATCATGAACAATTTACCCCTTTTAACTTGATAACCAGATGCTTGTTGCGCTAGATCATTTGCTCTAACATTCTCTTCTCTAGATATATGACTAATAGTGAAATCATCTAAAGTTGTTATGATATCTAAACATCTCTTCAAATAGCTATTTAGTGATCCATCAAAGCACTGATATACCTTAGAAACTTGCTGCACCACCAACAGTGAATCACCAAATGCCTCTACATTCTTCACACCCATGGACTCTAAAATTTGTAATCCTAACAAGAGAGCTTCATACTCGGCCTGATTGTTGGTACAAAAGTATTCTAAACAAACTGATGTTTCAAAAGTGACATCTCTGGGTGAGATCAACAAAATACCAACACCTTGTCCTTCTTTACAAACCGAGCCATCAAAGTATAGCTTCCATGGATGTAGAGACACATAATTAACCAGCTCTGTGTCACTATCAACCCTATGGTCAACAATGAAATCAGCTACGATCTGGCCTTTCATAGATTTCAAAGACTCATAAGCCAAATCATACTCTATTAATGCATAAGCCCACTTTCCGACTCGACCACTTAAAATCGGCTGTTGCAACATGTATTTAATAACATCGGTTTGACAGGCAATCACACAAGTGCTAGATAGCAAATAATGTCTCAACTTGGAACAAGCATAATACAAGGACAAACATAATTTTTCAACAAATGCATACCTTGTCTCAGCTCCTAGCAGGCGTCTACTCAAATAAGTAATAACATATTCCTTGCCATCCATTACTTGTGTTAAAACAGCACCGATGACATCTTCTTGTGCAGCAACATAAAGCCGAAATGGCGTCCCGGCTTTGGGCGCCCTCAACACAGGGGGTGTAGACAAATATCCTTTAATGTCCTCAAAAGCTCGTTGCTGTTCTGCCCCCCAAATAAACTTGGTCTCTTCCTTTAACCGAAGTATGGGAGTAAATCTGTGATTTTACGGACAAGTTAGATATAAACCTCCTCAAATAATTCACCTTGCCCAGAAACCTTTGCATGTCTCTTTTGCACTGTGGCGCTTTTACTCTCTTTATAGCTTCTATTTTAGTGGGATCTACTTCTATGCCTCTCTCATGTATTATAAACCCTAAGAACTTACCAGCCGACACACCAAAAGCACATTTGAGTGGGTTCATTTTCAAACCATACCGACGCATCCGTTCAAAGGCTAAACATAAATCGGCTAAGTGATGGTCCATACTATCCGATTTGATAACTATATCATCAATGTATACCTCTAGGACAACACCAAGTAGGTCATGAAAAATTAGATTCATGGCCCTTTGATAAGTAGCGCCAGCATTCCTTAAGCCAAAAGTCATTACGACCCACTCAAACAAACCAACAAAACCAGGACATCGAAAAGCTGTTTTAGACATATCCTCTTCAGCCATAAAAATTTGATTATAACCGGCATTACCATCTAAAAAACTAATTACTTTATGTCCTGAAGCATCATTAATTAACATGTCAGCTATAGGCATAGGATACTCATCTTTAGGGGTGGCTTTATTTAAATCTCTAAAATCAATGCACACCCTCAACTTACCAGTGTTCTTCTTCTCAACCGGGACAATGTTAGAAACCCATTCAACATATCTACATGGCCTAATAAAACTAGCCTTCAATAATCGGCCTATTTCTTCCTTGACCCGATCATATATATTAGGATTAAACCTTCTAGGTGGCTGCTTACAAGGCCTAAAACCAGACTTAATAGGTAACCGATGCTCGACCGACTCTCGCTAAGTCACGGCATCTCATGGTACTCCCAAGCAAAGCAATCAACATATTCTTTAAGCAACTCCATCATTTTACCTTTATGCTCAGCAGGCATGTTTTTGTTTATAAATGTCGGCCTAGGAGTAATTCCATTGCCTATGTCAACCTCTTCTAATGGGTCAGCCGATGAGAAGCCTTGCCCTAACTTTTCTACTTCATCAAAATCATCAATCGCCTCACAAATATCGTTCTTATTTAACCGATATTGTTCTGTACGCTGCTGCAACCATTGTAGGCTATTTTCTTTATTCATTTATAACACTAAGTTGCTAAGCCGAAAATTTGAAGAAGCGGTTTGTCTGCATGATCTGGTACAAAACCATCTTTGGTGACACTGAGATAATCATAACTAGAAAGGTCCAAACCCGTCAAACATTGAACATTACCATGCTGCCAATCAGCTGAAGCATCGGCCAAAGCAACATAAGCCGATGTATCTGCTTGAACCACCTCTACGTCATCATCGATCCATTGTATTAGAATCTGATGCAGTGTAGAAGGTACACAGCGATTTGCATGTATCCAATCACGACCCAATAAGATGCTATAATTACCTTGCACGTCGACGACAAAGAAAGCCGTAGATAAGGTTTTGCTCCCAACAGTAAGCTCCAGGGATATAACACCTTTGGCTTCCGTAGACTCACCCGTGAAACCATTAAGCATCAAATTGGTCTTCATGAGCTCGCTGTCCTCTCGTCCCAATTTCTTGAAAACTGAGTATGGCATCAAGTTCACAGCAGCCCCGCCATCAACTAACATCCTAGAAATCGGCCTACCGTTGATATGTCCTCTAACATACAATGGTTTCAAATGTCGGCTCGATTCTTCGGGCTTCTCGAATATTGCTTCTTTAGGGCCAAGACATAGTTGAGCCACCACTTCACTAGTAATCTGAAATTCTGAAGGTAATGTGAACACCATGTTGATATCCAAACCTTGACGCGGTGGAGTGTTATCTTTAATTATTGGAGATCCTTCATAATCTAACAAATCATCTTCATCATCATGCATTCGGTCTGGTGTTTCGACTGTCTTCACCTTCCACTTTTTCTGGATAGGCACCATAGGCTTTATTTCATTGAATATTTCATCTCTCATTTTTTCTGCTTTGGCTTCTCTGAGCTCTTGCATTCGTAGCCGCTGTAATGTCCTCTTTTGGGAATGAGAGAGCCCAGAGGACACTGTGAGAGGTGCGACCTTGTCCCGAGCAAAGAAAGACACTTCTTCTTTAAGCTTTCTCACTATTTCTGGTGCTTCAAAATCATTACGCAATGTAGTTTGCTCAGCTGCTACTGTAGCCAAACTAGTGTCCGCGAGTACTGTAGCTATGGTACCGTTTGTGGCTGTTGTAGATGTGCTATTGCCTGCATCTGAGCTATGTGGTGGTGGTGCTGCTACTGCTTCCCATTGCTGATTTTTGGAACAACGATGGCGATTGTCCTTGTCCCTTTTCCTGCTGGATATTTGGCTCTTTTGCCTTTGAATTCACATCCGTTTCTCTGCTCAAATGATTACTACCCTTAACACGATACACTTTCTTTATCACTTTGTTACCTCTCACATTGTAAAACTGATTTCTTTGACAAAAACGGTCATTATTAGGGTGTGACAATCTATCAAACACAGGTCTTCTGGGTGTTGTCCACCCTGGATGGAACAGTCCTGAAGGTATTGGAGGTGGCATCCATGGACCATACCAACCCCATGGCGGACAAGGAGGAAAACCAACAGGAGGAGGACCCCACGGGACGGGCATTGGTGGCCCAAAAGGGGGATAAGGCGCTACTGCATGGAAGTTTTCTTGACGACGATTCCGATCATCAAACTCATGCTCTATAGGTGATCTCGGCCGTTTGAAATTATTTGGCCGATTAGCCACCCTGTGGTCGGCTTTGTAATTCTCATACTTGGCCAGGAGCTCTTTGAATGTAGGTTTCGGCCTTTCGAATCTTTTGATGATCTTGTTTTTTCCTTTGTTAACCTTCCAATGGTCAACTTCTGGGCCTTTTGGCTTGATCATCTTTGACTTAATAACCTGCACAGCTCTAGAGTTTGATGCCTTCATGCCCCCCATGTCTACTACCACATTTTTGCCTTCTGTAGATTCGGCTTGAGACGGCCGAATAAGTACCTTCTTGTTCTCAAAATCAACCATATTGACCGGGAAGGGATTATGATCTAGCTGCATTTTTGGGTTTTCAGCGAATTTCAATCGTCCTTCATTAATGGCCGATTGGACCTGTCGACGAAAAACATTGCAATCATTAGTGGCATGAGAATAAGAATTGTGCCACTTACAATATGCACGTCTCTTTAATTCTTCGGGTGTTGGCATAACATGATTGTCAGGCAATTTGATTTGCTTCTCCTGCAGTAGATAATCAAAGATTCTATCGCATTTAGCAACATCAAAAGTATACTTAATTTCCTCCCCGCCGATTCTTTTGTGAAAATGGTTTTAAACTTGGAACAAACAAAGGGTTTAAACTTTGAAGACCATGTCCATTCGGCCACACAGACATCAATGTCATCATCGTCCGAATTTTCAGATCCATACTCAACCATATGAACATTGGGATGATCCATTCTTACTTTGTCAGTTGACCTTTGAAAGCTCCTAGTTTCTTTAACTTTCGGCTCTCTGTGCGAGCTTTATGCGATGCACAGCTAACATCTAAGAAATCATGATTTTCTAGCTTCTCTTTTAAGTGAGAAAGTAAACCTGAGTAGGCTAAATCAGCTAGGTCTTTATCAGAAATCATTAACTTAAAGCATCGGTTTCTTACCTCTCTAAACCTCCTAATATAATCAGCAACAGGTTCATTGTGCTTTTGTTTAACCGATGTTAAATGTGACAATCTTAACTCGGTGTCACCAGTATAAAAATATTCATGGAATTTCTGCTCCAACTGGGACCATGTGTGAACTGAATTAGGTGCGAGTGAAGTATACCAATTAAATGCAGTGCCAGATAGAGACAAAGGAAATAATCTTAACTTTAAGGCATCAACAGCACTAGCTTCGCCACATTGCACAATAAATTGGCCCATATGTTCTAATGTGGACCTATTGTCATCTCCAGTAAATTTAACAAACTCAGGAACTCTAAACCCCCTAGGATATTGCACAGTATCATAAACATTAGGATATGGCTTTTGATATGAATGTGATCTTCCTTTAGGCTCTATCCCGAATGTCTCTCTAAACATGCTGACCACTTGTTCTCTAATGTTCTCAGACCCAATATGTGTTTCGGCCGTAGGCCGATTAGGTGTCTCACTGACTGGTTGTGGCGGCCTAAAAACATTAGGCTGTAGATGGTTATAAGCATATTGTGGAGCTTGGTTCGGCTGTGTGTGTGATACATGTTGCAAAGGACCGTTAAAATGACCGCCCGACAACAGCCCATATGCAACATCCGAACCTTGAGGAGGTATAGGAGGTGTACTATACGCTACAGTGTGGTACAAAGGTGTTTGCAAGTTTGTTGAATTATCTATCATACCACTGTAATCGCCAACATTATGTGCACCCGAATTGATTATGTTAGCATCTGTATATGGGAATGGTACAAGGGCCATAGATCCGGGTACAACAGTAGTATGTGACGTAGTACCATGATCAACCGGAACTAACCCATTAGTTCGGCTATGTATATGCTGCATCGGCACACTCTGCGGGATAACTCTAGATGGTGTATTTGCTGCTGATGTGCCGACAAGCAAGGGATTATGCTGAGCGCTGACATCATTGTTAACACCGTAAGCATGTGGCAAAATAGGCCGCTTCAGATTTTTCTCACTTTGCGCTTCAAGACCTATAGCCTTAAGACGGCTAGACAGCAACCTATCCATAGTAGCACCTATTTGCTGATCAATCATCAAAGCGATCTGCTCTTCAGAAGGAGATGCGTTACTTACAGTGGGGTTATCTCAGACTTGATGTAAATAGATGGCAATTCACCCTCCTTTCTAACAACGCCTTGTCTTGTCTTCTTGAAACATGATAACATCAATTTGTCAAATTCCAGTTTGCGTTGTTCGTACTCCTGTCGATATTCTTCGGGCAGATCATCAAGCGTGGGGGTGATGATGTTCTTGGTATCAACAGTGGACCCATCATTGGCCATGGTTGCAGAAATCACTCCCCTGGCTTGGTGAAAGCGGTCAGACCCTTCTTGATTTTGCCCGAGGAACGGCTTGGTAGTAGCTTGTAGCGAGTTGATTGTCCCCAGTAGTCGCCAATTGTGTTGCGCCGAAAAAAGTATCGCGCTGCGCGATGATCGCGGCAGCAACAAGGTGCTCGGATCTCGTCACCAACGCTGCGCCTAGGCGGAGTTAGTCGTGGCCTTGTGCGGTGGTGTTTGCATGGTTTTGATCTTGCGATCTTGCCAGCCAGGAAGCAAAGGAGGTTGGAAAGGTATGGGACTACAAGGAACTACGAATACAAGTAGATGCAATTGGTATTTGATTGATTCTGTCCGTCTTTTTGCAATCAGCCATAACCCTTTTAAAGGGCAACAAGTCCCAGCCGTACAGACTTGGAACTCCTAATCACGATTTCTACAAATATGATTCGGTTACAAACCAACCTTCTATACTTGACATATTTAACCAACGATGCATAAGGACTCCTTCCTGCTGGATTTATAGTCGACGTTTTATACACTTGGTTTTCCATACCAACATAATCTGTTTGCCAAATCTTGTCATCAACAGAAGGGTTAAACGACGAACTCTCTGTTCGTTTGATTTCTCAGGATTTTACCGACTTTCAGCAGTTGGTAAATAAGGCCATACGCCAGGAAGGCAAACATCAGGAAATGGAGAATCGCAAGCGGAGGATGGCGGCTCGAAGTTTAACTCGGGAGGACTACCCAAGCCTCGTTTCTCTCGGTCTCACCACCTCGGCGTGGGAGATTCGAACTACTACACCAAGAGTTCGGCTCGATTCGCGCCCAAATACTTCCGGATTCCGTAGTGGTTCGTCTGGAGGTCAGTTCCAGCAGAAGCCAGCAATTTCCACGCGAGAATCACTTGCTTTCACCGCAACGTTGGGTCACTATGCCAATAAGTGTCCCAAGAAGCGTGAGATCGCCACCCCGTCAAGCCAACTCCGGAGTTTGGTCTCGGCGGTCCCTCAAGACCGGTGGTCGATTCATGAAGGGCGTGTGAATCACGTCACCGCAGAGGAAGCCTATGCGGCACGGATGTTGTTCTTGGTACGTTCTTTGTCAACTCAATACGGCATCGCTTTTATTTGATTAGAGCTTCGCATTCTTTTGTGTCAAGTAAGTTTGTGGAAAAATATGGGTTATCTACCTCCCCTTAGTTAAGCCCATGTTAATCCATTCCCGGGCTCGAAATGAGGCTAGTTTATTCTGTCCAAATCTTACCTTTGAAATCTCGGAGTAACTTTCTCGGCCAACTTAATAGTCCTGCGTTCGCAAGGATTGGGCGTAATTCTTGGAATGGACTGGCTTGCCAAAAATCGAGGCGAGATAGATTGTGCTAGTAGATCTATCAACCTCACCAATGAACAAGGGATTTCAGAGAGTTCCAACCCAAGACTTCTACTGAAAGAAGTCCTATCTTGACCAGATTTAAAGGAAGTGAAATGGAAGATATACCGTGGTACAAGAATATTCGGATGTTTTTCCGAGGACTTACAGTATGCCACCGGACCGGGACATAATGTTCTTAATTGACTTAGTCGTGGATCGCTCCAATTTAGGCGACCCTACGAGAATCTTGGCAAATGATCTAGCGAGTTGAAGAAGCGATTGAAGAACTACAGAGTAAAGGTTACATTCAGCCGAGTTCATCACCTTGGGAGCTCGGTACTATTTGTCAAAAGAAAGACAATAGTATGAGAATGTGTGTGGACTATAGATCACTCAACGAGGTAACAATCAAAAACAAGTACCGTTACCTAGGATAGATGATCTGCTTGATCAACTTAAAGGAGCCATGTTTTCTCAAGATTGATTTGAGGTCGAGCTACCATCGATTAAAAATCGGACGAGAAGATATTAGAAGACGACCTTCACCACGGATATGGGTATGCGAGTTCACGGTGATGTCATTTGGACTAACAAATGCCCCCGCTTATTTCATGAATATGATGAACAAAGTGTTCATGGAATTCTTGGATAAGTTTGTGGTGGTATTCATAGATGATATTCTCATATACTCAAGAGATATGGAAGAGCATGAAAAACATCTCATAATTATTTTGGACAAACTTGAGAACACCAACTTTATGCCAAACTCAAAGAAAAGTGAATTTTGGCTCACCAAGTGGCTTTTCTTGGACACATTGTGTCGGCGGGGAGGAGTTGCGATGAGACCCCTCAAAGGTTGAAGTCAGTAATGGATTGGAAGCAACCCAAGTCTGTCACAGAAGTGAGAAGTTTTCTCGGATTAGCTGGGTACTACCGCAGATTCATTGAAAGTTTCTCCAAGATCGCCAAACCCATGACTCAACTTCTGAAGAAGGAAAAGAAATTTGAATGGACAAGTGCTTGTGAACATAGTTTTCAAGAGTCAAGAAAAGACTAGTCTCTGCACCAATGCTAGTTTTACGGATATCGTAAGGATTTTGAAGTTTTACGTGGCGCATCCTTGAGGGCTAGGATGTCTTGATGCGAGGAAGGAAAGGTCGTGGCTTATGCATCTCGTCAATTAAGGCCACATGAAGGAAATTATCCAACTCATGATTTAGAGTTAGCGACAATTGTGCATGCTTTGAAAATCAAGCGGCATTATCTCATTGGTAACATTGTGAGATTTTCACAGATCATAAGAGTTTGAAATATATCTTCACCCATCGGATCTTAATCTCGGGCAAAGAAGATGGTTAGAGTGATAAAGGATTATGACCTTGGAATTCATTATCACCGGGTAAAGCCAGCGTGGTAGCGGATGCTCGAGTAGGAAAGCATCTTGCAACACGGTGTTAGTTCAAGAAAATCAACGAGTTCTATGAAGAACTAAAGCATCGAATTTGGAAATTGTCGGTCAAGGTCAGTATCAACACGGTGGAAGTCAACCAACCATACAAAGTCGGATCGAGAGAAAACGACTAGAAGGCGAAGACATCAAAGAAATCATGAAAAACATGAGAAGAGGCAAAGCCCGAGATTTTCGAAGGCGAGCGAGGGCACGCAGTATGGTTTGGCAACGCATCGTGTACCTAAACATCATGAAACGGACAAGCGATTACGAAAGAAGCTCATGAATCACCTTACTCTATTCATCCGGGAGTACCAAGATGTACGAGGATCGAAGGAAAAGTATTGGTGGGTTAGTATGAAGCGAGAGATCGCTGAGTTTGTTGCACGTTGTGATGTATGTCGTGTTAAGGCGAGAACATCGAGAGACTGCGGATTGTTACAACCATTACCAATTCCCGAGTGGAAATGGGAGGAGATTGGTATGGATTTTATCACCGGACTACCTAGGACCCAATCGAGTTGTGATTCCATTTGGGTGATAATTGACCGATTAACAAAAGTGGCTCATTTTATTCCAATCAAGACCACTTACGAAGCAATAAGTTAACGAATTGTATATGGCGGGATCGTCTGTCTACATGGTATACCCAAGAAAATTGTATCCGATGAGGTTCGCGATTCACTTCAAAATTTTGGCGAGTCTACATGAAGCTTTAGGAACCGGACTCAACTTCAAAGACATATCATCCCCAAGCAGATGGCGGTGAGCGTGTAAATCAGGTCCTAGAAGACATGCTTGAGCTTGTGCTATAGATTATGGAAGAAGTCGGGTTAAGAATTTGCCCTATCAGAATTTTCATACAACAACGACTTTCAAGCTAGCCTACGGATGTCGCCATTTGAAGCATTGTATGGAAGAAAGTGTAGAACCCTCTCCTTTGGGATCAAGTAGGAGAGCACCAATTCTTGGACTGAATTGATAAAAGAAGGTGAAAGTAAGGTAAAAGCAATAAGAGAACGCCTGAAAGTAGCTCAAACGACAAAAGAGTTATGCCGATAATCGTCGGAGAGAACTATCCTTCGAGATGGGAGATTTTGTCTATCTCGAGGTAACTCCACTCAGGAGTGAAGAGATTTCAGACTAAAGGAAAACTTCGCACCCATATTTGTCGGACCCTATAAGATTTTGGCAAAAGAGGTGAAGTTGCTTATCGCTTGGAACTACCAAAGATCTCATCATTTGCTCACAATGTCTTCCATGTATCCCATTAAAGAAATGTCTCAGTACCAACGGAAGAAACACCTCGAGAGCATCGATCTTGAGAAGATCTCACCTATGTGGAACAACCAATCAAGATTCTCGATGTGGCGAGCGCGTCACCGAAGCAAAGTCATTCGTTCTTGTAAGGTTCGATGGAGCAATCATTCGAAGAAGAAGCTACAGGGAGCGAGAAGAAGTGTTGAGAGCCGAGTATCCCTACCTTTTTCTTGACCAAGTCCAATCTCGGGTCGAGATTCCCTTTAAGGGGGTAGGTTTATAACACCCAAAATTTCAATTTCAGCTTAAAAATAAGACTTTATTAATTTTTGTGGATTTTACGGAATTTTAAAAGCTTTTCACTAAAGTATATTAAGGCTAAAAGAATTTATGTGCAAAATCTATTACCAACTAAAAGTTGGAATTATTTTATTTAAGTCCAGAATGCCTCATAGAATTTATGTGAATTTTCTCAAAATTTTTGGACTTCATTTACTATTTTCTAAAGCCTATTTGAATTTCTGGAATTAAATCAATTGAAAAAGGTTTAAAATCTTACATAAAGATCGGGGGCGAAGCCCAAGATGCGCTTCTCGGCCCACTCTCTCCCCGCGCGCGAGTAACGCGGGCCGTCCGATCAAAATCGGACGGCCGACAATCAATCCGCCCGCGCCCTCTCTCCGTCTCTCTGTCTCGCTGTCAGGTGGGGCCCGCTGCACAGCGTCGTCTTCCTCGCCTCCTTCTTCCCCGCGCGACACCGCCATTACCGCACCTCGGGAGTTCATCAATTCCGTGATTCCTCCCCATTACTCCCGCAATGCGCGCGTTCAAGTCACCGGTACGCCGCGTTCATCCCCGCTTTACCCCGTCATTTCGCCCGTGCGCCCCACCTCTCGCGCCGCCATTCTGCCGCCCACGATCTCCATCTCCCGGCCTCCCCCTCTCCTATAAAAGCCGCCCCCGGCTGCGCATTCTCTCCCACATTCCATTCCACCTACTCTCGTAACTTCGCTCACTCTCTCTCGCCGGCAATTGGAGTTTTCCCCCTCGGTGGCCGAAGCTCCATCTTCTTCGATTCCGCGACGACAAGCAATCCCGGCCACCGCGATCGCACCATCGGCTTGATGACCTCGGCGATCTGATGCGCGCCTCGTCTTCGCTCGAGATCCGGGCATCCTCCCGCCAACGATCGAACCTCACCGCCGCCTCGTCGTCGCCGACCACCTTCCGGCCACGCCCTCGCGCCACCAGGTAGCGCCCTCGCATCAGTATCGTCTCCTGAGTGTTTTGCGCACCTCACCGGAGCCCGCCGCACCGCCGTTCGCCGGAACCTCGGTTCGAAGCGCCGCCCCTCCCGCGCCGATGTGGCGGCCAAGTCGGCGCCACTGGCGCCACATGGGCACTTTGGTGACGTAGCGACCACATAGGCGCCAGCGTGGGCGGCCGCGCCCGCCGCCTCCGCCTCGCACTGCTATTGCGTCGAGTTCACCGTGGATTGGGTGACGCCGTGGACGAGTCCACGATCGCTTGGGCCCACATGTCGGTCTCTGTGAGCAGTGCGTGGACGCATGCTTGCAATAAATGGAATTTCCTTTAGAAATTTAATTCGGAAAATTCGGAAATTCTGATTTTAGGATTTAATTTAGGTTTTAAACTTCCAGGAGCTCGTATTTCTTCATACAAACTCCGATTTAGGTGATTAAAATTTCTAAATTTGTATAAAATCAAGATCTAGCTAACTAAACCAAAATTATTTAATTTGGAGTTAATTTGAATTTTCATTTGAATTTATTTGTGTTCATTTGAATCTGTTTGAATTTGGAATATTTTCGCGTATAGATTTTGACGACTCCGGAGAGCTTGACCCTATTGAAGAAGTAGAATACCAGGAATTTGAGCAAGGCAAGTTACACCATTGACCATTTTGCCCCTAATATTTAAAATTATTTAATTTCTGTTTTAAATTATTATTGCATGCATAATTGTATTTAATTATTTTAAATTCCTATTTTAAATATTTAATTATTCCAATTCCTTTGTATAGCCAAATTTGATTGTTGTATTATCAATTCCTTGTAACCTTAGTCAAATGAATTTAAAAATAAATATATGCATAGCAAATGCTTAGACCATGAAATATTTGACTTTGGGAGAATTTAGCCAAAATTTCATAAATTGATAAAAAGCCTATGACATTGTTTTGTCATGGTGGACTTTTGCAAATGTCTGTGAAAATTATAAAAAAATAAAAGAAAATGGTTTGTACTTGGGCAAACATGGACCGTTGGTGGAGTGCGAGTTTATGCACGCCTGTCTCAGTTGGGGCGAGACCTGGGTTTTTATTGAAAGTTGCCCAAGTAGATTAAGGACCGGCCTTTGAGCCGCATCTTGCAAAAGCTCCACCGTACTACCACATGTTCTGTATGGGCAGAACCATGCTTAATAATTTGTATTACCTCAGTATTGTTTATGCCATTTTTGTTGTGTGGGTGTCGGTTAGACTTTATTCCCACTTGGCGCAAGAGGGGGTTTCCAGCAGGTGGTTAGCCTAATGGAAGTGAAACCTTAGCGGGCATATTGGTATTGAGGTAATGCATTGGAAACGCCTTGTGATAATTGCCTAGTCACACACCTAAGGAAGTGTGTATTGGCCGACATAACGGGCAAATTATCTCTTGTGGGTAAAGTTGTACCACCTCTGCAGAGTGTAAATCTATTCGAATAGCCGTGTCCACGGTCATGGACATGCTGAGCAAAGCCACTCTAAGTTAGATTTGCTTTTGGTTTTAAAATAACTTTGGACATGATTTGAGGATGGTTAATCCTTGTGGTAAATTTGGGCAGGTAGCCTTGTGATAGGAGGGTATCCTTCACCATATTTCATATGGAGGTTATCCACTATAAAATGATCAATTTTAAATCTGATTTTAGCTATGTAATGAAAATATGCCTTGAAACTTAGTATAACTATTTAAACCAAAAAAATGCTGATTTATGCAAATAAACCCTACAACCTTCCTTTGAATAACTTATGCATGCATTCTAAATTACAGATTGGGTGTAATTTGTGAGCACGGTTGTAGTGCTCACTCTTCTTGAATATTATTATTCGGAGAAGACTGCTATCCGTAAGGTGAGGAGCAGGCGATTAGGCGGCGACCTCGGGCGATTACTGTGGCGTGTCGTGTGGCTTACCATTATTGTTGCTTCCGCTTAATGTTTTATTTGGCCTCCGGCCCCAGTTGTAATAAACTCTATGATTATTAAATATACACGCTTGGATATGTTTGTGATAACATTTTGTGATTGTACACTGGAAATCCTGGACTAGTGTATGAACACAGAGAATTCGGGATCCTTCGTTCCCGGGTTCGACAGCGGCGCCAGCCAAAGGCAGGGATGAGGGTCTAAAAGTTTAACGGTCCGACCGGCGGCCAATACTGGTCGGAGTATGGCTGAAACGGCGGTACGACCGTGGAGTGCGGCTGAGTAGGTATGGCTCGGGAGAACTCCCGAACGGACAATACCAAAATAACAACGAAAACATACCTAAGCTCCTATAGGTCAATGCGAAACTACCTGAGCTAAAGAACGACCAGAGACCCACTGGGTGGCTCCAGACAGTGACCGAGCAGCGGCAGTAAGGTCCTCACTAGGGCACAGCGACTGAGCAAAGAGAGAGCCCAACCGAGTGAGGGTTAAGTTCCAGAGAGTAAAGGGGGAGCAGAGGGGGCAAAGACTTGAAGAAGAAAACCCCTGCTGCACCGCCTCCACCGAAGTTCCACACTCAACAATGGCGGTCGAGGGGATTGTGAGGAACTACAGCTCAAGCAAGCTGGTGAGTGCTAGCTGGAGTTGCGGAGGTGCTAAAGGCAGCTAAGGGTGAAGCAATGGAGTTTAAATAGAGCAATGGCGAGCAGCGGCGGGTTTTCGGTCGGGTCAACACCGCCATGAGAGCACTTGAGAGCGATGGGAGCGGTCGAATCATGGCCTTACGAGGAGGAGCGCGACAGCATTTAATGCGCCGCAGAGCTAGCCGTTTAAAGGTGACCACAGAGTGGGTCGCGACGCTGCTCGTTTTCTCTCCGCTCACGCCATGGCCGGGCTCGCTACCGACGGAGGAAGGAGACGACTCGTCGATCGTCGGATTGAAATCGAACGGCTGAGTTAGATCGGGTGGATTAGAACGATTCCATCGTTCGGCTGGTCGAGGACCGTTCGATGCCGATCCAACGGCTGAGTTAGATCGGGTGGATTAAAACAATCCCATCGTTCGGCTGGTCGAGGACCGTTCGATGCCGATCCAACGGCTCACGACCCGCGCACCCGATCGACCGCGCCGGTGCGATTAGTTGACTGGACCGAGTCCAGTGGCTCGAGCCCGAGTCCGGTTCGAACCCGAGGAACAGTGCAAACCAGTTAGAATTTGAATTTTAAACCTCTGATATTTGAGGAATTATTTGAGGTAGAAAATAAGCTCCAAAAATTATGAAATTTTAACTGGAGCTTGCTGACAGCAGGAGGAACCTCTCATAAAATTTTTAGAGATTTTCAGGCACTGAATTTTTCTCTAGAAATTCCAGAAGAGGGGAAAAAGGGTTTGACCAATTTTGACTTGCCTCCAAAAATTATCAAATAATTTCTAAAAATCATGGGATAATTCAGAGATGTTGCCAAGCCTCCCTAGAACTCAGGGAAAAGATTTCCCAGGGTTTGGCACAAGATCTATGCTAAGGAGGTTTTTGATTGGAGTCAATTGAGGATTGGATTTTGATTTTCCACAATTCTTTTTAAAAGAATTACAAAAATGACCAAGGGCTTCAAGATGCTAGAAAAGTTTTAATTTCTTCTTATTTCCTTACATTTGAAACACAAATCCATATTTGGGATGTTACATAAGGTGACAAGGAAATGATAACTCAAATAACAACATTGGGCATACAAAGGAATTGGAATAACTAGAAATTTTAAAATAGAAATTAAAATAACTGAATAAAAATTATGCATGCAATAGTAATTCAAAACAGAATTAAATACTTTAAAATAGTAGGCACAACATGATCAATGGTATAACTTGTCTTGTTCGAAGTACTAATAATCTAACTCTTCAGAAGGGTCGAGTTCTCCGGAGTCGTCGAAATATATACGTGAAAACATACCAAATTCAAATAATAATCAAATAAATTCAAGTGAACATTAAAATTAATTCCAAATGAAATAATTTTATTTTAGTTAGCTAGATCTTGAATTTATATGAATTTAAAATTTTAATTCACCTAAATCGGAGTTCGTATGAAGAAATACGAGCTACTGGAAGTTTTCAATCTAAAGAAAACCCTAATTTCAGATTTTATTAAATTTCTGAATTATTTTTCTAAAGGAAAATCAAATAATTGCGTATGCTGACATCAGCGTATGGAAATTTGAACTATTGTGCATGAAGACCAAACGATACTAATTCTAATGCGCTACCTTGCAGTGGAGGGGCGCAGTAGAAAGGTCATCGACGACGAGGTTTGGTGGCGGCGAGTTTAGGTCGATGGCGCTCCTGAGGTTCTCTGGTGAAGCTGAGGCACGCATGAGGTAGGCGATGTCGAGAGCGTAATACTATTAAGTCTGCCAAGAAGGATACTCCGGATATTTCCAAGGTAAAGTTTGGGCAGAAAAAACTGGTTCTCATTTCCGAGCCCGGGGAATGGATTATCATATGGTTAACTAAAGGAGAGATAGGTAACCCATATTTTCCCACAAACTTATTCGAAATGAAAGAATGCGAAGCTCCTGAATCAAATAAGATCGATGCCGATATTGAATTAACAAGAAATGTACCAAGAACGACATCTGGCGCTGCCTAAGCTTCCTCTGCTGTGACGTGATTCACACGTCCTTTCATGAACTGGACCGTCGGCTTTGGGGTGCCGCCGATGGCTAGAACTCCTAAAACTGGCTTGGCTGGAGCTGCAGGCTATTGCTTCTGTGGGCATTTATTTGTATAATGCCATGTCTCATTGCAATGAAAACAGGTCACTCCTACTACTGAGGAAGTCGGGTTCTTCTATTGGTATTGGCTTCCTGATGAAATACTGTGAAAGCCAGGAGTGTTTGGGCGCTGTGTTGGTGCTGGAACTCGAGACGAAGAAGACTGGAACCTTCCACGCTGAGGTGGCTAAGGTTGAGTGAAGCGGGGCTTAGGAAGACCTCCCAAGTTGAAGTTCTGAGCGTCCATCCTACGCTTGCGGTTCTCCATTTCTCGATGCTTGCCTTCCTAGCGGATAGCTTTATTCACCAACTGCTGAAAGTCAGTGAAATATTGAGAGATCAGACGAACAGAGAGTTCATCATTCAATCCTTCCAAGAATCGCTCATGGCTGTCTTCATCCCTAGCCACGTCTTCTGAATCTTAATGCAATATGATCTATGACCAGATCCATATCACCAACGTTCAACTCATATCTCTATACACCAGTTCATATTTGGTCTCGACCAATTCGTAACTCCTTACGACCAGGTTTCGACCACTTAGTGACCATGTTCGACCAGCCTACGCCCAGCTCGTATCTCCATACGACTAGTCCGTATCTGATCAAACTGAAAGACCTTCTCGTGTATTCTCCCTTTGCCTCACGATGCTTGGTTGAACTCCAGGTGAGATGTTGTATCATCCATAGACTATTTAATACTTTTTCGATCAAGTGTCAAATAACTTAATGTGGTCGACACTTCGATCGACCGTAAACTAGGAACGCATCCTTAGTCCTTCTCAAGTAGTTAAGAATATTTTTCACAGCTGTCCAGTGACCTTCATCGGGATCAGCTTGGTATCTACTTTTAACACTTAGAGTATATGATACATCTGATCGAGTACCTATCATGGCATACATGATAGATCCAATAGTCGAAGCATATGGAATACCATTCATACGGTCTCGCTCATCAGTTGTCGAAGGGCACTAACTCTTGCTAAGACTTATGCCATGTGACATAGGCAAGAACCTTTTCTTGGCATTCTGTATGTTGAACCAAATCAACACCTTGTCAATATAAGTACTTTGGCTTAATCCAATTAGCCTTCTTGATCTATCTATATAGATCTTTATCCCTAAGATATATGCTGCCTCTCCTAGGTCCTTCATAGAAAAACTATTTTTCAAAGGATACCTTAGCAGTTCCAAAGATAGGAATGTCATTCCCAATCAATAATATGTCATCCACATATAAGATTAGAATTATAACTGTGCTCCTACTAACCTTCATGTAAACACAAGGTTCTTCTTTGTTTTTTTGACAAAACCAAACCTTTTGATTTCCTAATCAAAACATAAATTCCAGCTCCGTGATGCTTGCTTCAACCCATAAATGCATTTCTGAAGTTTCCACACTTTACTAGCATTATTTGGATCGAGAAAACCTTTAGGTTGTGTCATGTACACATCCTCACTTAGGTTTCCATTAAGGAAAACCGTTTTGACATCCATCTGCCATATCTCATAGTCGAAATATGCAACAATAGCTAGAATAATCCATATAGATTTAAGCATCGCTACTGGTGAGAAAGTCTTATCGTAGTTGTAACACCCTGGCTATTCGGAAGCCAAAATGTTACCTAAAGAATCTACATACAACCACAATACGGAAGAATTTAATCTGAACTTCTATAATCAATCGAAGAGTTCAATGGTAATACTAGCATAATAGGAATAAAGAACGAATCCATCAGCATATAAATAGTGAGAACTTCAGAGAAGCCACTAACATCAATTACCAGAACTAAATAACATATAGTCTTAGCCTTATTTATTACAGTTCCTCATTTGACAATTGAAAGACATAATCGAACTTAACAAGGAAGATGAATAATGGTGAACTGAGTGAAATGTGCTTGACTAATCCCTTCCCACAAGGCCATCATCAACGTTCACCTAAATGAATACAGAAAGCAAAAATGAGTTGAAACTCAGCAAGTACCATACAAGATAAATCAAGCATAGAGTGGACAAGCCAACTCAATTGAAGTATGAACAATTCTTGGAACACATACATGAATGAATGGAATGAAAGGATGCATTGAAGGAATGGACTGCTCAACAGCTTATACCGGTATAGCGAGTGACACACTCGTCGGTGCTCACTTAAGCCCGTACTTAACAAAGTCCGGGGATCCAATCACCGTATGAAGAACGTTTCATACGGGTGTTCGAAATTACCCACATTGGAGTGGTGGCCAACATTGCCCACGTTGGAGTGGTGGGTCTTACGTGCCCAAACTGGAATTGATGGGACTTATAATTTTCCACTTCCGTGGTCAACATGAAACAAATGTGTGAACGGAATGAACTTCATGCAATGAACACTTATCACATCATAATGAAGAAATATACATGGCATACGAACATTAATAGCAAGTCTAACAATTCATCCACACACAATTATCACCATTCATTATGATAAGACAAGGTACTTGCCTTCCGCGCTGTGATGTGTTAGGAGGCAACGATGGTGCCCCTCCACTCACCGCTTCACCGCCTACACAAATATTTATTCAAAATAAGAATAACAAGGTAAGACAAACTACAAGTGTCCTACCATAACCCTCTAACTATCCAACACAATCAACGGGTTCAAACTGATAATCTAACTAATCAGCCAGATTACAGCCCTACTGGGCAGCGGTACAATAAAAATAATAATTAAATATCTGTAACTTGGAATGACTTAAAACTAGTGCTCAATGAATCATAACAAACCAAGCTATGAAACTCTAGTTGACGGGGTTCTCTGATTCGGCCAAAACAGTTGGCTAAATAGCCGTTGAAACCAATTGACAGACATATCTCCAGATTACAGAATAGCAATAGATAAAATAGCATAACTTTCATTATACTGATCCAATGGAGGTGATCTTTATCAACCTGGAATCATGGTGAAATTATCTTCAGAAACCGTTTTGGGTGGTCGTCCTGGATCTGACTCTAACTAGATCAAAACCGAGGAACAAACCGACAGTCCCCAATTCTCAGACAGACAGAACAGCACGCGGTTAAAATTCCATAACTTTTGATTGTAAACTCTACAAATTGTGTTCTTTATCAACTTGGAAAGCCTACTGAATTATCTACAACATTTATTTTGGGTAGCCTTTTTGATTTGGCATCTAAATAATTCATAATGGCCAGACAAGCAAACAGCCAAATCCCGTCAGCTCTCCTGAAAAGTCACACGAAAACGGTCATATCTCCTAAACCATAACTCCAAATCAGATGATCTCGGTGCCTAAAGAAAGCTAAGACCAAGGGGTACAACTTTCTAAGAGGTGGATATATCATAAAATGTACGGAACTTATCCAAATCTGGCGTAGGGGGAAGGAGAAAATGGCGCACGGCAGGGAGGAGGGTGGCG
Source organism: Hsuehochloa calcarea (assembly GCA_036346395.1). NCBI lineage: Eukaryota > Viridiplantae > Streptophyta > Magnoliopsida > Poales > Poaceae > Hsuehochloa > Hsuehochloa calcarea. Next base: position 12,058,684 of record CM070615.1, on the reverse strand, counting down.
GCTCCAAGTGGGGGAAAGGGGGAAGGGGGAAGGGGGTTTATGGTTTTTGGGGGAAGGTCATCTCCCCTTTGGCCAGCCCCCTCTTGGGCCACATGGGCCGTGGCCCAATGCCCAGGTTGTCGGGAATTCGCGGAAACCCCCTTGAGATCACTAAAAATTGTAATCCCTGTTTAACTCTTTCTCCCGAATACTCTTCTATTCGCCCGAATAAATTTTGGGGTATTACATTCTACCCCCCTTAAACAGAATTCAACCCCGAATTCTATCTGCCGTTCTACTCAAAGGGCATCAACAATTAGCTTGCAGGACTCCAGCTCCCAAGTCGCTTTCCGCTCGGTCTGATGCGTCCACCACACCTTTACTAACTAACGTTTTACGCTGTATTATTCATCCCGATCTGACTCGACGGTTTGATTCGTGGTTCGACGGTTCTAATGAAGCCTCACCATTCTTTTTCAGCAAGAAAAACATCTATAACATTAATAACTGAAGTGGAAGGTTTAGACCCGCCATTCTTTTTCAGACCAACCAGGTATTTCTTGCAGTTCCTCTTCCAATGGTATGTCTCTTTGCAGTAAAAGCATTCATTCTCTTGAGTCGGGTCGTACTTAGTCTTGTGCTTAGGCTTGTTAGTTTGGATCATATCTAAAACTTTAGTCTTGCCCTAACCTTTGACCCACAAGAGATAATTTGCTTTTACTATCGACCAATACACGCTTTCGTAGGCGTGCGACTAAGAAAATATCACAAGGTGTTTCCAATATTCTACCTCAAGGCTAACACGCCCGCTATGGTTTCACTTCCATTGGGTTAACCACCCGCTGGAAGTGCCTTCATGCGCTAGTTGGAAATACTGTTTAACCAACACCCACTCAACAACATGGCACACAAGACAATGAGATATCACAAACTAATAATGCTGGTCCTACCCATACAGGAGATGAGGTAGTACGGTGGAGCTTAGCAAGATGCGGCTTAAAGACTGGTCCTTAACTGAGTTGGGCAACCTTCCAAAACCCTGAACTCGATCAAAACAATGAATCGATCATGTGCATCGACTTGCACCATCCACAACCATTATGTCCAAGTCTAAACTATTTTAATTTTATTTCTCAAGTAAAATATTTTCTAAAACTCTCAATGGTACAACAATACTATATATTCAATTTAAAACCAGTTTGACTAATTTGGCTAAACTCCCCAAATTCAATATTTTGATCTATGCAATGACTAAGCATATAATTATTTTCAAATTTTTATTTGACTAAGGTGACAAGGAAATGATAACTCATATAACAACATTGGCCATACAAAAGGAATTGGAATAACTAGGAAATTTAAAATAAGAATTAAAATAACTGAAGTCGAGTTTAGGTCGACGGCGGCGATGGCGCTTTCGAGGTTCTCTAGCGAAGCTAAGGCGCGCACGAGGTAGGCGACGTCGAGGCGGCCGATGGTGCGGTCGGGGCAGCAGGAGCGTGGTCGGCGGCAGCGGAATCAAAGATGGACGAAGCTTTGGCCGACAGCGAGGATCCTCTAAATCTGGGCGCAGGAGGTACGGAGGAGAGTAGTGGTTGGTGGCGCTGGGATGAGTGTAGAGAGGCGCACCCGGTGCTCCTATTTATAGGGTAAGAATGAGGCCGAGGTTTCGTGTGGCGCAAGAAGGCCGAAATGGTCACTGGTGTGATTTCGGGGATTTAGCGCCGGAGATGGAAGGGGCGAGACCGGGACGGGCGCGGATTGACATGGCTGTTTTAATGCTCGCGGACATTTGGGAGATGCGGCTGGATTTGGCCGAGTATGGAAAGCTCCAAATCGCGGCAATGGCGGACGCATGGGCAAGAAAGGAAAGCACCGCGGAGAAGAAAGGAAAGATGAAGACGACATTGTAGCATGGACCCCACATGTTGGTGAAAGAAAAGAAAGGAATGAGAGAGAGCTGTGGCTGACGGGTGGAGGAGAGAGGTGAGGGGCGCGTGGGTTGAGTGGGCCGAGTGAGCCGCGCGCGTGTCGGAAACAGGAGTGGGCCGCGGGAGATTCAACCGAAGCACAGTGCAGACATTTTCTTTGATTCATTAATTAAAATAATTATGATAATTTAAAAAGGCTTTAGAAAATAGAAAATAATATCAAAAAATTATGAGAAAATTCACAAAAATTCTCTGAGGTATTTTGGATTTAAATAAAATATTTTACAACTTATTCTTGATAATAAAATTTTCAAATAAATAATTTTGGCTTTGAAATAAATAGGGAAAAGATTTTAAAATTTTAGAAAATTCCACAAAAATAATTAAATTTTAGTTTCAACTGAAAACTGAAATTTGGGTTGTTATAATTATCACGATGTGGAGTCTTACATACAAATATCCTATTACTCATTTGGTGGTTTAGGACAAACACTTTTCGGGAGTAATATGTTTAACTTATCAAACACCACTATTTAATTATACAACACAAATAGTTATCCTTGTAGAGGATATTAGTTAATACTAGTTGCAAAGTTGTATGTCTTCCGTATACGATTTATCAAAATCTTTTAGGATCTTAATATTTTGTAACTATCTCTGTATGGTTAAAGTTACAACGAATAGTCTATTCTTGAGAACTATAAAGTATAGCTGTACCACTCTAGAGTAAAATATAAGCAGTCTTAGTTTTGGTGTTTAGATGATTAATTGCCAATATCATCAATGTATATCGTACCTTCATGGTACTAGAGGAAACCACCATTACACTAACTTCTGGTGGAAGATGTACTTTCTAAGAGCTTGTGTAGCGCACTTATGGTCTTTAGGTTCCTTAGTGCATTCTTTCGGGTCTTGATAGGTCCTTGTCCACTTTTAGGGATCATATAATCATTGGTGTGATTATATGATCGACTGATAAGATAATTTTTCTTCAGGGAGGTGCACTCTCTTCCAAGAGATGTTCTTACTACAGGTAAGAGACTATTTGGTATAAGTTTTATATATATTACGATTTCATTTCCTTTCTTACTAGGAATTTTGAGTCCTTTGATGATCTCATCAAGGATTTTCAAAACCCACTGATTGCATATTTTGTTCATGACATTTGCCTGAATTATTATGCAACAAAATATTATATCATTCTTAATAGGAGAGTAACAGTATCTACGAGGACCTTTGAACAATAGCTTTCTGCACTTCATTATATTCATAATGACTCATCAAGTCTGAACTATGGTTCGGCCTCATATGATTTTCATTATCTGAACCGATATGAATGCTTCAAGTGCTCGTCCATGGACTTTGGCTCCGGATCCATGTTCTTATAAGAGAAACTTTAGCAATTGTAGAGGCTAAGTGACTGCCGATAACTTTTCTCCCATATCCTCTAACTTGAGGAAGTGTTAATAGATCATTGTCATTTCCCAGACAAAAGATTCTTAGTCGTTCTGCATTACCAGCATTGTAATATGTTCATATCAAATTGTTGGGGATTTCATCTTCATGATGAACCTCTTCTTGGGGTATTTCAACTTCAATGTGAGTTCTCTTCAAGAAAGTTAAATGAGTGATTAATAATTATTTTGACTAGTATCATTAGATCTTAAACCCGTAGGCATCCCCATAGATTTTAGATCACATACCAATAAGTCAATTTCGCATAGGTAGATATACTATTTAACTCGGGGTATTCCACTCCTAGCGACTTTTTTACTGTAAGTAAAACTGTGATAACTCCATAATTGAAAAGTATCTAGCAAGCTCCCTATTTCTGGCGCACAAGAGTATAAAGTAAGCCTTAAGTTTAGCTTGACTAGTGCATGTATCTTCGTACTAAAGATCTTTTCCTTATGGAAAAAACAACGATATTCGAACTTTTGGACATTTCTCACCTCTAATGTCGAGATTCGATCTTTATTAATAGCATAATACAAAATTCTCCTATCATAGGCACACGATTGATTGAATCCGTACTACTATGTCATTTCAAGAGGAGGACCAAGCTCAACAGAAGCTTTACAAAATACTACTAATGTAATACCCCGTTCAATCTTTATAACTATATTTGAATTTCAACCATTTTATCAAGAATTAAAATGGGATTTCAGAATTTCTCTTGAAGGGGACTAAATCTTGGGCCAAAGGCCCATAGCCTTGGCCCATTAGGGGCAGTTAAAACCCTAGGGTTACTGTGGCACGCCTCGCACTGAGGTTGCCACCGCTCTGATAATCACCCCTCCCTTGCTTGCTTTGTCCAAGAAGAAGGAGGGAGGGAGAAGAACCCTTCGCGTGCCGCCGGCCAAGGAGAAAAGGGGAGAAAGGAGGAGGAGAAGAAGATCCTCTTCGTGGTCCTGGGGTTCTACAAGGGTATCAATCTCTGTTATTCGATGGTTGGATAAAAGTAGATGCAAAATTGATTATGTTTATTGGATCGAAATCCTGCTGCGAGTAAAATAGGTTCTGTACAGTGTAGTGTGCGACTATTTTCATGTGCTTTGGTTAAGAATTAGAAGATCCCATCTCCTAGAGTTATGTGGAAATCGTTCTTATCTTTCCGTAGCTACCAAGATCACTAAATTCCAATTTACGGTTCAAAAGTTACGATAGATTCTTTCCTACTGTTCTGAAAACCTGACGAGAATTGTCAGTAAAGTTGTTTAATAAAATATGATTTGGTTAGATTCCGATTCAGACTTGTCACCCAAAATGATTTCTGTAGATAATTTTATCATCTTTCCATATTGATAAAGAACACTCTAATTGGATGTGTATAATTAAAGTTATGATCATTTCTTTACTGTTGTCTTTTTCTGCTAGGCAGATTATGCAATAGAATTTCATCTAATTGTTAGCCTAATATTTTGGCCTAATTAAAGAATTCACCCAACTAGTTTAATGTGGATATTTTTGTTATATTTCCATAGGAGCTGAGCTCACTCCGTTTCGAGTCTCAGATCAAAAGTTACGCTTTATTTAGTACTACTGTCCAGTTTGTCGTGCTATTAGTCTGTCGGGTTAATTGGGTAGAATGACCATGTGAACCTTGGGTTGAGGTTGATGCGATTGAGCGTTTCGAGTAGCATCCTATTCACGTTGTTTCTTATTAAAGTAATTAATT